>CM073733.1:69134916-69521574 GCA_037113605.1 Calophaca sinica | reverse complement strand
AGAAATTTTGAAAACCTGATAAGGGGGTGTATGGTAACAAAAATAGGGTGTTTAATAATTCCCTATATTGCAATACTTGGGAGAAAAATTAATATATTGAGAAAGATGCGATTTTTTTTTTTTGATAAGCAAAAAAAATTTATTGGAAAAGGAGTACAAGGTGTACTCCCCAAAAATGGAAGTGTCTCATTAAAACCTCCCAAAGCCAAAACCCATTGGAAAAAAGACTAGGGGAGGAAAAAGAGTACACAACCATCAAAGTACATGTGTTACAAGAAATTGTGCATACAAAACACAAACCAAAATATGGCCAGCACCCCTACAAAAAACCTACACTCCCCCCAAAACCCAATCAAACAGCCCCTAGCATAACAACCCCCCAACTACTTTGACCAAAATCACAGAGGGAGAAATTCACCTGCACACGGTAGACATAACCTGCGCACAGCATAGACAAGCCACATAAACCTGCACACACCATAGACACAACCTGACAACTACCAACAATCACCAATAAACCCACCAAGGCAAACTCTGTATTATAACGCAACACAACAGCCAAGTGGATCCGTGCACCAATCCGAATGCGATGATAGTGCTGTTTACGGAGTTGAGTATTGAAAACTACTCAAATGATGAAGAATCAATCAGACCCTAGTTATTGCCATATATTCGATTGAAGTTTTATAACGAGGGAATCTTGCAAAATAACCGGCATAAACTTTTAGCTTTTTTTATAAGAATATAAACTTTTAGCTTTAATAATCCTTCTCCACCACTGAAACCTCCATTTCAATTAAGTTGCACCTGAATAATCCACAATCTAAATTCTGTTCGCTATAAATTACACTGTCAAGGTACACAAAAGAAAAGGGTAGGTGATAAAAAAAGAAATCAAAGGTCCATAAAGCGTAAGACCAACCACCAACAATGACTAAACAAAACACCAGTCTCTTTTTTATTTTTTTAAGCTCTTCTTAGAACCATTCAACACGCTTTAGCTCGCTGTGGAATGCAATTTAGTTCAACAAATTACTTTGGCTTTTCTGCAATTTTAGTGCCCCTATTTTCAGCAATTCGTAATTTTGGTCTCCCAATTTTTAATTTCGCAATTTTGGTCTCCTAATTTTTAAAATTTCTGACATTTTGCCAAACAATAAAATTGGGTCAGAAATTTGCTGATGTGGCAAGTGGAATGTTGATGTAGCATTTAACTGGACTGTCCAGGTGGCATTTTTGTTACATTTGGTTGCCATGTCATTAAAAACGAATTAAAATAACAAAATAAATCAGTTAATCCATTTAAAATAAAAATATTTAATCATTTATTTTAACTAATTTTAATTTTCAATTAAATAAATAAAATAAAATCATACTCATAAATGATGAATCTAATGAATGAACCCTAATTCCCAAACCCAAACCAAGTCTTCGACCCGTTTTCTTCTTCCCCCATTTCTTTTTCCTCTGGCTCTCGATCTGTCTCTCTCGCCCAAATATTTCTTTTCTTCTTCTTCCCTTATTTCTTCTTCCTCTCGCTCTCGATCTGTCTCTCTCACCCACACAGTCACCCTCACAGTTCCAACGACGCCAAAAACCCTAACTGTGAGACAGTCTCAGTCAATCAAAGCAGAACGAAGAAGAATCGAGTGTTCATGCCACTGGTTCTGGGTTCTGGGTGAGAGTGAGAACGATGGAGGGTGAGAGTGAGACGATGCAGAAGAAGCAGAAGAAGAGGAGAAGAAGATGCGATGCAGAAGAAGCAGCAGACGACGAGAAGAAGAAGTAGAAATCGCGATTAGGGTTCATAAAAATTGGGGATTTTGGTATTTTTGTTGAATTTGATCCAGAATTTGATTTTTCCAGAAGATGATTTGTTAATTTGATTTGTTGTTGTTCCATGTTGTTGTTAATTTTGGTGTTGTTGATGATGTTGTTGTTGTTGTTCTTCTTCTTCTTCTTCTTCTTCTTCTTCTCGAGGGAGTGAGCAAGAACAAAGGGGTCGAGTATGAGGAAGAAGAATGGGGTCGAGGGAGTGAGAGGAAGAAGAAAGGGGTCGAGTATGTTAGAGGGAGGCGCAGATGAAGATGAAGATGTTTCTGATGAAGATAAAGATGTAGATGTTTCTAGATTAAAGGCAGATGAAGATGTTTCTGTGTTTTAGGGTTTAGGGTGAGATGATGATGATGTTGTTGTTGGTGTTGTTGATGATGTTGTTGGTGCTGTTGATGATGATGATGATGTTGTTGTTGTTGTTGTTGTTCTTCCATTCATATTGTTGTTTTTCTGCTATTGGTGGTGTTCTTCTTCTTATGGGAGAAGGGAATCGGTGTAACGACCCGTTTCCGGACCGCTACTGAACTAAAACTAAACCTGTATGTGATGGATTTTTAAAAATGGTACTCTTGTGTTCTTCAGGAAATACGGTATTTTTTTTTTACAAAGGTGCCTGCAAGCACACACAGAGTACTTACAGCGTTTCGAAACATGGTGCGACTAGGACACAAGTTACGTACTGGAAATGCATACACGCATAAACATATATAATCAATATACACAGTACGTATAAAATAAAGCAGAGTCGAAATGTATGAGAGAATACACCTATGATACAAAAACCCTCGCGAGAGTAATCATACCCTGGGGGTACTCGTGGAGACACCACTGAAATTTGCTCCAAAAGTAGAACCACCAGTCTACCCTGTTTTAGAAAAACATCACTAGCCCAACCGGTCACCAACCCACTGTACACAAAAGATGCATATATACTACAGTCATCCAAAAAAAATAAACACAACAACATTCAGAGAACACAACATCTACAAATCACTGCCCCGATCCTCCGATGGATCCTCCTCCTCCTCGTCCTCCATCGGATCCTCGCCTGTCAAGTCGATGAAGGGTGCCGCAGCTGGTACATCCTCTGGCACATCACTCGACGTCTTTCTCCTCTGATCACATCGTCATCGGTAGTGCACCTAAACAATCGCCTCTCACACACCGCATACAAGCGGTCGATCCTTTGGTGGGGTGGGGACCCTATCCACGAGGAGGGAACTCGGTCCCACTGGAAAACTTCGGAGTAGCAATGCCCTCGAGGTCGGCGCTCTGCGGATCCTCGCTTTAATCACGCTCTTACGGCGGTCCATCTCACCGCGGTCCTCGACCACATCCGGCGTGCGAGAATCACGAAACCGTCGCTCACAGGAACCTCGGTCGGTCCCTGCGAGGCGAGGAAGAGTGCGGCATAACCTCCTCCCTCTGTAGCCCTCAAGCCTCAATCACTGCGTAGTCAGAATCGGAAGCTCATCATGCGTCTCATCACCTCCTACCTCAGAACCATACCGCCCTCCCTGAAGGTTTGTACAACATCCCCCGTGTATACAACACGGCGGGAGATGGGATCAAACTCCATCGCCGTGGGCAGCTCCATATCGGGAAAGTCAAAGACAATCTCCGACGAAGTCTGCATCGCCGGGATCAGTATACTCTTCTCCATCACCTGGGTAGCCATCATGGGTTAAAGGCACCACGGGAAAGGTCAACTTCCTAACAATTCAAATATAACAATTCACGAAACAATAAGCAAACAGCAATGTATACATTTCACAAGGTTCAATTCAAAACGCTCGCTCAAGACTCGACTCATGACTCATCTCACGACTCATTTTCTCTCGACTCGACAATTTTTCCGGAAAGCAGACGCCGATCCATCCACTGAATACCAGCCGTAGCTTTGCGATCTTCGCTCTCCATAGGACATTCAGCTCCGGTTCCTTAACGCTGCGACGCCTAGCTAATCCACGATGAACGAAGGGGACCTAGCACCCTCAGTTGTCCGGCTCACAGCTCAAAAACATCTCGACGACTAGACAAAGCTCTTAGACTCGATGAACAATTCGTCGCATACGATATTCAAAGAGTGGTACGCAAGATTATTCGACCGCATATCAAATAATAAGAGCATGCTTAATATGAAGAAACGCAATTCAACAACTTAAGCAATAAAAGCAGTTTGCATGGAGAACGCAATTCAACAATACAAACAGCATAAGCAATTCACAGTATTATTCAACCGCATATTAAATAATTGCACAGCTCAACAACAACAGTCGACAATCAAATCATAGGATCCATCCCTCTGCAACTCGATGGAATTCACAGAGAGGAACAAACAAGTGTGGGGGGTTGGGGACAGCTGCCAACCACTTGCAAACAAGCCCACTAAATAATCAGTATATTAAAAAAAACATAAAGCGAAGGGGTACAAGACCCTCACTTCGAACCCTGAGGTTCTCAGACTTCTTCGTATAAACACTTGAAATTAAATTCCTATCGTATCTAAAAGTTGCCCTTACACAAGGACATACAACAATAAAAGCCTACAAATGTCTAGAAGTGCCCTTACCGAACTCCACGCCACGCGTCCACGTATTTCTCGATCCTACGCCGCACGATCTCGGATCTACTCAAGGCCTAACCCAACAAACAAACTTAGCACAATCTAAAGACTTAATTCTATAACCTTAGGCTCTCAAAACCTAAAACCCTTCGTCCTAACCAAAACATTTTCACTCAGAAACATAATTTAAAATACTAGATTTTAATAAATTACGTACTCATTGAAAATATTTTACTAACTAATTAAAAGAGTAAAATTCCAAGACTAGAACCATTTCTTGAAAAAGCTAAAACATAACACATCATCATTTTCTTGAAAGCTTATGGCAAGAAACAATATCAATTAACCACTTCTTTTCTCAAACCTTACATCAAGGCTCCACTTGGTTTTTCTTGGGTCTCAAAGAACCCAATTTACCTAATGTGCTTCATTACCCCAAATTCTCAAAACAAATTCTAAATGAAATCAAACCTTTTCTATAATTTTCCAAAGCTTTAACACAATTCCATACAACCATATAGTGCTAAAAACACAATTTATTCCTCCCTCAAACCCTAGGGAACTCGCAGCCTTCATAAAAAAATAAGGGAGCAATTGCAAATCTCCTAAACTATTATAACCACACCATTTCATATGAAATTACTTTCACAAAACAACAAACTATTACACAAGAGAAAGCTTAATCAAGACCCAAAAATCATTTTTCAAGTCCCTCAAGGACAAAGGTTTTCAACAAAAATCCACTAACTCTTTTTATTCAACAATTTCAACTATGTTAATAACAAATATACTAACTAAGGAGCAAGAACCATCAACCAAGTACATGATTCACAAAATAATTACTACTAATCATAACCTAAGAGAAAAATGCAAAACAAATTTTTCTATTTATTAATTCTTTCACAAATCAATGACTAATTTCATAAAGCAAAAACTTAATCAAAAACCAATCCTAACCCAAACCTCTTTCAAGAATGCAAGGGTTTTCACAAAATCTAGTAACCAAGTTCCAATTAAACATGCATATCTATGTCAAGACAAGTTTTGCAAGAAATTCTCCTTTGTCCTACACCCAAGAGCTCACGGCTAAGGGCCCTAAATTAGTGACTAATTTGCAACTTTCCAAACCACAATTTATTACCATTCCACATAGCATTTTTCTTCAAGACAACAAGTCACAATTCAAGACTATCTTCAACTAAGTTTCAAAACTTATTCCCAAAACATTTTCAAAAGTAAGGTTTTCCAAGAAATCTTTCCAATCCTTTGATCCAAACCATTTAACTATGATCATGATAATGCCAATAGTTAGAGAACATCCCCAATTAAATTCTAACATGCCTTTTAAGTCCCTCAAGCATAAATTCCCACATGTAACTTACTAACTATTCTACATAAACATATACAACAATCCAATAACAATTAAACTACCCAAAACATAACCCTCATCAATTAATTACATGAATTACAACATAAATACAACTAATCAAATTTTACATGCCATATTAGTCCTTCAAGAACCCATTTTTTCACAAAACCTAAACTAACTCTCTACTAAATCATGCATAATCAATCCAATAACAATTAAATCACTCAAGGCATATTATTCATCAATTAGACACATGGTTCAACAATTAAAACATAAATTTCCTATAGTTCAAGAATTGACAAAAACCTTGAAATAACAATTTACACATGCTCATCAAAAAGTATTACTCATACAAGCATCAAACAACTTCCAATAACTCAATTAAACCAATAATTAGGTGATTCAATGAGGATCACACCATTTTCCCCCTTTTCTCCTCTTAGGGATTTCACCCTAGAGCTCAAGAAAAGGATTTAGGGTGTCTCATTTCCTCTTGATCATCATCAACCCATCAAACAACATCAAAAAAACAAGAAAGCAAGATTGGAAACAAGAAAAATCAAAACTACACTAAGGGGGGGCGCTGTTTTTGTGGCTGTTTAAGGGAAAGAAAAATTGTTTTCCACTTACTTAGATGGTTAGGAAGTGAAGAACTAGAGGTAGATGAAGATTTGGAACAACTTTGATGAAGGTTGCAAGTTGAAAAACTCAAGGGAAGTGGAGGAAATGGCTATGGAACCTTGGAGCCCTTCAAGAGAAGAAAAGAAGAAGATGAAGGTTGGAGAGGGTGAGGGTGGTGTGAAAGTGGGGCTGAAATGGGGGGGGGGTCTCCCTCTTTTATTCACTTAAAAAATTAAACACATCATTAATAATAATTTACAATAAGTAAAAAGTAAATTTTTTTGAAATAAATCACACACTATGTGACACCTATCACCTTTAAGAGATGCTAATCACATTATCTAGTCCTACCCATCTAATCTTACATCTCTCATGATTACCCACTAATCTTAGAGTCTAGGGGTTACTAAAACACGGCGACGAAATACCCGCGTTGCCGATAAACTCGCGAAAATTAATTTAACGAGAAATTAATTCATCGCGTGATAATATTTAATTATAAATAATAAAAATCATGTCAAACACTCAAAAATAGTCTCAACAAGTTACGATTCGATTTTCATCAAATCAGAGTTCATTTAGAATTTTATCTCATGAATCGCGGCCGATTGAAACGCGATTTAAACTTCGTTAGAATTTTTCGACGATATTCGAACCGTGAATTAATATAAAATATTAACTCTCAAATATATTTTGATCTTGATTTAATTAATTCGCTTAATTAGGGAACAAGAAATTGCTTTATTATAGCGTAAATACGACCAAATATACTAAATAGCGCTAATTAACGCATCGTAAAAATACCCGTGTTACAACGGCGTGAGAGAAGAGGGGAAGGGAATCGTTGTGAAGAAGAAGAGGTTGTTGTTGAATATGTTGTTGTTGTTGAAGCTGAAGATGAATGTGTGAAGATGAAGATGAGGGTGTGAAGAATCGGCGTGAAGAAGAAGAAGCTTGGTTGCTGCAGATTTTTTTTTTTTTAGAATGATTTGTTTGATTTTCTGATTTGTTTGTAATTTATTTAATTTATTAAAGTTTATAATTAAAGTTTATAATTAATGATTTGTAAAATAGTGATTTGTAATTAATTTTTTGATTTTCTCAGATCTTGGATTTTTAATTTATTTATTAAATTAAAGTTTATAATTAAAATAATAAAAAAGAATTAAAATGATGAAAAAGATGACATGTGTAACTGCCACCTCAGCGTTTGACTCGCCATATCACCTAATTTTGACCCAAATTAGAGATAGAGACCAAATTTCAGAAATGTTAAAAATTATGGGACTAAAATTGCGGATTTAAAAATAGGGGGACCAAAATTACGGATTGGTGAAAATAAGGGGACCAAAATTACAGTAAAGCCAATTACTTTTATTTTAATGATTTATTCCTCACTCTTTATCATGCAAGCACTTTTTTGCTTCATCGATTTTTAAAATCAACCATAACATAGACCTAAAAGCTAACACACACAAAATCACAAAATGCACCAACTTCAAGAGGTTGGTCTAGTAGAGCATGATAGGGTTTGTATCCGACATATTGCGAGTTTAAGTCTCTACTACCTAGTCCCATTAAAGTGAGGTAAATATCATTTCCTTCGTAAATGCTCACTAAGTCAAGAAATTTTCCCTACCTTAAATTGGGGTGTCATTCCATCATCTAAATTTTTCCACCCCCTAATATACATACTCCCCCCCCCCCCCCCAAAAAAAAACAAACTGTCAATTTCTTCCCCATTACCATATCACAGTAATATGTCAATTTCTTCCCCCATCAAACTGCATAGTTAAATGTCTCACTTAAAAATAAAATTGCTGAATTACTAGTCCTCATTAAATTACAGTTGGAATTTACCATCCTCGTTAATTTTATTTTATTTTGGTAACTAGTAACATACCCGTGCTTACGCATGGGTCGTGTGACATTGGTTACTAAGAAATCTTGTATTTTTTTTTTAAGGCTGCAGCATAAATACAGGTATATAAAAATCAAAGTTTCACTGTGATTAGCTTTAGATTTATTTCATACGTATACTGTAAATGTAAATTTTCTTCTAATATGATCGATGAAACAATTATACTAATAATGTGTAATACGTGGTTGTAATTTTCCTCCACATGCAATGTTTTCCCGTAGAGACTAAAAAGCAAAATTGTCATTTATAAATAATAAAGATATTTATAAAATTGATGTGTTCGAAGATGATAAATTTACACAGACAATATGTAATATTTCCCAATGGGGGCTAAAAAGCAAATGCTAAGAAATCCTGTATTTGTTTTTTTGAAGGCTGCAGCATAAATGCAGGTATATAAAAATCAAAGCTTCACTATGATTAGCTTCAGATTTATTTTATGATTAACTTCAGATTTATTTCATACTTATACTCTAAATATAAATTTTCTTCTAATATGATAAATGAAACAATTATACTAATAATGTGTAATACATGGTTGTAATTTTCCTTCACATGTAATATTTTTCCGTAGAGACTAAAAAGCAAAATTGTCATTTATAAATAATAAAGATATTTATAAAATTGATATGTGTTAGAAGACAGTAAATTTACACCGACAACATGTAATGTTTCCCCATAGAGGCTAAAAACCAAAATTATCATTCATAAATAATAAAAATATTTATATATTTGATATGTGTTTAAAGATGATAAAATTACACTACTGACAATATGTAATGTTTTCCCGTAGAGACTAAGAAGCAAAATTATCATTTATAATAAAATTACACTGACAACATGTAATGTTTCCCCGTAAGTACTAAAAAACAAAATAATTATTTATAAATGATAAAGACATTTACAAATTTGATATGTGCTCAAACATGATAAAATTAAACCTACGACACGTAATGTTTCCTCATAAAAATAGGGAAAAAATAAATTTTTTATGTGAATTTTTTATTTTGATTTATTTTTATTTAGATTGACTTATTTACCCCTTTAAAATGATAGGTGACAAAAATATAGTTGTCTACTTTAGTAATTTTGCCTTCCCTTTAGGGGCCTATATTTATAGTAGATAAAACAAAGGCTAAATTACAAAATTGGCCATCTATGTTTATTTTAGGTTTCAATTTGGTCCTCTATGTTTTATTTGTTTCGTTTTGGTCCCTTACGTTTTAAAAGTTACAACAGGTTGGTCCTTTCCATCACTAAAAGCCAATTGTCCGTAGCTAAAAGCCAAATTCTAGCTACGGACAATTGACTTTTAGTGACGAAAATGACCAAATTGAAAACTAAAATAAAACGTAGAGGACCAAAACGAAACAAATAAAACGTAGAGGACCAAATTGAAACCTAAAATAAACTTAGAGGACCAATTTTGTAATTTAGCCTAAAACAAATGTATTAACTACTTAGACTCGTGTATCTAATCTTAAAAATAATTTTATAATATTATTAATTTTTAAAAACAAATTAATATTGCCTTTATTTTATTTTATTTTATTTTTGGGGATGAGAAACTATTGCCTTTAGCTTACGATAAAAATTAAAAAAATGAAAAAAATTACAAATTTGCTATAAATATTAAAATATTTTAATTAAAAGGACTTTCGAAAAAATTATGAAAAATACGTCTCCTGACAAACTTGTGACTTTGCTGTCCTCAGCTTATAGATTGGATCAGAACACTCGAATTCATGCGTTAGAAACAAAAAAAACATCTGATGGGCTGCTTCTAAGGTGACAAATGTGTTAGGTATACCCACTGTGTACAAGTTTTAATTATCATTGGATCAATCTCATTCCATAACAATATCATGCACCCATTCCACCATAGTTTTTCTCTTTTCCTCTCTTCCCTTCTTTCTCACCCTCTCTCCGGCATAAGTCTTCCGGCACGGCCTCAGCCACCACGGCCTCAACCACCGGTGAAATAAGACTGTCTCATCAAGGAGATGACAGATCCAACATTTGTTTGTTGTTCAGGGCGTTCGTCCTCAGCCGCCGGCAACACCAACATCATGCTGGTTATCTTCGAGAAGAAGACGAACACGGTGGATCTCTATCGCCTGCTCCGCAATTACATCGCCTTCCACTACTCCGAGCGCGAGGCCCAAAAGTATCGGTGGTAGATAGAAAAGAAAAAACGAAACCCATCAGCAAGTTAGCACAACAGTGATTTTTGAATTTGAGTCAAAGCTTCTCCATTCAAGTACCCAAAAAAAAAAAAAAAAAACACTTCAATCCAATTTATGCTGTTTTTTTACGGTGGTTCCTGAATCAACACATGAAAGCCACTCCTGAGCCTCAATCCAACCTCAATCTCGTGAGATTCATC
This sequence comes from Calophaca sinica, assembly GCA_037113605.1. NCBI lineage: Eukaryota > Viridiplantae > Streptophyta > Magnoliopsida > Fabales > Fabaceae > Calophaca > Calophaca sinica. Next base: position 69,510,875 of record CM073733.1, on the reverse strand, counting down.
GCTGCGAACAACCATGACCCACACTGCATCCTCTTCCAAATCTAGCTTTCTCTATGTTAGATCTGTCATTTTATCTTGCAAATCTGATGGATTTCATCAATGTGGTTCCACTTCGGAGGTGAGAATGTCGTCGCCGTTGTTGAAGGTGAGCTCTTTGTGTATCTGTGTTAAAAATTCAACAGAACCGGTAACTTACATTACTAGTAGCATATGTATTTAATCAGTATGTATTAATTCAGAACAGAATATTTATGTTGATTTATTAGATACAAAATGAAGAATGTCCCGGGGTTATGCAAATACCCACCCACTAGCTAGCTAGTTGAGCAGATGTTGGTCTTGCTTATAAGTCATAACAAAAAGCTATGTTACATTCAGTTGTACACGGCTCAGCTTAACTGAAAGAAAATACGCGAACTTGGCAAGTTATCCCACTACACTTGTTTGGTCCTTCCATAACATTGAATTAAAAATCCTGAACCACTGCTCTTAGTTATCTGCAACAAGATAATTACAGTATACGGCTAATTGATGCATACAAGATGAAACTTAAAAAATGTGCTATATGATGGAACATTGTTCAATAGTACATTGTCCAGTCATAAAAAATGTGCTTTTTTGCTTATACGTACCTTGTTGCTTCCAGTCATATTTAATTATAGGGAAACTTACAGTAAAACAGTGTGCTATATGGTAATTTTTTTGTTCAATAGTACAAACCAAAAACCATGACAGATGATTATATGATACTAGTTATATGATACTAGAAACAAGAACAAATTGAAGAAGGCAAAGAACTGTAGACTAGACTGTGAGGGATTTTCCAAAATATAAGTTGAAAGGTTGTTAATTCGTAATATTATATTTATTTAACGATTAACAATTTGCATCAAACATTGTACTGGTCCAGTGGTTGGAAGTTGGGTTGATAACAGTTTGGGACATGGCTTGATTCTGAACTATTGCGTTTTTCAAATTTTTTCTGACCGATTTAGTAAAAACTGAAGTAAAAGGCAAAAAATTGCGTCCCACAAGATTTGAGCCGTGCACCTTGTAGCAAACAACTGCAAGGACAACAGCCAGGCCAATGGTCATGCTATGTCATGGAATGAACGTTATTGATATATAATGTTTTGGATTAACCAGTGTTAAATTCTCTTTGAGAGTTATTTCCCTTCGCTAAGTGACATGAGTTGCTCTATAAATAGAGGCACTTCATATGTAGGAAAAATTATGAATTTCATTGCTTTCCTTGCCATTATCAAATTCTAAATCATTTCTTCTCTTCTCTAGTGCACGAGAGTTAGTGAGGAAACTTTATTCTGTAAACTATTATTGATTGATAGGCTTGAAGTGTATGTGCAAACCACTTCAAGGAATCCAAAGTATCCTGAAGGGGATTCGCCAAGAACCCTGTTGCATCCAATTTATCAAGATTGGTGGGGGTGTAACACCCATACCTCAATATAAATTAAAAGTACGACAAATTACATTAAAGCACAGGAATTATTAATAATTTACAAACTTGATTACAGTAATCCAAGTCATAAATTATCAACCTTAATGAATAAATAAAACTAAAATCTGGATGCCAAGCCTGGAGCTTCGCCTCGTCAATCATCAATACCTGCTTATCTGAAAAACATAAAAGGAACGGGGTGAGATTAAAAATCTCAGTGAGCCCTTCACGGACTCCTTACCATTCCCTCTTCGAATCTCACTAGCCTGATAAGACTACTAAGCTTCTCGTGTTAAGACTAATACTCTTATTCTTCTCTCTATCCAAAACTAACTTTGAAACATAATAGACACCTTAAGTTGAAACCTTAAGATGCACTACCCTGAACTTAAACTTACACTTGGACTTAAACTTTAAACTTCAGCTTAGGATGTTGTTGGTCGTAAATATCCCTAGTCCAACATACAGTGAGGCACTTAGTATATTGCTGGTAGTAATTATCCCAGTCCAATATACATAATGACAACTTGTGATAAAACTAGACACAAACATATATCGCAAACACACAACATCATATGAAAATTCTTTTCTATGTAGCTTTTATTGTAATGCACAGGGATTATATTATCACCACTGGCCTTGTTCAACCACGTGGCTTACCTGCTACGTCACTCGTAGGACTTATGGTAACAGCAGGGACTATTGACCACTGGCCTTGTGTCAAGTGGCTACCAGATGGCTACTCGTACTGCCACTCAACATAACTATGCATCATACAAATATTCTTTTCTATGTTATCGGATTTGGTCATATGCTTAATTCTATAGACCCCTCTCAACATAGCTTTCGATATGGTGGTTAGGCATCTTAACCCTCCAAGTGGCGTCCAACGAGCCTAACCATACCAAACATCTCCTCTTATGAGGAATCTTGGTGTCTTTTAAGATGCTTGAAAATGAATTTATGCATTTATACATATGAGCAATCAAGAAAATAACAACTAGGATTTGTTCAAGACAAATTCCGGAATCTAATTTAACATTTATTTGAACACTAACATTCAAATCAAGCATCTTCAAGGATCATAAAACAAGAGGACAAAAACTCATATGAAACCTAATCATAAATAAACATATTTCTCACTTAATTCTTACTTATCCTATAATTGGTTTAATCACCTCTTATTCATTTTCAATGCACATCCATAAGGAAGAGAATTTCAAAGAATCATTCACCTATTAATCCTAGGCAATTAAGCCTCTTAATCTCATGGAATCTTTACTTATCTAAACACTCATCAATGGAATTCTATTTAAACCAAGGATATAATTTAGGCAAGCAAGTACATCACATACATTAAATTCACATTATTGACCATATTGGCCAAAACATAGTTAGGCTCAGTTAGAATTAAACAACTCACTTAAGTATAATTCCTTATGAGCCACACATTCATTTCCATTGGAGCCCTATGGAGCTATCAAAGGAACCAAACATCAAACATTTTGAGATAAACATCATAACTTAGGATATTTAACTCATATGACATTTGACTTCACATATTCATATAAACATGGAAACTACATACTCATATGAAGCTTCACACATAATCACAAGTTAAGAACTCATTTCAAAACAAGGAAACAATCCCCCTTGAAGCTCTATGGAGCATTCAAGGGTTCAAACATCAAATAATAATTAGGGGGGTTGGGGACAGCATATAACCCTATTACAGTCAAGCCCCATATAGTTGCATAACAATAAACTTAAATTTAACTTAAAATCAAAGGGGTTAACAAACCCTAACTTTGAACCCTTTGGGATTCAAAGACTTCTTTGAGAAAAATTCCTATATGTGGGTCTTATAGGTTGCCCATCACCTAAGGGATGAAGAACTCACCATGATTCTCCAAGATTTTAAGCTAGAAGGGTGAAACTTTGGCCTCCTTGCTCTTCTTCAAGCTTTTCCCTCTTTGCTCAACTTAGGGCTTCTTCAAATACTTCCAATCTTGAGCTACAACCTTCAATCTTCTTCCTCAAATTCAAGAACTTGAGCTATCTTAGAAGGAGCTCGGTCATCTTCTTCTCCTTCTTCTCCAAATCGTGCTTCTTATTCTTCTTCTCTAGGTTAGGGTTCCTCAAACTTCCATTAAAACCCATCTTCAACTCTCAAACTCTCCATTTAAGCAAGTGATTAAAGAAATCCCACATGAATCTCTTCAATCCTTCTCAAACGGTGAAACCCTAGCTCACTTTCCCTTTTTTCTCCCTTCCCTTTTCCTTCTTTCCTTTCCCTTTTTCCTCTTTCTCGCGTTTATGCTTGTTCTGCAGTGTTTTTAAGCATTTTGCAGTGTGTGAATCGATTCACAGCAGACTGTGAATCGATTCATCCACTTAAAACTGCACCTGCACTTTCGTAAATCGAATCTGTGAATCGATTCACAAACTCCCAATTCAATTCACAGCATCATTTTGTGGTCTGGAACACAGTTGTGAATCGATTCAGGCTTGTGGGAATCAATTCACACTGTACTAAAATGTGAGAAATCATCTTTTAACATCAAATCTTCATCAATTAACTCCTAATTAACACTTCCAATCATCTTAGGATTAAATCCAACTTATTTCTTAACTCCAAAATCATCAACTTACATCTTAAAACTTTATGTGATCACATTCACTCAATTTGAAACCAAATTAAGCTTGAATACAATCACACAAAACTTCTCATACGTATTCCCAACTTAACTTAGAGAATTTGGGGTGTTACAGGGGGCGAATCGAACCTATAGCTTAGTGTTTCACACACGCTTTGGATTTATTTGTGCAACAATTTTTTCTCTTTCATTGTTCTGGTGTTGCAGCATTTCTCACGGCATCTCTATCAATTCAAGGCTCTAACATAGACAAGGCCACCAAAAAGTTAACGCTCTTGAAATCTCATAATTCTCATTATCATGAAATTAATGCCTGACATGTCATTATCTTGAAGGATTTCATAACAGTGAAATATATATGGTAGAAACGAAACTTAAAGAAAAAGAATATCATCATATATATGACGAAATTACTAAATCAAGGTCCCATTTAGATTGGATGAAATGAAACATAAGGAGAAAGCAAAGGTGCGGAAAACCACCCGAGGTTCAAGCTTTTCAGAGTGCAATGATATCTTTGAATTGGTATACAATGTCGTGGGCAGGTTGTGCAAAAGAGAAAGGGATTGAGTTTGGTACTGGTATGAAATCTTGGAGGGTTTTAATTTTTCCAATTCTAAACTTAGCAGTGGCTTAGACTTGAAGGAACCAAATAAAGAAGAAAGACAACTTGTTAGATTAGTAGTGGTCATTTTTTTTACTCTTTACTATTTTTTCTGAAATTCTTTGGTTGATTTTTGCAGGTTGACTTTGCAATAAGCAAACTCAGCCATCGTCTCTGTTCTGCATTTTTTTTTGTGAGTGATATTTTTGCTTGCTCTATGTTTGTTGATCCAGCCCCAGACCAGAATGATCCAGGTCCAACCATTGTGGGTTCAAGCCCTTAACACCATGCCTTATTGCATGTGATAACACATGGCCTTGTTGCATGTAATGCAAATGACAAGATGCATGTGATTCCCATAACAAGTGGCACTTGACTTGTTACATGACAAACACTTGGCTCATTGCATGTACTTCCCTTAGTTTCCTCCTACTATAAATAGGGGTTCATATGTATGCATTTTCATCAATCAAGTAATAGAAATAAAAGTGTGTGTTTTAAGCAGAGTTTCTGTGTTCTATCTTGGTTCTGTGCCATTTTGGTATCAGAGCCAGGTTCAGTGAGCTTGTGAGCAAAAGATTGAGGAATTAATCTTAGAAGGGAGGAGTTTTTGAGTGAGGAAGAGCACAGCCACCAAAAGCCTCGAAACCTCCATTTCTGAGCCGATTTTTCCAAAACTAACACTGCCATCGTGTTCAGAAGGCCCAAAACCTTCAGGATTCAAAATTTCACGGCGAACAGACACCGCACTTGCTGTCACGCGCCATTGTCGGTGAACCACGTGCCGCCCACGCGCCGCTCTCTGTCTTCACGCATTTCCACGTGTTGCTCAAGGAAGAAGACGAGCCACGTCAGCTGCTACGACAGCACCGGCTTGTCATTCTTGACACACTGGTCAATCACAAACCGACACGTGTCTCTGAAGCCACATGTCACCGCCAATCAGCAAATTTTTCAAAAATTACAGATAAGTCCCTAAATTTTTCAAGATTTCGCATTTCAGTCCCCAAACTTTCAAAAATTGTAATTTTGTCCCTAAAATTTTTGAAATTGCAATTTGGCCCCCGTAATTTTTTGAAATTGCAATTTGATCCCTAAGTTTTTTTTAAATGACCCCTATATTTTTGTGAAATTACGGATTTACCGTTCCCCTTCTTTTCTGATTTAAAAAAAAAGAAAAAAAAGAGAGAGGCTTAAAAAAAAATGCCTCCAAGAAGACAAAATGATCAAACTCTCCGTGATATTCAATTTGAAGAAATGAGAAGACAAATTCAACAGTTACAGAAAACGGTGAACACGCAGCAAGCCCTATTGGAAGCACGACAAATACCATCAGATGTTGACGAATCCAGCAATGATTCATCATCAGTTAGGCACCGCCGCCCGCAAAGACAGCCTTTTAGAAGCGATGAGATCAAGATAGAAATCCCAGATTTTGAAGGGAAACTTCACCCAGATGAGTTCGTCGATTGGCTTCAAACTGTAGAGCGAGTCTTCGAGTACAAGGAGATTTCAGAAGAAAAGAAAGTCAAGATCATTGCTGTGAAACTAAAGAAGCACGCTTCAACCTGGTGGGAGAATCTTATAAAGAAGCGAGAACGTGATGGGGAAAAAAAGATAAAGACATGGGAAAAGATGCGGCGAGAACAAAGCCGTAAGTTCCTTCCTTCATCTTACTATCAAGATGCCTTTATTCAGCTACAAAATTTTCGACAGAGAAATTTGACTGTTGAAGAATACACAAGAGAGTTTGAGAGGTTGATAATGAAGTGTGATGTTCAAGAGAGGGAAGAGCAAACCATAGCTCGATATCTCGGAGGATTAAACACAAATATTGCCAATCCAGTCAAACTCCAACAATACTGGACCTTAGAGGATGTTGTCCAACTAGCCATCAAAGTGGAAAAACAATTACCAAAAAAATCCACCTACCGTCCTTTTACCAACACAGATAACCCCTTCCACATTCGCAAACCCACCACCGATAAGCCAAGCCCATCTAGACCACCACCCCCTAAAACCACTATCAACAACAAAAATAAAGCCACAAAGTGCTTCAAGTGTCAAGGTTTTGGTCACATCTCCTCAAACTGCCCAACTCACAGAACCATCACCATCATCAAAGGAGAAGCCTATGAGGTCTCCGAAGAAGAAGAAGAAGAAGCTTCAGAAGAACCTAAGGAGCCTGAACCCATATATAACGAAGAATTCACCTCTACTAATCACGGTGAATCCCTGGTGATCCGAAGAAGCTTGCATACAATGTCGGTCAAAGAAGAACCTTGGCTCTGGCACAACATTTTCCACACTCGTTGCACTACCGCCGGAAAAGTATGTAACGTCATCATAGACAGTGGGAGTTGCAAGAATGTTGTATCTGACTATATGGTAGAAAAGTTGAAGTTGCCGACCCAAAGTCATCCTCATCCCTACAAACTGCAATGGCTCAACAAGGAAAGCGAGGTAAGAGTCACTAAATGATGTCTAGTGTCTTTCTCAATTGGCAGGAAATACCAGGATGAAGTATGGTGTGATGTTATTCCTATGGATACTTGTCACCTACTCCTTGGAAGGCCTTGGCAGTATGATCATCGCGCCTTATACGACGGTTATACCAATACCTACTCCTTTGTCAAGGAAGGAGTAAAAATTAAGTTGTCACCATTATCGCCAGCTGAACTCAACGAAGGCAAGAAGGAGTCAAGACCCTTGGTTTCTTTGGTGACAAAGGAGCAGCTCAACTTGGCCCCAGAAGAAATTCCTACCGTGAGTTTGATTCTATTGTTTGAACCAAACAAAGAAGCAAACATCCCGGAAGAAATTAGACATTTGCTTGCTAAATTTCCAGATGTTGTACCAGAGGAGATTCCACCTGGGCTTACACCTATGCGAGATATTCAACATGCCATTGATTTTGTTCCAGTAGCTGTTGTTCCCAACCGTCCTGCCTACAGGATGAGCCCTCAGGAGCATGCCGAAATCCAACGACAAGTTGAAGAATTATTGCAAAAGAGACTAATAAAAGAAAGCGTTAGTCCATGTGTTGTTCCTGCTATCTTAGTACCCAAGAAAGATGGTAGTTGGAGGATGTGTGTTGATAGTCGAGCTATTAAGAAAATCACAATCAAGTATCGATTTCTGATACCACGACTCGATGATCTACTCGATCAACTGCAGGGTGCCACCATTTTTTCAAAGATCGATCTGCGAAGTGGATACCATCAGATCAGGCTCAAACCCGGAGACGAGTGGATGACTGCCTTCAAAACTTGAGATGGTCTGTATGAATGGACTATGATGCATTTTGGCTTATCTAATGCTCCTAGTACATTCATGCGATTGATGAACCAGGTATGTAACATCTGTATTTTTGCGATACATTATTTAGCATTATTATAGTATATTTTGCTGTATCTATGCTATAATAAGCAGTTCTTGTTGGATAAGTAAGTGATTGAATTAAATTGAGATCAAATTAAATTTGAGAAACAGAACAAAAAATTCTAATAGCGCAACATTGATGAACCAGAGGAGGATAAATCATATATTATTATCAAATGCAAGTTGAAGTTCAGAATAAGAATCATATATTATTACCTCTTCAACTTCTTCTTCAGAGTCTAAATCAGTATTTGCCATGAGGGCAAGATTGGCTTTTTCTTCATTATCTTCCTCAGAGGAGGGTAAATCCAGATCTTCCCATGTGGCCATGAGACTCTTCTTCTTTCCCGTGAAGGAACTTTTTGTGGGCTTCTTCTTAAGATTTGGACATTCAGATTTGAAGTGTCCAGGCTTTTTACATTCATAGAAACAACTTGGCTTTTGTCTTTGCTTTCCTTCTTGTCTTCGACATCTTTCTTGTGGAATTTCTTCTTGAAGTTTCTTTCCTTCCACATTCTTTGGATCTTCCTGGATATGAATGCGAGCTTATCATCTGACCCATCAACGTCTCCTTCTGAAGCTTCATCTTCTAATTCTTCTTCAGCCTGAAGGGCTTTAGAAGTACTGGCTTTATGTTTGTTGAATTTCAAAGAAATAGACTTGTTTTTCTTCACAGGTTATTCTTCATTCAGTTCAAGTTCATGAGCTTTCAAAGAACTCAAGAGATCTTAAGTCTTAAGGCATTTAAATCTTTTGCTTTTTGAATAGCAGTGACTTTGGGTCTCCACTGCTTGGTCAAATTTCTCAGAATCTTTCTAACATGGTCAGGTGTGGTGTAGCTTTTTCCAAGGGCCTGTAACCCATGAACAAGTGTTTGGAATCTTCCAAACATAGATTCAATTTTTTCACCATCTTCCATTTTAAACAACTCATATTGGCAAACCAACATGCTAGCTTTAGTTTCTCTTACTTGGGCAGAGCCCTCATAAGACAGATTAAGTGAATCCCAGATTTCTTTGGCAGTATCAAATTTGCCACATTTGTCATATTCCTTTTCTGACATAGCACAGATAAGAATGAATCTAACTTTTTGAATGATTTGCAACGTCTAGTCCCTTCGTTCCTAAAGGATTTCCATTATAATTAACTGATTACAAATTTCCTTAAGAGTATTCTACTATCACAAACTTGACAATACTCTTAGCTTCTCAAAATGATTCAGTACGTTCGAGCCTTTGAGGAACAAAGCCTTAACTAGGCAGAACAACTTTTATAAAGTAATTTTCTTTTGAATACAATCAAATAACTCTCACAGAGAGGATGAAAAGATTAAGCTCAAAACAATAACTTTCTAAAAGAAAGAATATAAGACGCTAAGGTTCAGTTCTTAGTTTCCAGAAACTTGGCACGAAACTTGATTGCTCACTTGAGAATAGCTCTTTCAGAATGTAGTTTCTAGCAGTTTTTGGCAACCTTCTTCAATGAATACCTCGGGGTATTTATAGGAGTCCTTGAGGGGTATTACCGTTGTAGTAAATTTCAGCTCCATATCATTGAGTGAGAAATTTTGAAATGCTGTCATTTTTTTCCTTTCCAAAGAATTATCAGAATAGTACACATTACTGTTTTTGTACTATCTGTTTTTCACAATTGCCTTGTACGAATTTTGTTTTATATCAAAGGTGTCACCTTTGATACCTTGTACATCAAAATGAGTGCATAAAATCAAATTAGAATTCCGTTCCACACTAGCTGAGATAGAAGAGCACAAATGTGACCATCACGTGCTTCATTAATAAGACCAGATGTTCCCTCAGAAAATAGGACGGACGCTCACAACAATTGAGTAATTCATGTGTCAAAGGATAGCACTACCAGTCGCTCGCTATAAACAAGACGCTGGAGTGAACCTGATGCAAACACACATGGAATGTATTCAAACTCTTGTGATTTTCTTCCTCTTGCTTGAATGACTTATAAAATATAAGTAATTTTAATACCTGCACATTTCAAGACTTATTAGAAGATAAATTGTTCACTTGCAAATACTTTGTTATCATCCAAATCAATGAGGGTCTAAACTTCTCAATTGTTTAGGTTCCAACAATATGCTGCTTTTAATGTGAAATCACCGATAGATTTTTCTGTGAGTTTTCTATTTGACGTGGTGATACGTACTTTTGTCGTTAATAAATTGAATGAAATTCATCGAGATAAAATGATAATTGAGAATTAATACATATTATTAATTCATGATTCAAATCTTGTCAAAAAATTCTAACGGAGTTTCGTCGCATTTTGAGCCGCCGGATAATTTTACCTGAGAGAAAATTCTAACGAATTTCGACTTCGACAAAAATCGAATCGTTGCTTGGTATGATGATATGTGATTTTATTAGAGCGAGTTTATAATTTATTGGGGAAGAAATTGTACGAGAATAATTTCTTAGTCCCGCATTGAATTAATTTTTCGTTAAATTAATTTACGCGATCACCCGACGCCGAGAACTATTTGACCTAGACAAAAAGAGAATTTACTGGTTGGAGAGGGTGTAAGGTGTCATGTTGTTATTGGTTCATGGAGAAAAATCCTACATAAAGGCATGGTGAAACATAACCTAAGGTAAGACTAAATGGTGAGTCATGAACCCTATGTTATCTGTAACACCCCGAGTTTTGGAGCGCTACTGATCTAAAATAACTCTTAAATATTGAAATACTTTTAGTGACAATACTCTGCTTGCATGATTTTTGCCAAGCATACGTTTATATTTTTTTCTTCTCAAATTTTTTTCAAAATAGCAATCAGAGTATTACAGCATTTTCGAAACGTGATATACATTTTTCTCCTTTTTCCTAGGACAAATACCTTCCTTTAAGCACAATTGAACCAAAACCAAGTGCATTATTCAAATCAAGCCAAATTAATAAATAACATGGATTAAAATGACTAAACTGACTAAGATGCGATGTAAAACTAACACTAAACTATATGCTATTTCGAACGCATCAATTAACCGTGTTCAATCTCTGTGGGAACGATCTTTTATCACTTTACTACTTGTTTTGGCTGTGTGTACTTGCACATTGCACGCACAACAAGTTTTTGGTGCCGTTGCCAGGGATTGAAAGTGTTAATTTCTATTGAATTTCAATTGAGTTGATTTGGTTAGTTTGATTTTTTTTTTTTACCTTTTTAGTGTGTTTTTGTCCAGCAGTAGGTACTTACTCTGCATGAGAAGGCAGAGCACACCAGAATATCAATTGGACCTAGAGCTTGAGAGGACACTTAGAAGGATTAGAAGTCAAAATCAAGGCTTTTTGGATTTGGGAAGAGTTGCCGCAAGCATGTCTGTCCACAATTCTGGCAATTCAGTGCACTCTGACCATTCTGAGCATTCCAATCGTGATTATTTGCAGGATGTCATTGTCCAGCCTAACATTATTGGGATGGCCATTGATAGGGACCGTTCCATAAGAGACTATGTTGTTTTTTATCCCAACACCATGAACACGGGCATTGTGAGGCCAGACATCACTACCACCCACTTTGAGTTCAAGCCAATTATGTTTCAAATGCTTCAAACCATTGGACAGTTTCGGGGAACTCCTCTATAGGACCCCACACCTTCATTTGAGGCAATTCCATGAAGTGGCTAGCAATTTCAAAATTTCGGGTGTCACTGATGATGCTTTTAGACTAAGGTTGTTCCCCTATTCTTTGAAGGACCGAGCCAAGGCTTAGTTAAATTCGTTGGAACCAAACTCAGTTGATTCATGGAATGCATTGGTTGAAAAGTTTTTGACTAAGTATTTCCCTCCTATCAAGAATGCGAGAATGAGGAATGACATTACCTCATTTGGCAACTTGATGAGGAATTATTGTTTGAAGCTTGGGAAAGATTTAAGGAGTTATTTAGGAAGTGCCCCCACCGTGGTATCCCAGTTTGCATTCAAATGGAAAGTTTTTATAGTGGCTTACTGCCCAACACAAGAATTATGTTGGATGCATCTTCAAGAGGAGCCTTGTTAAGCAAATCTTACACGGAGGCCTTTGATCTAATTGAAATCATTACTGCCAATACTTACCAATGGCCCGCAACCAGAGTGGGCACCGCAAATAAGGTTGCTGGTGCACTTGAAGCTAGCGTGTCAGCTGCATTGTCTGCTTAAATAGCTTCATTGGCACACATGATCAAGAATATGACCGCTGCCCAGAATGCTGCAACACCTGTTACAGCAACAGCAGCAGAAACATTTTCTGCAGAGAAGAATTCAGCCCAAGTAAATTTTGTTTCATGTGTTTATTGTGGAGGTGGGCACTTGCATGAAGAATGTCCAAGCAACCCTATCTCGGTGAATTATGTTGGGAATTTTAACAAGAACAACAATCCATATTCCCAAACATACAACCCGGGTTGGAAGCAACACCCAAATATTTCTTGGCGTAATAATGCAAATGCCGCAGGGAATTCTAACAATTCAGCTAGGCCTATTTATCCACCAGGTTTTCGATCTCAAGGCCAAAAGAATTTAGCCCCTCCAACCACTCAAGAGCCATCCCTTGAAACCATGCTAAAAGCCTTCATGAATGAGACCAAGGCTCAATATCAAAGCCAAGGGGTTGCAATAAAAAATTTGGAGACTCAAATGGGCCAATTAGCTACTGCATTAAGTGCTAAGCCAAGTGGACCTTTGCCAGTACAACTGAGCCACCAAAGCCACCTGGAAATGAACAAATGAATGCTATTACTCTTCGTAGTGGGAAGAGCATCAATCCTCATGTTGGAAACCTCAAGGGTAAATATCATACTGGAACTAGCAACCAAGGGGCAGAATCCACTAAGAAAGAAACAAAGCAACAAATGTGTCCACAGAATCGGATTCTCCACAGAAACTACAGCAAAAAAATTCTGCAGAATCTGTCAAAAATGCTACAACATCTGTGACAGCAAATGTAGCAGAAAAACTCCTTCCCATTATGACTCCAAAGAGACCACCACTTCCTTTTCCACAAAGACTGAAGAGAGCCCATCAAGACAAGCAATTTGGCAAGTTTATGGAGGTCTTGAAACAGCTCCACATCAATATTCCATTAGTGGAAGCCCTCCAACAAATGCCAAATTATGCTAAATTCATGAAAGATGTTCTTACAAAGAGGAAAAGATTAGGAGAGTTTGAAACCGTGGCTATGACAAAGGAGTGCAACCAGCTTTTGCAAAACAAGATGCCTCAAAAACTCAAGGATCCTGGAAGTTTCACCATTCCATGCTCTATTGGAGATACTTATTGTGGCCGCACCTTATGTGACTTGGGTGCAAGCATCAACTTGATGCCAAAATCCATTTTTCAACAACTGGGGATTAGAGAAGCACGCCCAACCACTCTTACACTTCAATTGGCTGACTGTTCCATTGCATACCCAGAGGGAAAAATAGAATATGTATTGATCAAGGTGGGTAAGTTTGTGTTTCCAGTTGATTTCATCATTTTGGACTTTGAAGCAGATAAAGAGGTGCCTATTATCCTTGGAAGACCCTTCCTAGCCACGGGGAGAACCTTAATTGATGTGCAAAAGGGAGAATTAACCATGAAGGTGAATGATCAAGAGGTTACTTTTAATGTTTTCAATGCTCTGAAGTACCCGGATGAAGGCAAGGAGGAATGTTCTTTTGTTAGAGCTTTGGACCCATTGGTTCACGAGCAACTAATGAAGGAGCAAGATCTTCTTGAAGAAGAGCCAACCCCCCTTGATGATGAAGAGCCAATGAAGAAGGGAATTCTTGATTTCGTGAAAGAAAGGCCAGTCACCCCAAGGTGGGCAAAAATATATGAATCACTAGAGCTTACAAGTGAAAGTTTCAAAGATAAATTGCCTTCCATTGAAAAGCCACTAGTTCTTGAGTTGAAACAACTTTCTCCCCACCTCAAATATGTTTTATTGGGGGAGAATGGGACACTTCCAGTGATTATTTCTTCTTACTTGACTCCTTCAGAAGAGGAGAACCTTGTTGATGCTTTGAAGATGCATAAAAAGTCTATTGGGTGGAAAATGGCTAATATTAATGGAATAAGTCCTATATGTTGCATGCACCAAATTTTATTGGATGACAACTCAAAGAATAACATTGAAAGCCAAGGAAGATTGAACCCAATAATGAAGGAGGTGGATTGCATCCAAAATGTGAAGGATGAAAAATTTGATCCACACAAATTCAAGAGGAGAAAAAGAAGAAGGATGAAGGCTACCACAAGCCTTAGAAACCCTTGACATAATGAGGGACAAAGTCAGGCTGAGGACTCTTAAACTAAGCGCTATTAGGAGGCAGCCCAACAATAATCCATGACAGGGACGTTCCCTTTTTCTTTTTCTTTTATCATTTTGTTTGTTGTTTACTCATTTCTGAGTTCTATTTGTCTATTGTGATAATGCCAAAAGCATCTCAAATTTAATTTGATCTCGATTTAATTCAATCACTTGCTTATCCAACAAGAACTGCTTATTATAGCATAGATGCAGCAAAATATACTATAATAACACTAAATAATGTATCGCAAAAATACAGATGTTACATATCGGGTTCATCAATCGCATGAATGTACTAGGAGCATTAGATAAGCCAAAAAATACTCATGAATGTACTATGAGTATTTTTCACTCATAATCCATGACTTCATTGATGATCCTTTAATGTACAAGGAATCAAAGGCCAAATGGAATGTCAACAGATTTAATCATGAATCTGTCTTGCTCTGAAAGGATGACAAATTCAAAAAGGATCACAAAAGGACAGATACTATTTTTGACAGATGTGTTAGTGTACAATTGCAAAGTTGAAAATGACAAGACTCACTAAAAGCCACAAAAAGCGGATCTCAAGTTTTGTCCATTGGTGAAGGGCCTGCCTAGGTCACAATAGCTCTATTTGGAACTCTAGCTATGTATACCTTATTCAAATCACTGAAGAAAAAAAAACGAAACGATTGTGAACAAAACTGAGAAGTAAGCAACCAAGAAATATTTCAAGTTTCTTTGACCAAGTAAACAGCACTCAAAAGTTTTATCCTTTCGTTTAGAAAGTTATCTTTATGCTTAAAGCTTTCATTGTAAATCCTCTCTTGCGGAGAGCTGTTTATATTATTTTAAAGTATTTTTGAACACTTGTATTTAGCCCAGTAGTGGCTGTATTTCCTTAGAGGCTTGACTGTACTAAGTCATTCTAAGAAGTTGAGAGTATAGCCAGTTTTGCAGTAGTATATTCTTGGGTTATAGTCACTTGATTATAGTGGAGAAATCCTTCAGTGCGGTGAAGGGACTAGACCTAGCTATCAGGTGGTAGTGAACTAGTATAAATCACTGTATCCTGCTCTTTCTCTTCTCTTTACTGCTTCTTAATGTTATCTTTCTTTAAATAGTTGTTTTGAAAAAGGTTTTCAAAAACATAAGTATTTTGGAAAAGATTTCTAAAACCCAATTCAAACCCCCCTTTTTTGGGTTTTTGTCACGTTCAATTGGTACCAGAGCTCGGCCTCTTAGTTGAGCATTTAACCGTGTGAAAGGAAAAGATCCTATACTTTATCTATGGCAAACAACGAAGCTAGTGATCATGTTAACTGTCCTCCTTTGTTCATTGGAACAAACTATGACTACTGGAAAGATAAAGTTAAAATGTTTTTTGAGTCACAACAACTTGAACTTTGGGATATGGTTGAAAAATCATATACTGAACTAGCTGATGCTAAGAGAATCCCAATTCCTAGGGATAAGTGGGATCCATAACAAAAGAAAGAATCTCAGCTGAATCCAAAAACAAGATATTTCCTTATCTGTACTATTTCTGAAAAAGAATATGAGAAGTGTGGCAAGAATGCCACTGCTAAAAATATTTGGGACTCATTGGCCTTGCCATATGAGGGTACTACCCAAGCGAGAGAAACCAAAGATAACATTCCTGTTAGACAGTACGAATTCTTCAAGATAGAAGAGGGATAAGATATTGAAACAATGTTTGGGAGATTTCAAACATTGGTTCATGGTCTAAAAGTTCTTGATAAAAGCTACACTACTACTAATCATGTGAAGAAAATATTAAGAAGCCTGCCCAAGCAATGGAGACCTAAGGTCACGGGTATTCAAGAAGCCAAGGAAATGCCTTGCGTCTGGAAGACCTCCGTAGTTCCTTGAGAGCTCATGAGCTTGAGCTTAATGAAGAAGAACCTCCAAAGAAATCAAAGTCTATATCTTTGAAATCCACTAACAAAGCTTCCTCCTCCAAGGCTCTACAAGCTGAACAAGAAACAGATCAAGGATCGTCTGGTGAGAGCAGTGATGGAACAGACGATGAACTTTCTTTTATCTCAAGAAAGATTCAACGTATGTGGAAACAGAAAGGAAGGTTCAGGAAGCAATTCCAGAAGAAGGATACAAGGGAAAAGAAGGAGTAGAAAGACAAAAGCCAATTAGTTTGCTACAAATGCAAGAAGCCAGGACACTTTAAATCTGAATGTCCACTACTTGAAAAGAGAAACGAAAGAGAAGTGGTTTAAAAGGCAGAAGAAGAGCCTCATGGCAGCATGGGATGACTCTGACTCATCATCGTCTGATGATGATGAAGAGCACGCTAACATGGCTCTGATGGCTACTATTGGATCAAACAGTGAAGAAGAAGAAAAAGAATTAAATTCTAACTCATCCTCTGATTTTCAAAAAGCTTTTGATGAACTCTTAAATGAGTCTTCCAAGCTCTCCATTGAGTATAAAGTGTTAAAAAGAAAATTCTCAAAAGTTTTCAAAGAATTTTTAACGCTCAATGAAGAGAATGAGAAACTCAAAGTTGAAAATCACCGTCTAGTGAATGCCAGCTCTAAAAATGAAAAAAAGCTTGAATGCAACTCTTCAAAATATGAAGAGGGATTTCAAAAATTTCTTGCTGATTGTGTGATATGCAGCAAATAGGCATCTATGATATGGGGCGTCAGCCAAAATGGCAAAAAGGGTCTTGGTTATAAACCAGAGGAACCCACTTTTCAAAACACCAATCCAAAGTCTGATGAGACCAACGATCGTAGTGACTGTCTACTATGTACCTGCTGTAATAAGAAAGGTCACATAAGAAATAACTGTTATGCTTTGAAAAATAAAAAGGACAAGTTTCCTTCTAGAAATAACAAGAAAGGACCCAAAAAGATTTGGTTACCTAAGGATAAGATTATCTATGTTGCAGATTTTCTTAGCAATAGAGTTGAAACACTAGTCCCGGTACTTGGATAGTGGGTGCTCACAACACATGACGGGAGAAAAGCATATGCTCCAAGAGCTGTAACACAAAGTGGAACAGTTAGTTTCGGTAGAAACTAGAAAGGTAAAATCATTGGCGTTGGAAGGGTTGGTGAGAAATTTCTACCTTCTATTGATAGTGTTTTACTTGTTGATGGCCTTAAGCATAATCTAGTTAGCATAAGTCAATTATGTGATAGTGGTTATGATGTTGGCTTTAGTGATAATCCCTGTATAGTCAAAAACGAGAAAGATGGCACTGTTTTCTTTACAACAAAGAGGAAAAATAATATTTATAAAATCAAGCTCTCTGAATTGGCCAATCAAAATGTTAAGTGCTTTTTGTCACTTGATGAAGAACAATGGAATTGGCACAAAAGATTGGGTCATGCCAGCTTGAGGTTAATCTCAAAGCTTAACAAAAAGGAACTTGTTAAAGGCTTACCAAATCTCAAATATCAGTCTGATGCTCTTTGTGATGCTGATAACTCGTAGAAATAGGAGTTATTTAGCCTTTATAAGCTTGAATATTGCAAGTTCAAAGAGTGTTTATGTTGTCTTAAGCTTTTCTTAAGAGCAATTTGTGGAATGAAATGGTTGAAGCCATGATACTTGCAGATTATGGCACTTTAAGTGCCATTTTGGTGTGATTAATGTGTTGTTTCAGTGTGCAGATTTTACAAATCAAGTGCAGGGCAAGTTGCTGAGCAACATGCTATAGCATCTGGGCGTGACAATAGGGGCAGCAACAGAACATTTGAATTTCATTAGAATTTGTGCTAGAAATAAGACAAAAATTGTGGCTCCCAGGTGCAGAAATTAAAGAAAGTTGTCCTAAGAAAATGGGCTCATGACCTCTTGGATAATACACACTTTTAGGCCTTGGTCATATTTTACCCTAGGACAGAATTTTAGCAGATACTCTGCCCCATCACAGTCTAGCCACCACACTCATCTTCCACCTCTCACTTCATCTTCTCCATCCTCCATTGAAGCACATTTTTGGAGCTAGTTTTTGGGAGCTGAATTTGTGAGCAAGAAGAAGAAGTTGAAGCAAGAAAGAAGGCACACTTGGAAGAGTTCATATGTTAACTTTCTTCTCTTCATCTTTAACTTTGTTACTCACTGTTTTTATGGATAATATGAATGTAATGACTCAGATTTTTAAGTTTAAATTCTGTTTTGTTATGTTTGAGCTCATCATGAGCTAATTTCCTTAAGTTAGGGTACAATGAATTTGTAAGGTACTTTTATGGGGAATGGAATGCTACTTGATGTTTAGCTCTTTTAACAAGCTATTTTGAATGCTAATATGTTTTGGAAAAGGCTGATCATCTTGGCCAAAATGCAAGCTCATTGACTTGGAAAAGTTTGTGAGTGGGATTGCTTGTTTAAATATGGATTAAGTGATTAATTGGGAAATTAATCATGTTGGATGAATAGGAATATCATTCAAGTCCATAGAGTAACTAAATCATGCTTAAAGAGAAGGAGGAGTAACTAATGTTAAATTAGGAATAATGCAAACTTAGTGAATCCCATTTTAAAGTGATTGGAAAATCATAATACAAATTCTGGACTCAGATACTGTAGCATCTCGTATAGCATTCCTACACCTGTGAAATGAATTGTAAATGAGTTGTATCCCTAACAGCTTCTCCCAGCTGTTTTTTTACCTCATTTAATTACTTTGTTTTACTGTTATTATTATTTAAATTCACTGTTTTAAACACCCATATTCATGGTTATTTGTTACTTGTGTTTTTTCACTAGCTAAATTAACCCAAATTGAGAGGCAATATTAATTAATAATGGCTCAAATCCGCAAGTGCACGGAGTTGTCGTCAAGTAATAAAATATCGATCCCACAGAGACTGCTTTTACGCTAATTAAACTAATTCGAGAAATAGAATTTGTTATTGCAATAGAAATAAAATAAATTAAAAACAATATAATAGATGATTTTAATAATAAGGAAAAGCTTCTAGGACTGGGGGTACCACAATGATGCTCTGAAATCCTAATTGACTACTCTCTTATTAACAAATGAATTCAATTGAAGGCAAGCTATCCTAATTTAGTAAAAGTTCCCTCCCAGGATACAGAAACTGTGCTTAAGCGATACAATTCCTACTCTCGTGGTAATTGAAATCGAATTAAACCCATTAAGAAATATGATAGCTTGTTTTATCCTCGAAGGACTAAAAATTACTCTCGTGATTTTAATCCTAAGTTCCGTTCTTATGGTTCCGATAACAAAGGTTCACCTCTCGGTTCATCCCTAGAAATCTAACACATATGAATAAGTGGCCACCGAATTCATAAGAAATCATAATAACAATAAGAACGAAATCGAATTGCATTCAAAGTAATAGAGAGAGTATCAAATAATCATCCAAAAGACATCAAAAGGCATAGCCCCAAATTCTAGAACAAGGGAAACTACTGTAACATGATGGATAGAATAGAATCCATATAAATAAACATTCAAACCCGGAAATCGAGAGAGAAGAGACGAAGAGATTGATCCCAATCCTCCACCGTGCCTCCAAGAATCAAAGTTTGAACCCAAGACAGGTCTCTAAAGTGTCTATTTATAGTCTAGGGTGAAAAGGAGTAAAAAAACAAGTCCAAAACATGTAAAAACGTAAAATTCTGCGTCTAGGGTGCTGTCGTAGCACCGCCGTGGCGTGAGGCATGGCTAGGCCGTGCTTCATTCTGTTTCTCCCGTTGTTCAGGTGCTGTCGCAACACGGCCGTGCTTCCTGACACGGCTAGGTCGTGCTTCATGTTGTTTTGTATTTTTCACCTCTTTAACGTCCGAATTAGCTCAAGGTGTCTTCATGAAAGTTTAAGCTATGGATCTTAGCTTTCCAATGGCACCAGTTTCATCTCATTTGGACACCTAAAACTCCAGATATGATTAAAATATTGAACAGATGTCAGGCTGAGACAGCATTACATTATCAACTTGTAGCACAAATTACCCCAACTTATTCCAAGTGATTTTTCTCCTTTTTCCTAGGATAAATACCTTCCTTTAAGCACAATTGAACCAAAACCAAGTGCATTATTCAAATCAAGCCAAATGCATAAATAACATGGATTAAAATGACTAAAATGACTAAGATGCGATGCAAAACTAACACTAAACTATATGCTATTCGAACGCATCAAATTACCCCAAGCTTAGAATTTTGCTTGTCCTGAAGCAATTACTGTGGCCAAAGACGACATGGAAAATATGAGATGCAACCGATAAGAAACCCAAGATATAAGCAAGATTAAGTAATAGGCTAAAGGACTATCAAACACAATAGAGACAATCAAAATCAAGTCCAATTAGAAGTTTAGGCTCTCTGAAATCATGTCTGTCACTGATAAGGGCACTCTCCTTATTATTCTCCAAGTGTTTTAAAGGTTAAGACAATTCGCTCATATCCATCAACAAAAGTGCTCAACCATAGGCTTGACAATTAACCAAATCTCAGCAAATAATTAATGAAAACACACAAGAATCAAAAGGTCTTTCAAAAGGTTGTAACGTGGCCATGGGATTTAACTCTTAAGGTGGGATAAAAACAAGAAAAGGGGAAATTCAAGGGCTAACAACATGAACAATTAAAGCAACCCTTTTAAGCAGAATAAGTGGAGCAATATATTTTCCTTTTTTGCTTTCAAAACCTTTTTATTTTGCTCCTCTTCTGTTGTTTTTTTTCCTTTTCTATTTTTATTTTTTTATTTTTTTATTATTTATTCTTTTTCTATTATTATTTATTCTCCTTTCTTTTGAGATTTTGCAATAATTATGGGGGAGGAATTAAACAACAGAAGAGATCCCAAGTTCAAACATCAAAACAATTCACAGATTAATCATCCAATTGCTCCCTTAAACATGCTCTAAAAGGTACTGTAACGACCCGTTTCCGGACCGCTACCGAGCTCAGGATACCGAGCTCGAGCTACCGAGCTCAACACACCGAGCTCAAGTTACCCTGTATGCGATGTGTTTTAAAACGATACTCTTGTGCCTTTTAGAAAAGTACGGTCTATTTTTTTTTTTTTTTATAAAACCAGCTCATGCACATCAGAGTATCTACAGCTTTTCGAAACATGGTGCAACTAAGACATAAGGCTTAAATTCTAATAGAACATACATGCATATATACCACTCGGAATGATAATGTATACAAAATACAGAGTAGTAAATGTATAAAGAAAATACACCTAAGGTATGACGACTTCAAGGGAGCAATCATACCCTGGGGGTACTTCCGGCAGACACCCACGCAGGGGGCTGCTCCAAAAGTAAACCGCCAGTCTACCCAGTAACAACAAAACATAACCGGCCCAACTGGTCACAACCACTATACACAAAAACATAGACAAAGTAAATCACGACAAGTATAGGTCGTCGCCCTGATCCTCGTCGAGCTCCTCCTCGCCATCATCTGCTGTCGAGTTCCCTGCACCCTCGACATCGCCTGGGTAACCGTCATGGATTGAAGGCACCACGGGAAAGGGTCAACTTCTCAACAATTCAAAATAAACACGACATAAAGAAATAAGCAACACAATAATGTATATCAATCACCACACGTGACTCGACCTTCTCACTCTAGACTCGACTCAACTCGCGATCCATTTCTCTCGACTCGACAATTTTTCCGGAATGCACCGCGCCGTCTGGTATCTTTGGAAAGTCGGTAAGCCTTGGGATCTTCGCTCTCCCTAGGACCGATCAACTCAGGTCCCATAGCGTGGCGACGTCTAGTCAATCTCCCGTAAACAAAAGGGGACCTAGCACCCTTAGTTATCCGGGTCACGGCTCAAAAACGTCATACGACTCGCCTAGCTCTCTCACTCGATGATTAGCTCGCGCTTGATCAAGGAGTGGCACATGAAAGTACTTGATCACATATCAAATAAAGAGAGCATGCTTAACATGAAGAAAACGACCGACATTTAAGCAATAAAAACATTCTGCATGAAGAAACGCAATTCAACAGCAATTCACAATTCACAACATATATTCAATCACCTATTAAATACATGCAAAAACCCAATCATATCACAACATTTCAAGCTCGACACAAATCAAGGAATCCATACATAGGAGTATAACAATAAAAATCCTAGAATGTCTATAAGTGTCCTTACGCACAAAATATAAACACGTAGAATATGAAGTGCCCTTACCGAACTCCAAGCTAAAGCTGCTCGACAACGACCTCGACACGGCTGTCTTCAAACGAGCTCGACAACGACTTCTCTTACTCGATCTCGACACGTACGCTTCTCAGTCGACCTCGACACGTACAGTTCTCGATCTGGATCCTACTGCTCCCCACGTCCTTGGGTTCGCTCTCCCGTACACCTCGATTCGGAAATCACACGATCTCGGGAATCAGACTTCCTAATACAAGCATAACTTAGTTCCATCTATGGGTTCTAATAACACTTAGCTCTCATAACCCCAATCTTAACTACAACCCAGTAAATATTAAAACTCAAGAACTTAAATATATTTTTCCTCTAACACAAAGTTAGGGTTTTCGATCAAAAGTTCATGAAAAAGGTTATCTGATGCTACAACAGATAAATCGACAACAACAACAGCCAGAAGCAACGTACAACAAACTAAAACAAGAAATCAAAACAACCAAAAAGGAAGGGTTTTTGGGCACTGCCTATTGCAGAAAACAGAGGAAGAAATTTGTTTTACAAGCTCAAATAATCGGTTAGAAAGGTCGGTCATGTCATGAAGAAGAAAACCCATCAATATGAGATGATTTGGAAGCATAAAAACTAGCTAAAATAGAAAGAAGAAATGGCGCTAAACAGTAGCATGAAGGAAGAGAAAATCTGTTTTTCATACCTCAAATGATGGTCGAGAAGGTGAGATATGTCGAGGAGATGATGAGAAACAAGGTTGATGAAGAAAGTTTATGCATAAGCTCGATGGAACTCAAGGTTCTTCGATGGAGGTTTGGAGAGGAAGAGGAACTCAGAGAAGAAGGAAGAAGAAAGAAGAAAAGAGAAAGTGAGGGTTTGAGGGGCTGATCGAATATACAGCTGGTGAGGGAAGGGCATAATCGTAACTACAGTTATGAGATGCTAATCCCATCAATCAATCTACCCATCTAATCTCTCCTCTCTCATGATTACCCTCTAGGCTATAGGTTACAGATCTAAAAAGAAGCACAGCGTCGAGAACTGCAAACCGAATATATAAATATTACAAACAAAATAATCATAACGCTGAATAACGTTCGTAAAGATACGAGTGATATCATCTCGACACGATGTCGACTAGGGTGCTTGTGCAAGCGCACAAGGCTCTAACACGAGTTCGTGCACGCGGCCTCCTCAGTTCGATATGCGACCTCCTCAGCTCGGTACGCGACCTCATCAGCTAATGCACGCGATCTCCTCAGCTCGGAATATGACCTCGGCACGCGATCTTGGCACGGGATCTCGACACGAGGTCTTGGTACGAGGTCTCGACACGAGATCTCGACGCGAGGTCTCGATACGACGTCCTAATACGAGGTCGATCTCGTCCTCAGGTGTTACAATCTCTCCCTCTAAAAAAAATTTCTTCCTCGAAATTGCAAATAAGATTCTTACCTCGGAAAAGTTCAGGGTACTGAGTCTTCATCTTCTCCTCCAGCTCCCAAGTCGCATCTCCCGTCTTCTGATCCCACACAACTTTGACAAGTTGAATCTCTTTATTCCAAGAATCGCTTGGCTTTGGGTCCAACGATCCTTCCGGTAATGCTTCGAAGGATAGGTCGTCCCTCAGTTGAATCACATCCGGTTCGATGACATGAGAGGGGTCGGAAATATACTTTCGCAACTGTGAGACGTGGAAGACGTCATGAATGTTTGACAAGAAGGGTGGCCAGGCAATCTGATATGCCACTGGACCGATACGACGAAGAATCTGGTAAGGTCCAATGAATTTAGGGGTAAGTTTCTTGGATTTGATCGCTCGACTAACTCCAGTAGTGGGGGTGACTCTAAGAAATACATGTTCTCCTTCTTCGAACTCGAGTGGTCGACGTCGTTGGTCTGCATAACTCTTCTGTCGACTTTGAGACGTTCGCATCCTATCTCTGATCAAATGGATCTTCTCAGTAGTCTGCTGGATCATATCTGGTCCCACAACAGAACGCTCGCCATCCTGGTACCAACAAAGAGGCGTCTGACATTTACGTCCATACAGTGCTTCAAAAGGTGCCATTCCAATACTCGCATGGAAACTGTTATTGTAGGTGAACTCCACCAATGGTAAGACGTCGTCCCAACTTCCTCGGTGATCTAAGGTACACGCTCGCAACAAATCTTCAAGTGATTGGATCGTTCTCTCAGTCTGACCGTCAGTCTGGGGATGATATGCCGAGCTAAGCCTGAGCTCGGTTCCCATCGCTTCTTGCAATTCCCTCCAAAAATGAGACGTGAACTTCGGATCTCGGTCCGACACGATTGAAGAGGGTATTCCATGAAGTCGTACTATCTCCGCGATGTAGATCTCGGTCAGCTTTTCCACGTTGTATGTCGACCTCACTGGTAAGAAATGAGCAGATTTGGTCAATCGGTCGACAATCACCCAAATCGAATCATTCTTCTTCTGCGTCTTCGCAAACCTACAACGAAATCCATGGAAATACTATCCCATTTCCAAACCGATGCGTCAAGCGATTGTAGCATTCCCACGGTCGTTGGTGTTCCACCTTCGCTTCGACACGTTAAACACGAGTTACGCATCACCACTTGCTTCTTCATTCAGGACCACCAAAAATGCTTCTTCAAGTCTTGATACATCTTCGTAACTCCCGGATGAATACTAAAGTTGCTCTTATGCGCTTCGTCAAGTATTAACTTTCTCAAATTTCTGGCCACGCTTAGGTACACATACTCGGCCATTGCACCTTAAAATGTTGTCCGCTCCGACTTTGAATTGCCGCCTTCCTTGCGCTATCAATGGACCTTCTTGCAGAGCTCGTCATGAACTTGCTGGTCTCGGATCTCGTCCAATAATCTGTTAGAAATGGTAAGCATACCAAATCTCAGCTTCCCCGGTGAAACTTCCACACTCAACTTCAAGTCTCGGAACTTCTCGAGCATCTCCAACTCCTTGATCATCATTGCTGAGGTTAAAACGCTCTTTCTGCTCAATGCATCTGCTACTACGTTAGCCTTACCGGGATGGTATTCCAACGTAAATTCGTAGTCCTTGAGAAATTTCGTCCATCTACGCTGACGCATGTTGAGCTCTTTCTGGTCGAACAGGTACTTCAAGCTCTTGTGATCGCTGAAAACAGTAAGAGTGCTCCCATAAAGGTAGTGCCTACATATCTTCAACGCAAAAACTACTGCTGCCAGCTCCAAGTCGTGAGTAGGGTAGTTCCTCTCGTGAATCTTAAGCTGTCTAGAAGCATACGCGACCACCTTCCGATGTTGCATCAGCACGCATCCCAATCCCTGGTGTGACGCATCACAATACACCTCGTAAGGCTCTTCTGGTTGAGGCAAAATCAACACAGGCGCTGTCGTCAAGAGCTCCTTCAGTCTTTGAAAACTGGATTCGCACTCCTCGGTCCAGGCAAAAGGTTGATCCTTCCTCGTAAGTCGTGTAAGAGGCGCGACAATCTTCGAGAAACCTTCAATGAATCTTCGATAATAGCACGCTAAGCCAACAAAACTTCGATCTCAGAATCGCCTTTCTACTGTTCCCACGCTAACACAGCTTCAATCTTAGTTGGATCCACAGCTATCCCTTCTTTGGAAATCACGTGACCAAGAAAATTCACCTCTTCGAGCCAAAATTCACACTTCGACAGGTTGGCATAGAGTTGCTTCTCTCGTAATATCTGCAGTACTCGACGTAAGTGTTCTTCGTGCTCTTCTCGGTTCCTCGAGTAGATCAGGATGTCGTCGATGAACACTACAACAAACTGATCCAAGAACGAATGGAAAATCCTATTCATGTAGTGCATAAACACAGCTGGCGCATTTGTCACTCCAAACGGCATCACCAGGTACTCGTAGTGACCATACCTAGTCCTGAAAGCTGTCTTGGGGACATCTTCCTCCTTCACGCGAATCTGATGGTAGCCCGACTTCAAGTCTATCTTGGAAAAGATCGCCGCTCCACGAAGTTGATCCATCAAGTCGTCAATACGTGGTAACGGATAACGGTTCTTCACTTCGATCTGCTGGGAAACTTCTGAGCTAGCCATATACATGTATTCCCTAGTTCCTTCTTTCAAAGAAACTCCGATACGTTCAGCAGAAAGATAATTGGAGACTCCAAGGTCTGGGAAAATTACAGTTTTACGGGCACAGTCCAAGAGGACATGGTGGTGTGACAACCAATCCATCCCGAGGATGACATCTAAGCCCTTAAGAGGCAAACAAACCAAATTGACCACAAACTTTCTACTCTGAATAACCACTACACAATTAAGACATGCAGTGTTTGTGACTAAGGTTTTAGCAGCTGGGGTTGTAACTACCAATTTGAGCAGTAAAGCGATCCGCAGTCAAGTTCAAATGGTTCACACAATCAGAAGAAATAAAGGAATGGGTTGCACCCGAATCAAAGAGGACGGATAAGGATTTACCCTCAATCTCACATTCACCTTGAATAAGATCATCAGCTTGCTCTGCTTCCTCGCCACTCATGCAGAAGACTCTGCCTTTAGCCACCTGACGCTTCCCTTTGGCCTTTGCCGCAAGCATTGCCGGTTCAGCTTTAGGTGTGGGACAATCTTTGGCAAAATGCCCTGGCTTCTTACAGTTGAAACACACCTCCTCCTTCTGAGTACAGTTACTCGCATAATGTCCTGGCTTTCCACAACGATAGCATGTCACCTCGACACCGGTCTGACCTCCACTTCTCGCTCCCTGGGTCATCGGACGATACTGTCCCCTGTTGTCGTTCCCCGGAGGTCGGTTGTAAGGCTTCTTCTGCTGTTGTTTCCCCTTCTGTGTAAACCTCTGCCCCGCACTCTGGGGTCTCACCGGTCCGCCTACAACCGTTTTCTTCTTGTGGCTTCTTACTCCTTCTACCTCGACACAACGATCTATCAGCTCTTGGAGGTTTCGAATCCTCAATGACACCACCGACTTCTGAATGTCAAATCTTAATCCCCGTTGGAATCTCTCACTTAACCATCTTTGGTCAGCTCGATCACGAAATGGACTGAAATACCTCGCCAGTGACTCAAACTTGGCTGCATACTCGGACACTGTCATACCGCCTTGCTGCAATTGAAGAAACTCTTGCTCCTTCTCGGCTCGTGCAGTATCTGGGAAGTACTTGTCCAAGAACCTTTCACGGAAAAGCTCCCAGGTCATCTCGCGACGTTCTGCTATAAATGTTTGCTTCACTCCCTTCCACCAATACTCTGCATCTCCTAGCAGCAAGTAGGTGGCGTAGTCTACCTTCACGTTATTCGGGCAATGGAGTGCCTCGAAGATCTTCTCGATCTCTTGCATCCAAAGATCAGCTTTATCTGGATTTGGCTCACCGTAAAACTTCGGTGGATCATGCTTCCTAAAGTCTGCCAATCCTCTCGCCTCAGCACTCCGCTCTGCTCGCTGTTGTTGCTGCAAGTTTTGCTGAGTTAATGCTGCCGTCTGTTGAGCCATCGCGTTAGCCTGTTGAGTTGCAGCAGCTGATTGCTGAGCCATGGCTGCCGCCATCTCGGTCATAGCTTGAATTGCTCGTTCCATGTCGACGTTCTCGGTTGCAGCTGTCGTATCCCTACGAGGTGGCATTAGATTCCACAAAGTTCAAAACCCTGTCAGAATCTCACAACAAGGATGTGTTAAAACACACTGCTTCAATCAAGAAACAGTTCAAACAATTTTTCAAGCAATAAGTGCTTCACTTAATCAAACAAAGAATCAAGATAGTACAATTAGGTACCCAACACATATATATATATCCCGACACGGTTGACGGTCAAAATTCCTATGCACACTTCGGTCGAACCGAATCAAGCCTCGATACCAACAATGTAACGACCCGTTTCCGGACCGCTACCGAGCTCAGGATACCGAGCTCGAGCTACCGAGCTCAACACACCGAGCTCAAGTTACCCTGTATGCGATGTGTTTTAAAATGATACTCTTGTGCCTTTTAGAAAAGTACGGTCTATTTTTTTTTTTTATAAAACCAGCTCATGCACATCAGAGTATCTACAGCTTTTCGAAACATGGTGCAACTAAGACACAAGGCTTAAATTCTAATAGAACATACATGCATATATACCACTCGGAATGATAATGTATACAAAATACAGAGTAGTAAATGTATAAAGAAAATACACCTAAGGTATGACGACTTCAAGGGAGCAATCATACCCTGGGGGTACTTCCGGCAGACACCCACGCAGGGGGTTGCTCCAAAAGTAAACCGCCAGTCTACCCAGTAACAACAAAACATAACCGGCCCAACTGGTCACAACCACTATACACAAAAACATAGACAAAGTAAATCACGACAAGTATAGGTCGTCGCCATGATCCTCGTCGAGCTCCTCCTCGCCATCATCTGCTGTCGAGTTCCCTGCACCCTCGACATCGCCTGGGTAACCGTCATGGATTGAAGGCACCACGGGAAAGGGTCAACTTCTCAACAATTCAAAATAAACACGGCATAAAGAAATAAGCAACACAACAATGTATATCAATCACCACACGTGACTCGACCTTCTCACTCTAGACTCGACTCAACTCGCGATCCATTTCTCTCGACTCAACAATTTTTCCGGAATGCACACGCCGTACCGTATGCTGGAAAGTCCAGCCGAAGCCTTGGGATCTTCGCTCTCCCTAGGACAGTCAACTCAGGTCCCATAGCGTGGCGACGTCTAGTCAATCTCCCGTAAACAAAAGGGGACCTAGCACCCTTAGTTATCCGGGTCACGGCTCAAAAACGTCATACGACTCGCCTAGCTCTCTCACTCGATGATTAGCTCGCCGCAGTCAAGGAGTGGCACATGAAAGTACTTGATCACATATCAAATAAAGAGAGCATGCTTAACATGAAGAAAACGCACTTCGACATTTAAGCAATAAAAACATTCTGCATGAAGAAACGCAATTCAACAGCAATTCACAATTCACAACATATATTCAATCACCTATTAAATACATGCAAAAACCCAATCATATCACAACATTTCAAGCTCGACACAAATCAAGGAATCCATACATAGGAATATAACAATAAAAATCCTAGAATGTCTATAAGTGTCCTTACGCACAAAATATAAACACGTAGAATATGAAGTGCCCTTACCGAACTCCAAGCTAAAGCTGCTCGACAACGACCTCGACACGGCTGTCTTCAAACGAGCTCGACAACGACTTCTCTTACTCGATCTCGACACGTACGCTTCTCAGTCGACCTCGACACGTACAGTTCTCGATCTGGATCCTACTGCTCCCCACGTCCTTGGGTTCGCTCTCCCGTACACCTCGATTCGGAAATCACACGATCTCGGGAATCAGACTTCCTAATACAAGCATAACTTAGTTCCATCTATGGGTTCTAATAACACTTAGCTCTCATAACCCAAATCTTAACTACAACCCAGTAAATATTAAAACTCAAGAACTTAAATATATTTTTCCTCTAACACAAAGTTAGGGTTTTCGATCAACAGTTCATGAAAAAGGTTATCTGATGCTACAACAGATAAATCGACAACAACAACAACCAGAAGCAACGTACAACAAACTAAAACAAGAAATCAAAACAACCAAAAAGGAAGGGTTTTTGGGCACTGCCTATTGCAGAGAGCAGAGGAAGAAATTTGTTTTACAAGCTCAAATAATCGGTTAGAAAGGTCGGTCATGTCATGAAGAAGAAAACCCATCAATATGAGATGATTTGGAAGCATAAAAACTAGCTAAAATAGAAAGAAGAAATGGCGCTAAACAGTAGCATGAAGGAAGAGAAAATCTGTTTTTCATACCTCAAATGATGGTCGAGAAGGTGAGATATGTCGAGGAGATGATGAGAAACAAGGTTGATGAAGAAAGTTTATGCAGAAGCTCGATGGAACTCAAGGTTCTTCGATGGAGGTTTGGAAGAGGAACTCAGAGAAGAAGGAAGAAGAAAGAAGAAAAGAGAAAGTGAGGGTTTGAGGGGCTGATCGAATATACGGTGGTGAGGGAAGGGCATAATCATAACTCTGATTATGAGATGCTAATCCCATCAATCAATCTACCCATCTAATCTCTCTCTCTCATGATTACCTTCAGGCTATAGGTTACGAGATCTAAAAAGAAGCACAAATACGAATCGCAAACCGAATATATAAATATTACAAACAAAATAATCATAACGCTGAATAACGTTCGTAAAGATACGAGTGATATCATCTCGACACGATGTCGACTACGGTGCTTGTGCAAGCGCACAAGGCTCTAACACGAGTTCGTGCACGCGGCCTCCTCAGTTCGACATGCGACCTCCTCAGCTCGGTACGCGACCTCATCAGCTAATGCACGCGATCTCCTCAGCTCGGAATATGACCTCGGCACGCGATCTTGGCACGGGATCACGACACGAGGTCTTGGTACGAGGTCTCGACACGAGATCTCGACGCGAGGTCTCGATACGACGTCCTAATACGAGGTCGATCTCGTCCTCAGGTGTTACAGGTACCATAAACATTTGACAATGGCATGGGTACCAAGAAAATTTATTTCAGTTAAGGCACAAAAGGGGCAACTAGAGGAAGCTTTCATTCAAAAATC
The DNA here is from genome assembly GCA_037113605.1 of Calophaca sinica. Classification (NCBI taxonomy): domain Eukaryota; kingdom Viridiplantae; phylum Streptophyta; class Magnoliopsida; order Fabales; family Fabaceae; genus Calophaca; species Calophaca sinica. The sequence continues at coordinate 69,479,716 of CM073733.1, read as the reverse complement.
AGAGGCTTGAAAACATGCCTAAAATGCCTTAATCATATTCAAGTGTGTAATAAAAAAATTTCAAGTTTTGAAACGTTTTAAGTCAAGTTCTAGAGAGCACAATCAAGAAGGACACACTCATACAAGGAGAAGGGGTATAAAAATGATGAAGTACAAGCCCCAAATGAAGCTCAAGTCTCACATTTAGAAGTTCAAATCAGTGAAAGACATCAAATCAGAGCGCCACATGCTAATCATCAACTTATCACAAGATTATCCCTATGTATATTAAGAATACTACCTTTAAGCCCATCACAAGAGAAATTAATTGGGTTCCAAATCATTACAATCTCAAATTTCAACAATACTGTGGCACACATAGCATGACAATTTGGGGGATAAAATGATGCATGCAAAAATTAAAACTAGCACAAAATGCAAAAATTAAAATGAGGTGTAAGACTAAATGCAAGAACGAAAGTGAAACCCTTTACCCCAAGCTTAAAAGCTTACATTGTCCCCAATGTAAGGAATTAAGTTGAAGCAAGGATGAGAAGAAAAGAACTCACTAAAAACTTGGGTTGCCTCCCAAGAAGCGCTTGTTTAAAGTCACTAGCTTGACCGTTGTAAGTGCTCAGCCCGATTCCAATTTGGGAGTGGCACTCCCTTTCACCTTCCATATCTTAAGGATTCTTGGCCCCTTCACCTTCCCTTTTGTATCAGAAATGTTTCCTTTAGCATAAGGAGGCCAAGGGAGTCTCGATGGAAGTAGCTTCCTACGAGCACGCTTCTCAGCTTTGCACTTGGCTTTTTTTTGCTCTTTATCCGTCTCCTCCATGGAATTCCCAATTACCTTCTTTAAGGGCTCGGAAGGTCGGTCTTGATTAAGCAATTCTCCAACCGACTCCCCAATCATATCAATTCTAGAGCACTTTTCAATGTCATCGGGGTGCCTTGTAGCCTCAAACACATTGAAAGTCACATTCTCATCTTGGAACCTCAAAATTAATTTACCTTGTTGGACATCAATTAAGGCTCTTCCTGTAGCTAGGAAAGGTCTTCCAAGAAGAAGAGGAACCTCCTTGTCCTCCTCCATATCAAGAATCACAAAATCAGCTGGGATAAGGAATTTGTCAACTCTAACCAGAACATCCTCCAATATCCCATATGGGTATTTGACTGATCAGTCCGCTAATTGAAGTGGCATTCTAGTGGGCTTGACTTCATCTCCTCCCAACCTTTTCAACATGGATAGGGGCATCAAATTGATACTAGCTCCCAAGTCACACAGAGCTTTGCCAATATGTAAATTCCCAATGGTGCAAGGAATTGTGAAGCTTCCAGGATCCTTCATCTTTGGAGGAAGCTTTCTTTGAATGATGGCACTGCACTCTTCTGTCAAAGCTACTGTCTCATCTTCTTTAAATCTTCTCTTCTTGGTCAGCAATTCCTTCATGAACTTGGCATATGTGGGCATTTGCTCAAGAGCTTCTGCGAAAGAAATGTTGATTTGTAGGCGCTTGAAGATATCCATGAATTTAGCAAACTGTTCATCTTTCTGGCTCTTCTTGCTCAGATGAGGATAAGGAAGCTTCATATATGGAGAAGTCACTTTGGTATTCTCTTGTACCTGCAGCTTGTCAGTCATAACTATGTCTTCCTCACCTTCTCCTTTTTCTTCTTTTTCAATATTTTCTCTACTCTCTTTTTCAAATCCGTCTTTTTCTCTTTCTACTTCTTTTTCTACTTCCACTCTCTCTTTTTCAACTCCATCCACCTCACTTTTTCCGCTCTTTTTCTTTCTCTCTACTTCAGACAACAACTTTCCACTTCTCAAAGTAACATCGCTACAATTTTCATTCTTGGGATTATCTACTGTGCTAGCAGAAAACTTACCCTTTGATTGCTCCACAAGTTGCTTTGAGAGTTGTCCAATTTGATTCTCCAGATTTTTGATAGAAGCTTCTTAGTTCTTGAAATGAGACTCATGAGTCTGAAAGTTAGAGTGGATGTTCTGAAAATTGGATTGAGTCATCTTCATGAATTGAGTGAGAGCTTCCTCTAATGCATTTGGCTTCTCTTGCTTTTGAGGTTGTGGAAGGTTGCTTGATGATGGGTTATCTTGCTGTTTCCAAGAGACGTTGTGATGATTCTTCCACCCAGGATTATAGGTGTTAGAATAAGGATTCCCTCCTTGCTTTTGAAAATTACCCATGTAGTTGGCTTGCTCATTCAAAATTCCCTTAGCATCACAACCTCTATTTTCATGAGGCCCTTGACAAAAATCACATCTCAAGTTCCTGTTCAACTGATTCACCTGAGCGGGAATAGAGGCTCCCATTTTCAGCGCTTTAAGCTCCTTTGTGATAGCTTCCAATTGTTGAGAGACCAATTTATTTTGAGCCAAGAGTGCATCTTGTGTTTCTAGTTCAAGGACTCATCTTCTACCCTGTGTGCCTCTATCATTCTGACACAACTGCTCATTTGAAGCCATTTGCTCCACTAAAGTTCTTGCTTCTTCAGCTGTTTTGCTGTTAATTGTACCTCCAGCTGAAGCATCCAACATCATTCTTGTATTTGGCCTCAACCCATTGCAAAACATCTGCATCTGATTAAACTCATTATACCCATGGCCAGGACACCTTTTCAGAAGAAGCTTGAATCTCTCCCATGCGTCATACAGATTTTCGCTCTGGTTCTGCTGGAACCCATGAATTTCACCTCTTCTTTTGATGAACTTGGAGGGTGGAAAAAAATTGTTCATAAATTTATCCTCCAAATCATCCCAAGTAGCGATGCTTCCTTGAGGCAAAGTGTGTAACCAATCTCTTGCTCTATCTCGCAGGGTGAAAGGAAAAAGCCTTAGTTTCTTTGCCCCCTCTGTCACTCCATCCAGCTCAAGGTGCCACAGATTTCATAGAAATTTACCAAGTGCTGATTTGGGTCTTCAACTTCATCCCTAGCGAATTGGTTTTGCTTGAGAGTGTTCAACAGAGATGTTCTGATCTCAAAAGCATTTGCCTCTACCTATTGGTAGGCAATGAATGTCCTCTGATGGTTGTTCCTTCTCCCAAAATCACCCAAGGTGCATGGTGGTGGTGGTGCGTCCCCCATTACTACTTGAGTTGTAATGAGAGAGGTAGAAGCAAAGGTTTGATTTTGTTGTTGTTTTGCTTCCTTTGCCTTCTTCCTATTAGCCTTTGCAGTCTTTTCTATTTCAGGGTCAAACAACAGCTCACATGTTTGTTTACCTCGCATGCACAATACTAAAGGAAAACGTAAGTAGCACAGCAACAATTATAGAATATTTTTTTTATATTAACATGAATTAATTTAAAAAGCAATAAGACACAGTCCCCGGCAACGGCGCCAAAAACTTGATGGCTCAAATCCGCAAGTGCACGGAGTTGTCGTCAAGTAATAAAATATTGATCCCATAGAGACTGCTTTTACGCTAATTAAACTAATTCGAGAAATATAATTCGTTATTGTAATAGAAATAAAATAAATTAAGAACAATGTAATGGATGATTTTAATAATAAGGAAAAGCTTCTAGGACTGGGGGTACCACAATGATGCTCTGAAATCCTAATTGACTACTCTTTTATTAACAAATGAATTCAATTGAAGGCAAGCTATCCTAATTTAGTAAAAGTTCCCTCCTAGGATACAGAAATTGTGCTTAAGCGATACAATTCCTACTCTCGTGGTAATTAAAATCGAATTAAACCCATTAAGAAATATGATAGCTTGTTTTATCTTCAAAGGACTAAAAATTACTCTCATGATTTTAATCCTAAGTTCCGTTCTTATGGTTCCAATAACAAAGGTTCACCTCTCGGTTCATCCCTAGAAATCTAACACATATGAATAAGTGGCCACCGAATTCATAAGAAATCATAATAACAATAAGAACGAAATCGAATTGCATTCAAAGTAATAGAGAGAGTATCAAATAATCATCCAAAACACATTAAAAGGCATAGCCCCAAATCCTAGAACAAGGGAAACTACTCTAATGTAACATCCCAATTTTTATGAAAATTATTTTGTAGTTCCAACTACTTGAAAATAAATCGTAGAGAGTCATGACCTCAATGGTTTGTTAAAAGTATGAAGAACAACAAAGATTTATTGTGAACAATTTACTGTTTTAACAATTAATTCAGATTAAGAGACAGTGTAGACGTATACTGTTTTTAATATGAATTAATATCGAAAAATGTGAAAGATTGTTGTTTGATTAAAGAAAATTATTTTATTGAATGAAAAATAATTTTAGGACTTAATAGTTATTTTAAGTCATAGTTTGGATTTTTATTATTTAGTTATAGTATTAATCGTCTGTTTTATGTCATATTTAATATGACTATTACTTTAATGATTTTGTTTTGATAATTTTATTGATTGAATAATATCTATATGATAAGAGAAATTGAAATTAGTGATCCTCACTAATTTACAAGATTTATTACTTGAGAATTACATTTGAATTCTGCCGTAGATAGGCTATTGTGTGTGTTTCTAACTGAAACATGCCCAAACGTGATCCAAATTTTATAAAATTTGAGATATTAGCATTTTCCAATATTTAGGATTTATTGTAATATTTCTAGAATTTTTGGGCATCAGAAAATATTTAGTGTATTTTCTATGGCCAGAGACTGCCTAATTGCGACGTTTCGGTTCGCATTTCGAGAAAACGAGATACATAGATACTTTTCTTATGACACGAGGAATATTTGTGATTTTTGGGTGTGGGGTTATAATTAGAAATATTTTTGGAGTTTTTATTATTAAAACCTAATATACAGCGTAACGTCAGGCAACTGATTGAGCGAGAACGCCAAAAACGTGATTTAAACGAAACCTGTGGGCCAAGGGGGATGTATGGCAGCTGCACATGTGCTAGGGAGATGAATATGGACCTTTAGAACCTTCCATGCCATGTGTTTTTTTATGATTGGTTAATTAGTAATTTGTAGGTAGTTAACTTAGTTAGTTAGTAACTAATTGGTTAAGTTGGAACTAAATGAACAATTTCTTTCCATCCTTATCCCTCCAATTTCGTGGCTCTCCCACACAGCCAAGACCAGATTCATTTCATTCCTCCATTGTAGAAAGCTTGGAGAGAAAAATTCTTGAGAGAGAAAGTGGTGTTCTTGAAGAAAGATTAGAGATTTAGTAGGAAAACATGGTCCTTTCTTCTTCCTCCTTGATTCGATCACCACCATCCTTGTGGGTAAGATTTCTAATTCTTTTTCCCTTCTCCATGGCTGCCATGGATGAGCTTTCATGGTCCAAGAGTTGTTTCTCACAATTTTGGTTTTGATTCTTGAAGGAATTTGTTGTTTGAGCTTCAATCTTCCATCCATTCTTCCTAACCCTTGATTAACCATCATCTCCTTGTTTGGTAAGATTCATATCCATTCCTTTTCCTCTCTTGAGTCTCATGAATGGGTTTGGTTGGTTTTAGGAGTTGTTTTTGCTAAAAGGTGTTAGATTTAGCTAGATATGCATGACTAGTCTTTTAGCCCTTTGTTTCCTTCAATGATTAAGCTTGTTTTTGGTAATTGAAATTTTGGGAAACCCTAGGTTTTGGGGCTGAACGAAATTAGGGGCTGTTCAAGGTTATTTTGGTTTGATTTTGTTGATTTAAAGTTAGTTCTTTGATGGGTTATACTTGATTAGTTTGGAAACTAGTCAATATGCATGTTTAACAAGTTTTGTGAAAATAATTTGGGGATTTTGTAGGGGCTGGAACCGTGGATCCTAAGCATGGTTTAGGGGATGTTTTAAATTGTTTTCAAAGTGATTAAAGTGTTTAAGAAGTTGGTTTTGGTTAGAACTTTAAAGCTATAAAGATTTCTATGTGTGGAGCTTTGAAAAATTGTTTGAAACAAATGGATTTTGGGGCTGTTTTATGAGTTTAAAGACAACAACTTATTTGGGTTTGTTTAAGTGTTATGAACATGATTTGGTTTCTTAAAAGTGGTCAAGATAGTAGATCTTAGTTTATATGTTTAGTAGCTAAACTAGTTTGCATGAATTAGTCTTAAAAGTGAAGTTGTAAATAAAAACTTTTACACCTCTTTTATGTTTGAAAACAGCAACCTTTATAGTCTTAAATGAGTTTTTTGAACTTGTTTTTATGGTCTAAAAGTGGTGTTAATGTTAGCTTTTGATTTTGGGATTAAACTTGTAAAGACTTGTATGTTAAATGTTTTAAATAGGATTGCAAAACTTGGTTATGTTTTAATCTTTATTTGGCCGAAATTGGTAAAGATTTTTAGAGTTAAATTTTAGTTGATTTCAAGCCTTAAGTGTGTTATAAAAGTGTATGGAAAATGGATTTGGTAAAACTATACAAGGAGGTTTGATTTTGGGATAAATTTTAGAGTATAGTTAAAGGTTTATAATTAAAACCAAAAGGCTTTTGTTTCTCAAAATGTTGCTTTGTTTTGATGCCTTAAAAATATGTCCAAAGTTTGGAAAATACTATTCCAATTGGTAAAACACTATTCAAAGTGGTAAGTTTTGGTTTAGGTATTTTTCTAAGTGTGTAGCTTTTGTAAAAGTTTCAAAACTTGCATGACTTGAACTTGTAACTTGTTGTATGACTAGATAGGACCAATTAGGGATTAAGTCAAGTAATTCCTAGGCTTTAGGATGTCTAAGCCGTGGCTTCCCTAGGGGCATTAGAATTGAGTTTTAGTTCTAATTGTATTAAGTTTGCGTTGTTATGGTTCGTGCTTGAGGTACGCGCGAGTTGCGACTTGACGATGGTTCCGAATTACCTTGCTAGGATTGTTAAAGCGCCCAAGGTAAGGGAAATTCTTATATAATGATTTTGGGCTTTTCGCCTTGTTTGTTGCTTGTTTGATTGTTTGATAGTGTGGTAGTACTTGTAGTACTTTTATGTGTTGTTGGAAATGTTGTAGCATGCTTTTGGCCCTGCGTGGCAAATTGAATTGTATTGCGTGACTTAAATCTTGTTTGAGTGATTTGATTAGACTTGAAGTTGATGAAATTGTGGAGCATGTTGTAGCCTATTGAATTGTTATATGCTGTTGAAATGCTATAGCATGTCTTTGGCCCTGTGAGGCATTATGATTGATGTTGTTTTCCTTGAATCATGTTGGATTTATTGGAACTTGGAATTGATTGGAATTTGGATAATATTGTTGAGGATAATGGGTTAATTAATAATGCGTTGATCGATTGTTATTGGTTGACGATTTACATCGGTAACTGATGCGATTCCACAAGCCGACTCGATTTCGTAAGCAAATTGTTAAGGGCATTTTGAGTTAAAAGTAAGCGTGAGGGTTTTAGTATAACTAGCCAAAGCTTGCAAGGAAATTTCAATGGAATGATAGTAAAGAAAAGAAGTTGAAATAAAAAGTACGATTTATAAAGCGGTTGAGTTAAATGATGCGCTGGGAAATTACGGCTAGGAAAGACTTGGTAATTAAGAGTGTTCGCACCACCTCTCTTTCCTGGGAATTCTTCCAGTGTGTTATTTAACACTACTAGGGTTCAACGACCTAGAACTAAAAAGTATTTTCAGATACATAGGAGTGATATAAGAATAGAGAAAGAGAGTTCAAAGATCGAGTTTTTGAAAGATTAAAACATAGGGAACCTAGTGTTCCTATTGAGCATATGGACTATGTGTCCTGTGCTGGGACTTAATGTCCTACTTGCGTGCGTTTTCTTGGTTTAGGATTGGACCTAGTGTTCCGTATGGCGTGCCTAGTATCTCAATCTAAAAATTGAGCCTAGTGTTCCGTGACACGTGCCTAGAGTTACGATGCGAGATTAAGACTAGCGTTCCGCAATTGAACACCCGGACTTTGTGTCCTGTGTTTGCACTCTAAGTAATTGTTAAAGGTATTTTGGCTTAAAAATAAGCATGAGGGTTGTAGTATGACTAATCTAAGCTTATAGATAAGTAGAAATGGAAACATGCTAGATAAAGAATTTAATGAAACTCGGGTTCCAATGACCCAAAGCTAAATGAGTGATCTATTTTGGTACAACCTCACCTAGGTAATATAAGAATTGGAAGCATGAAAATTCACTAAGTAGAGTGAGTGAGTTGAGGTGTCGTCGATCCGCATTGATTAATTAAAACATTAGTCGGGCGCTCCCTACGGTGAGCATGCCATGTTGTTGAATTTGTTTGGATGCATACTGACCATTGAGCATCGACACTCGGAGCGTTTGATTGTCTTCAGGACTTCAAAAGGACGAGTTGTCACCCTATGCCCGTGTGGCAGAAAGCCTAATGTGTGGCAAGCCTTTGTGGCAATACCCTTGGTAGGGGAGTTGATTTGGACGTTGGGAAATAAAGTTCCTCGTCTCTGCTGACCTTGTTTAAGGCTGCAGGTGTATACACAAACTAGCCATACTGCATTGACATGCATAGCTAACCGCATTTATGATATGTGATGAATTGTTGATAAATTGGATATTGTGATGACTTGATCACTTATCTGTTGATAGACTTGCCTGCTCACATGCAACGGTTTGACATTGTAGTGACTTGTTTGTTGATATGTTGGTTGTGTTGGTTGCTTACATGCAATGCTTGATATACCATGCTGATTGTGTGCGGTCTATTAAGTATGTATATGTATATAAAAGAGTGTTGTTGTATTATATATGTACATATTGTTTGCATGCGACATAGCCTATGATAAACTCGTGGACAAGCGATTTACCCTTACCTTGTTGTTGGATTGGATGTCCTTATGGATGTCACTTCCAGATGGAGTTCTGTATGTAGCGCTTTCGTCTTTTAGGAGCATTGAAGATTGAGCGGTGGAGGAAGATTCCTCTGAGTACTTCGTGCTTGATCTTGCTGAGCTATTTCTCAGTAAGAGTTATAGTTGTCAGCCAGCTTAGCTTAGGATTTTGTATTGGTTGTTTTGTAATTATTCTTTTCAGAAAATCTCGCCTTAGTGCGAAATGATTATGTTATGTGAAGTATTATTTGTGATGCATTATACTCTGATAATTGCAAAAGTTTGAATTGGCATCATTTAGAAAACTGTAGTACTCTATGCCTCATTTTTGAAAAGGGTTTCAAAGGAAAGAATATGAAAAGAAAAAAAAATTACTCCTGTTTTTCCATTGCGAAATACATAAGAGTACTCTTTAACTGAAAGCATACAAGCATTAAATGTTTTCAGCATTAGATTGGGTTGCACAGTAGCGCTCTGAAATCGGGGTGTTACATTCTAACATGATGGATAGAATAGAATCCATATAAATAAACATTCAAACCAGGAAATCGAGAGAGAAGACATGAAGAGATTGATCCCAATCCTCCACCGTGCCTCAAAGAATCAAAGTTCGAACCCTAGACAAGTCTCTAAAGTGTCTATTTATAGTCTAGGGTGAAAAGGAGTAAAAAACAAGTCCAAAACATATAAAAACGTAAAATTCTGCGTCCAGGGTGCTGTCGTAGCACGGCCGTGGCGTGAGGCACGGCTAGGCCATGCTTCATTGTGTTTCTCGCGCTGTTCAGGTGCTGTCACAACACGGTCGTGCTTCTTGACATGGCTAGGTCGTGCTTCATGTTGTTTTGTATTTTTCACCTCTTTAACGTCTGAATTAGCTCAAGATGTCTTCATGAAAGTTGAAGCTATGGATCTTAGCTTTCCAATGGCACCAGTTTCATCTCATTTGGACACCTAAAACTCCAGATATGATTAAAATATTGAATAGGTGTCAGGTTGAGACAGCATTACATTATCAACTTGTAGCACAAATTACCTCAACTTATTCCAAGTGATTTTTCTCCTTTTTCCCAGGTGTCTGTTGTGATAAGCAAGTGATTAAATTAAATCGAGATCAAATTAAATTTGAAAATTAATATTTTATATTAATTCATGGTTCGAATATCGTCAAAAAATTCTAACGAAGTTTCGTCGCGTTTCGAATCACCGGGTAGTTTTATCCGCGAATAAAATTTCAAATGAACCCCGATTTCGTTGAAAATCGAATCGTAACTTGTTGTGATTATTTTTAAGTGTTTTAGATTGTTTTATTATTTATGATAATATTTTATCACGCGGTGAATTAATTTCTATGTAAATTAATTTTGGCGAATTAATCGGCGAAAGAATTAATCGGTAACGCGATTACTCGACGCCGTATTTTTTTCATACCCTTAAGACTCTAGGATTAGAGGAAAATCATGAGAGATGAGAGATTAGATGTTTTAGACCTTTATGAGATTAGTATCCTGCTTTTAGATGAGAGGTGTCACTTTTTAGGTGATTAACATTTTCTACTTTTCCTAATTAATCCTAGCCAAGTGTTTTAACACTCAATTAAATTTTTTTAATCCTCCCCTTTTCTTCTTAAGACCAGCGTGACACACCCCCCATTTTACTCCTACTCTCAATTGTTCACTCACAATATTTATTTAGTTGGTTTTAAAGTGGAGGAAAGCCTTTCTCCAATTAATTGTTTTATAAAATAATAAACCCTCCCCTTATTTGAGGAATAGGTCGTGACCCCCCACCCCATCCTCATTTCATTTACTTTTTTCTTCCTCCATTCTTGAGAGAGAAAGTGTAGGAGCTTCCATGGCACCCTTCATCCCTCATCTTCTTACATCATTTTCATCTCCATTTCTTCACCTCCTTTGCTCCTAGTTTCTCCTTCATTTTGCTATCACCTATTCCACTTTGTAAGCAAGTTTGAAAAACAAATTTCTCTCCCCCTTTTCAGCCCTCAAAGCCGTGAGCTTCACCTAGGAGGAGGAGGTAGTTCTTTTGCTTCATTCTTTGATTATTTGGTAGTTGTTATGCTTGGTTATAAACTATGATAGATATGAGCACCAAAATCCCTAATCCTTAGAACCCTAGGTGGAACCCTAAGGGGGGAAAAGGGGGATGGTGTGAGCTTGAGGGAATCAAAGAAATTAGTTAGTGATTTGAGCTCATTTGGTGTTGTTGTTGTTGTTTTAATTGATAGTTTTAGAACTAGCACTTGGGTTGAGTATTTTCTTGATGAACACCTATTATTGAAAAAAGGTTAAGTGAGGTTGGGTGTGGAATAGGCTTTGTCTTGGGTAATAATTGTTGTTTTGTGAACTAATTAGTATATGAAATGGTATTGTTAAATTGTTTTGGGAAGTTTTACAAATTGTTCCCAATTTTTGGGTGTTGGCCGCGAGCTCTCAAGGCTTGGAGGGAGAATTGAGTTTGTGATTCTTGCTTCTTATATGTTGTTAATGCTTTTGTAGTTGTCAATTTTATTTTGAAACAAAGTTTGAGAAGGTTTTATGAAATCCTTGCATTCTTGAAAGAGGCTTGAATTGATATTGAACTTGAATTAGACATTTGTTTTGTAAGAAAATGGTTGTTTTGTGAAAGGAATGGATTATGGAATGATGTTGTTTAGTTAGTTTGAAAGTTTGCAAATTTGTTTAGGAAAAAGGGGAATGAGGCCGCGAGCTCTTAGGGGCTTAGGAGGGAAATATTTTTGTGTTCTTTGGTTTAAATTATTGTTGTGTCTTGACTTTAATAAGTGTTGTTATTGTTGTTGATTTGGTATTTGTCAAGAAAATGGAGAAATTATCATGTTTTATCTTATATTAGTGTGTTTAAGAATTGTTTGAGTATTGGAAAAATGTTTAGAAAAGGATTGTGAAAATTTTGAGAAAAATCCTTGAGTTCTTGGAAAGCTTGGATTGGGGATTTAACTTGTGTAATGGGTTTTGTTTTGGGAATATTGGATGTCTTGAAAGAGATTGAAATATTGAGTGATGTTGTTTTGTTAAAATTTGAAGAGTTTGCAATTTTTCTCTAAAACTTAGGGATGTGGCCGCGAGCTCTGTGAGTGTGGAGAAGAAAAATTATTTTGTGTTCTTAGCTTAAATTAGTTGTATTTGATTGTGTTTCAAGTTTGGAAAATTTTAGAAAAGAGTTTAATTGGATTGGAAATTGTTGTGAACTTGAGGTAATGAAACACTTAAAGCAAAATCGATTCTTTTGTAATTTTGAGACCAAGTGGAGCCTTAATTAAGTATTGTTATGAAATAAATTTGAGTTTAGTAGTATTAGAAATCTGATTTGGCATGCAAAGACTATGAAACACTTATGTTAGAGAAATCTTTGTGTTTCTTTAACCAAAGTGGAGTCTTGATAATGATAGGAGCAAAGTAGTTGGTTATAGTACTTACTTGTGATTTTAAGGTTTCAAAGAAAATGAATTTTTAGTCTTTAAAATAAATATTTTTCAACTTAAAATATTTTTCAACTTAATTGTTATTTCAAGTGTATTTGATTTATCAAAAAGGTTTATGGGATTGAGAGCCTGGGGGTTAGAAATAAATCTAAGCCTCGAGAATTGTGTTTGGGTGAACTTGGTTTGTACTAAGGTTTGATGTGTTGTTAGGATCCTTGAGGACTGTTCGTGCAGAATTAGGATTGTGACGTGTTTGACCCATGAGCTGTGGACTATTGGTAAGGGCAACTCTTAGACATGTATAGGATTTTTAATATCTTATTTTGTATATCGGAGAAGTCAGAGAACCTCAGGATTCGAAGTGAGGGTCTCGTACCCCTTCGATTTTATTTATTTAAGTTATATTGAATTGTTCGTGGGCTTGGCTAAAAAGTGGTTGGCGACTGCCCCCAACCCCCCACACTTGTTCGACTACCTCTTTGCCAAATCCATCGAGTTGCAAAGGGACAAACTGTGATTGATGTTGTTGAATTGATTGTGATTTTGTGATGTTGGGTGACTGAATTAATTGAGTGATTATATGCTGGATTCCTGCGGAATTATACTGTTGTTGGAATTCGATATCTATTTTTAATGATAGATGGTTAAATATTTAGCTTATGCCTTATTGAAATATCATGCATATGGTATGTTCATTGGGGTTTGTGGGAAGTATTGTCTTAACTTGGTAACTTCGACTTGAATAGTACCGTGAAGGAATTCAGTGTCGTCAGGACAGTCCTAGGCCTAAATAGTATTGTGAAGGGATTCAGCGCAGTTCTAGACCTGAGTTGTACCATGAAGGAACTCAGTGCGGTCCTAGGCCTGAATAGTACCGTGAAGGGATTCAGTGTAGTTTTGGACCTGAGTAGTACCGTGAAGGGACTCAGCGTAGTCTTAGACCTGAGTAGTACCGTGAAGGAATTCAGTGTCTTTGACATTTTCGGGACCGAAAACAATGGTATGTAGTTGTATGGGCTGGGCATTCATGCTTGTTTGCGGATTGTATATATATTTGTTGTGTTATGTTATACTTGTGTATTTAAGAAGTTGACCCTTGCCCGTGGTTCCTTCAACTGATGATGGTAACCCAAACGCTGATGGACATGGTGGAGTTTCCGGCGACGATGACATCGTTGGAGGTGACCTTTGACTTCCCACATATGGAAATTCCCTCAGTCTGGAGTTCAGCCCCACTTTTGACCAGGATGTATATTCAGGAGGCGTGTTAGAGATTTTGCGCGTAGGTGGACTGACGAGGACATGAATGACCTGATGAAGAAGACGGAGGAGGACCGCCAGGAGATTTGTGTAGTTGTGTAGTTGATGATGCCTATCTATTTTGTATATAGTTTTGGGTTGGTGACCAGTCTGTTGGTTTTGCTTGACCTTTGTGGCAGTTGCTAATTAGGTGTCATGGTTATTACTTTTGGAGCAGCCCCTGCGTGGGTAACTGCTGGGAGTACCTCAGAAGTATGACTGCTCTTACTAGGGTCTTCATACTCTAAGTGTATTCCTGCTTGTGCATATTTATTTATTGCTTCCTGTATGTAAAAACTTGACAACTATCCTTTCGCTGGAAATCATGTATAAGAATGTATTTTAGTTGTAGTGGTCTTTTGCATGGTAGAATTCCATCATGTTTCTAAAATGTTGTGGAAACTCTGATTGCGCTTTACGAAAGACTTAGTTTAAAAAAAATATCGCGTTTTCCAAAAGGGCAAAAGAGTATTATTTCGAAAAGCTCATTGCATTTAGAGTTAAGTCTTAGTTTAGTAGCGCTTCGGAAACGGGTCGTTACAATAGTGGTATTAGAGCGATTCGGTTTTAACCGGACTGTGTGTTGGGTAACTAAGCTGGTCACTGTGTCGGGTTTTGTTTTGTCGGGTAGCTAGTTGTGTTAGTGTTATTGTTGTTTGATGAGTGAAGCAGCTTTGCTTAAAATTGTGTGGATTGTTTCTTATTTGAAGCAATGTGTGATAGCACAACACTTGAGTGTGAGATTCTGACAGGTTCTTATACCTTGTAGGAATCTAATGCGTCCGCGAAGAGACCCTAGTATTCGAAGAGAGAACTCAACTATGGAGAGAGCAGTTCAAGCTATGACTGAGATGGCAGCGGCAATAGCTCAACAATCGGCTGCTGCGATCCAACAATCTGCTGCTACGGCTCAACAGACTGCCACCATGAACCAGTATAATATGCAGCAACAACAGAGGGCATAAAGGGATGCAGAGGCTAGAGGATTGGCTGCTTTTTGCAAGCATGATCCACCAAAATTCTATGGTAAACCGGATCTGGACAAGGCAGATCTATGGATCCAAGAGATAGAGAAGATTTTTGAAGCACTCCACTACCCAGAGAATGTCAAGGTGAACTATGCGTCTCACTTACTGCTGAGAGATGCCAAATACTGGTGGAAGGGCGTCAAACAGACGTTGACGGCTGAGCGTCAGGAGATTAGCTGGCAGATTTTCAGCAAGAGGTTTTTGGAGAAGTACTTCCCTGAGATTGCACGGATGGAAAAGGGGAAAGAATTCCTCCGTCTACGTCAAGGCAACATGACGGTATCGGAATATGCCGCCAAGTTCGAATCGCTTTCGAGGTACTTCAGTCCTTTTCGTGATCGAGCAGATCAGAGCTGGTTGACCGAAAGATTTCAGCGGGGATTGAGGTTCGACATCCGGAAGTCTGTGGTATCCCTGAGAATTCAGAACTCCCAAGAGTTGGTTGATAGATGCATCGAGGTGGAAGGTGTGAGGAATCGCAAGAGGAAGAATGGTGCTGGCGGACCTATCAGATCGCAAAATCAGGGTAAGGGGAATAGTTAGAAAGGGAAACTGCAGGGGAAACCTTACGAGAGACCTCAGGAGAACAACCAGGGGCAGTATCACCCTATGGCTCATAACACAGGTGGTGTGAGTCAGAGTAGAGATGGACAGGTTTGCTATCGTTGCGGCAAACCGGGGCATTATGCGTAAATTGCACAAGAAAAACATTGTGTGCTTCAACTACGACAAACCAGGGCATTTTGCCAAAGACTGCAAAGCTCCGAAGATGGAACCGAGTGTGAACGCAGCAAAGGCAAAGGGGAAGCATTCGACTACTTCAGGTAGAGTTTTCTGTATGGCGGTGAAGAAGCAGAGTGATCGGATGATCTAGCCCAGGGGAAATACGGAATTGAGGGTAACTCTCTATCCATACTCTTCGATTCTAATGCCACGCATTCATTTGTTTCTTTGGAATGTGTGAGCCGGTTTAAATTGCATATGATTGCTTTATTTTTTCAACGTAGTAGTGGCTATTCCAACTGCTAAGACTGTAGTTTCCAATACTGCATGTCTTCATTGTGCGGTGATTGTTCAATATAAAAAGTTCTTGTTAATTTGATTTGTTTACCTTTAAAATGGTCTTGACATTATTCTCAGAATGGATTGGTTTTCGAATCACCATATTCTTTTGGACTGTGCCCAAAAATTGTAACTTTCTCAGTTTTGGAGTTTTCAAATATCTTTCTGTTAATTCCATCGAAGTTTCTTGTAAGAGGGAGCTCAAGATTTCATATTCCTTTGCTAGTTTAGAAGTTATCAAGTGATCGAGTTGAAGAATGTACCAGTTCACGATGGTATTCACGGATGATATCCTGACCTAGTCACGAAGCAGAGGAGAGCATGAAGGTCATCTACGGCCAGTATTGCAGATTGTAGGAGAGAAACATCGTTACGCCAACCTTTCTAGTGCGAGCATTGGCATGACACCATGGGAAGCATTGTATAGACACGAGCGTCAGACGCCTTTTGCTGGTAACCAGATGGTGAAAGCTCTATTGTGGGACCAGATTCGATTCAACAAACTACTGAGGAAGTACGACAGATCAGAGAAAGGATGAGAACGTCCCAGAGTTGACAGAAGAGTTATGCAGACTAGGGTCGCCGACCGTTAGAATTTGTAGAAGGAAGGCATATATTCCTTCGAGTCACACCCACGACTGGAGTTGGTCGAGCGATCGAATCCAAAAAGCTTACTCCTAAATTCATTGGACCCTATAAATTCTTCATCACATAGGTCCATTTGCATATCAGATAGCTTTATCACTTTTCTTGTCTGATATTCGTGACGCCTTTCACATCTTGCGATTGCGAAATATCTTTCTGACTCATCTTACATTATTGAACCTGACGTGATCCAATTGAAAGATGACTCATCGTTCGACGTATTCTCTGCAAAGATTGCCGACAGAAAGATCAAGCAACTAAGGAACAAGGAGATTCAGCTAGTCCAGGTGTTTGGGACCAGAAGACAGGCGATGCAACTCAGGAGCTAGAAGAGAAGATGCGAGAGTAGCACTCGGATTTGTTTTCTTAGCGCGTACCTATCTTGTAGTTTCAAGGACGAAACTATTTTTAGAGGAGGAGTATTGTAACATCCGTATTTTTGTGATACGTTATTTAGCGTTATTATAGTATATTTTGCTGTATCTATGCTATAATAAGCAGTTTTTGTTTGATAAGCAAGTGATTGAATTAAATCAAGATCAAATAAAATTTGAGAATTAATATTTTATATTAATTCATGGTTCGAATATCGTCAAAAAATTCTAACAAAGTTTTGTCGCGTTTCGAATCACCGGGTAGTTTTATCCGCAAATAAAATTTCAAATGAACCCCAATTTCGATGAAAATCGAATCGTAACTTGTTGTAATTATTTTTGAGTGTTTTAGATTGTTTTATTATTTATGATAATATTTTATCATGTGGTGAATTAATTTCTAAGTAAATTAATTTTCGCGAATTAATCGGCGAAAGAATTAATCGGTAACACGATTACTCGACGCCGTATTTTTTTTAGTACCCTAAGACTTTAGGATTAGAGAGTAATCATGAGAGATGAGAGATTAGATGTTTTAGACCTTGATGGGATTAGAATCTTGCTTTTAGATGAGAGGTGTCACTTTTTGGGTGATTAACATTTTCTACTTTTCCTAATTAATCCTAGCCAAGTGTTTTAACACTCAATTAAATTTTTTTAATCCTCCCTTTTTCTTCTTAAGACCAGCGTGACACACACCCCATTTTACTCCTACTCTCAATTGTTCACTCACAATATTTATTTAGTTGGTTTTAAAGTGGAGGAAAGCCTTTCTCCAATTAATTATTATATTAATTGTTTTATAAAATAATAAACCCTCCCCTTATTTGAGGAACAGGTCGTGACCCCCCACCCCATCCTCATTTCATTTACTTTCTTCTTCCTCCATTCTTGAGAGAGAAAGTGTAGGACTTCCATGGCACCCTTCATCCCTCATTTTCTTACATCATTTTCATCTCCATTTCTTCACCTCCTTTGCTCCTAGTTTCTCCTTCATTTTCTATCACCTATTCCACTTTGTAAGCAAGTTTGAAAAATAAATTTATCTCCCCCATTTCAGCCCTCAAAGCCATGAGCTTCACCTAGGAAGAGGAGGTAGTTCTTTTGCTTCATTCTTTGATTATTTGGTAGTTGTTATGCTTGGTTATGAGCTATGATAGATATGAGCACCAAAATCCCTAATCCTTGGAACCTTAGGTGGAACCCTAAGGGGGAAAAAGGGGGATGGTGTGATCTTGAGGGAATCAAAGAAATTAATTAGCGATTTGAGCTTATTTGGTGGTGTTGTTGTTGTTTTAATTGATAGTTTTAGAACTAGCACTTGGGTTAAGTATTTTCTTGATAAACACCTATTCTTGAAAAAGGGTAAAGTGAGGTTGGGTGTGGAATAGGCTTTGTTTTGGGTAATAATTGTTGTTTTGTGAACTAATTAGTATATGAAATGGTATTGTTAAATTGTTTTGGGTAATAATTGTTAGGATCCTTGAGGACTGTTCGTGCAGAATTAGGATTGCGACGTTTTTGACCCGTGAGCTGTAGACTATTGGTAAGGGCAATTCTTAGACATGTATAGGATTTTTAATATCTTATTTTGTATATCGGAGAAGTCGGAGAACCTCAGGGTTCGAAGTGAGGGTCTCGTACCCCTTCGATTTTATTTCTTTAAGTTATATTGAATTGTTCGTGGGCTTGGCTAAAAAGTGGTTGGCGACTTCCCCCAACCCCCCACACTTGTTTGACTACCTCTTTGCCAACTCCATCGAGTTGCAAAGGCACGAACTGTGATTGATGCTATTGAATTGATTGTGATTTTGTGTTGTTGGGTGACTGAATTAATTGAGTGATTATATGCTGGATTCCTGTGGAATTATACTGTTGTTGGAATTCGATATCTATTTTTAATGATAGATGGTTAAATATTTATTGTTTATGCCTTATTGAAATATCATGCATATGGTATGTTCATTGGGGTTGGTGGGAAGTATTGTAGTAACTTGGTAACTTTGACTTGAATAGTGTCGTGAAGGAATTCAATGTCGTCAGGACAGTCCTAGAAGGGACTCAGCGTAGTCTTAGACCTGACTATTACCGTGAAGGAATTCAATGTCTTTGACATTTTCGGGACCGATAACAGTGGTATGTAGTTGTATGGGCTGGGCATTCAACCATCTTTGCGGATCGTATATATATTTGTTGTGTTATGTTATACTTGTGTATTTAAGAAGTCGACTCTTGCCCACGGTTCCTTCAACTGATGATGTTAACCCAGATGCTGATGGACGTGGTGGAGTTTCCGGCAACGACGACATCGTCGGAGGTGACCTTTGACTTCCCGCACATGGAAATTCCCTTGGTCTGGAGTTCAGCCCCATTTTTGACCGAGATGTATGTTCAGGAGGCGTGTTAGAGATTTTGCGCGTAGGTGGACTGACGAGGACACGAATGACCTGATGAAGGAGACGGAGGAGGACCGCCAGGAGATTTGTGTAGTTGTGTAGTTGATGATGTCAATCTATTTTGTATATAGTTTTGGGTTGGTGACCAGTCTGTCGGTTTTGCTTGACCTTTGTGGCAGTTGCTAATTAGGTGTCGAGGTTATTACTTTTGGAGCTGGCCCTATGTGGGTAACTGTCGGGAGTACCTCAGAAGTATGACTACTCTTACTAGGGTCGTCATACTCTAAGTGTATTCCTGCTTGTGCATATTTATTTATTGCTTCCTGTATGTAAAAACTTGACAGCTATCCTTTCACTGGAAATCGTGTATAAGAATGTATTTTAGTTGCAGTGGTCTTTTGCATGGTAGAATTCCATCATGTTTCTAAAATGCTGCGGATACTCTGATTGTGCTTTACGAAAGACTTTTGTTTAAAAAATATATATATATCGCATTTTCCAAAAGGGCAAAAGAGTATTATTTCGAAAAGCTCATTGCATTTAGAGTTAAGTCTTAGTTTAGTAGCGCTCCGGAAACGGGTCGTTACAAGGTACTTCGACCCTTCATTGGTAGATTTGTCATTGTCTACTTTGATGATATTTTGATATACAGTAAGGGTAAAGAAGAGAACTTAGATCATCTGCAACATGTGCTTCCGACTCTGAGGGAGCAGAAATTGTATGCTAACCTGAAGAAATGCTCATTTTCCACCAATGAAGTAATATTCTTGGGTTACATCATCACCAGTAAAGGCATCTGAGTCGACCCAAGCAAAATTGAAGCAATCAACAGTTGGCCCACTCCGAAGTCTGTCCATGATGTCCGGAGTTTCCATGGATTAGCGTCCTTCTATCGTAGGTTCATAAAGAATTTTAGCTCTGTTACTGCTCCCCTCACTGAAAGCCTGAAAAGAGACTAATTCCACTTGACAGAGCAAGCTCAGAGGAGTTTTGAGGAGCTGAAAAGATGACTGACAGAAGCACCTGTGCTCACACTTCCAAATTTTGATCTAGTTTTTGAAGTCAACTGCGATGCTTCCAACACAGGTATTGGTGTTGTTTTAGGCCAGGAAGGTCATCCTATAACCTTCTTCAGCGAGAACTCAACAATGGCAAACTCAAGTACTCCACATATGATAAAGAGTTTTATGCCATTGTTCGTGCCCTTCAGCATTAGAGTCATTATTTGATTCACAAGGAGTTTATCCTCTACTCCGACCGTGAAGCCCTCAAGCATCTGAATTCTCAGCAAAAGATCAACCGCAGGCATGCTGCTTGGAGTGAATTTTTACAGGCTAACCCATTCTTACTCAAGCACAAGGTTGGGGTTCAAAACACTGTAGCCGATGCTCTCAACAAGCGACATACTCTCCTCTCGACTCTCCAAACAAAGGTTGTTGGATTGAAGCTATCAAAGAGTTATATCACGATGATCCCGATTTTTACAAGTTTTGGAGTGCAACAGAATCACAATCGTTCCAGAGTTACTACAGGCATGACGGATATTTGTTCAAAGAAAAGGCATTATGCATCTCCCAGTGTTCCCTTCGAGAAGCAATCATTTGGGAAGCCCACGATGGAGGATTATCCGGACACTTTGGACGAGACAAAACTGTGGCACTAGTCAAAGAGAATTTCTGTTGGCCAAAATTAGAAAAGGATGTCAACAAGCACATTCAAAGATGCCGAATATGTCACTTGGCCAAACCAGCAGTCAAAATACCTATTTGTACATGCCTCTTCCAGTTCCTGAAGGACCTTGGGAAGATGTCAGCATGGACTTTGTTCTTGGACTACCTCAGATTCAACGGCAAAAGGATTCTGTCATGGTGGTTGTTGATAGGTTTTCCAAGATGGCCCATTTCCTTCTCTGTCAAAAGACTAATGATGTTATGCAGGTTGCAGATTTATATTTTAGGGAAATTGTGCGTCTTCATGGAATACCGAAGACCATCACCTCTGATCGAGATGTTAAATTCTTAAGCCATTTTTGGAGGACTCTCAGGAAAAATATGGGTACTAAACTTCAGTTTAGTAGTGCTAGTCACCCCCAGACTGATGGGCAAACCGAAGCAATCAACAAGCTTTTGGGAAATCTTCTTCGTAGTTTTGTTGGAAAGAACTTGAAACAATGGGATCTTATTCTTCCACAGGTCGAGTTTGCCTACAATAACTCAACCAACCAAGCTACTGGGAAATATCCATTTGAAGTTGTATATGGCACACGGCCCTTGAGTCCCCTAGACTTGATTCCCTTGTCTACCATTCGACCTTACAGTGTTGTTGATGTTGAACAAAGAGCAAAAGAAATCAAAAGGTGGCATGAGAAGGTTCGTGAGAAAATTCAGAAACAAAATTCTAGGTATAAACCTCAGCGAGACAAAACAGAAGATTGCAGACTTTCAAAGAAGGAGATTTAGTATGGATTCATTTGCGAAAGGAGCGATTCCCTAATCAAACAAAGTCCAAGTTATCTCCTAGAGCCGATGGTCCTTTTAAAATTGTGCAAAAAATCAATGACAATGCTTACAAGCTAAAGCTACCAGGAACTTATGGAGTTTCTGCCACTTTCAACGTTGCTGATCTTTCGCCCTATTTTGATGATGAAGCTG
The DNA here is from genome assembly GCA_037113605.1 of Calophaca sinica. Taxonomy (NCBI): domain Eukaryota; kingdom Viridiplantae; phylum Streptophyta; class Magnoliopsida; order Fabales; family Fabaceae; genus Calophaca; species Calophaca sinica. The sequence continues at coordinate 69,458,074 of CM073733.1, read as the reverse complement.
AGCTTGACTCGAGGACGAGTCGTTTCCAACCCGGGGAGAATGATCCAGGCCCAACCATTGTGGGTTCAAGCCCTTAACACCATGCCTTATTGCATGTGATAACACATGGCCTTGTTGCATGTAATGCAAATGGCAAGATGCATGTGATTCCCATAACAAGTGGCACTTGACTTGTTACATGACAAACACTTGGCTCATTGCATGTACTTCCCTTAGTTTCCTCCTACTATAAATAGGGGTTCATATGTATGTATTTTCAACAATCAAGTATTAGAAATAAAAGTGTGTGTTTTAAGCAGAGTTACTCTGTTCTATCTTGGTTCTGTGCCATTTGTGCTCTGCCAGTTGTGGTTCGAACTATGTGTTTCTTGGTTTTATATGGGGTGTGTTTTTCTGGTTTTGATTGAAGTTCCATGCAGGTTGAGTTTTGATCATGCAAATTGGGTTAAGGTAGGGGTTTTATATGTATCCTTCTAATTTTTACAGATTATAATGTTATTCGCAGTCATTGGTGTTATGTTTTTACAGATTAGGTATGTTGCGTCCTTTAGTAGATTGCCAATTGGTAGGGCAGCAAATGTTTCCTTATGATCTTTATCTCCCGATAATTTTTTTTTCCACAAATATAAAAAGGCAGCTACTGCTATTCTTGATTGCTATACATTTATTTCTTTATCTTAAATTTTTCTCTCTTGTCGAGTGTAGAGTGGTGACAATAATTTGCATCCTTGACCAAATTGGTTGAGTGTATATGTTCGATGCTATTATCTGCAGAGGGATCTTTTGCATATTTAATTGGGCTCACAATGTAAATGCTCATAATCTCTGGTCCTGGAATTATGGATGAACTAAAATTGAAGATATGTAAAGATAGTCATTTTCATTATTATATTATCTGTGCTGTGGCAAAACTTTAATTAATAGTATTATGTGTTTCTTGAGTTACAATACCGGTAGAATTCACATCGGCACGAAACCAGTGTCAAAAGTCGTTTATAACCGGTGTAAAATCTCTAACCTCCATTAGTGAAAAATCAAACTGCAAACAAGGAGGATGGGTAGACACGGCGAGGACATGCGAACGATGAGAACGAGACTCCGCGGTGAGGATGTGAGGATGCGTTCGGCGCAACGAGGATGTGAGGTGATATATGCGAAGTGAGTACGCGATTCGGCATAACGAGGATGGCAATCGATGACGATGCGAGGTGGATGCCGAGAGACGCGATTCGGAGCGGCGAGGACGCATTCAACAGAGAAGACAGCATGGAAGAACAGAAAATGGAGCATTCAACAGAGAAGGGAGCGATTTGGTGTGGAGGTTTTTTGAATTGATTTAGTGAAATTGTTTAAGCGGGTTGCTGACTGTATTTAGTTTTTTTGAGTAAATTACAGATGCCAGGTTGGCAGGTATGAGACTGGTGTAGGGTCAAAGCGGGGGTGTCCATGTAACATTTTTCGTTATTCTAATATTTATAGAGAAACTAGAATAAATATGAGGGTACATTGTGTCTGCAATACTAGAACACGATTCTTGATTCTCTTCTTCTCTTGATAGAATTCTGCCTCTGTTGGGTGTCAAATTTCAAATTTGGGTTAATCGACAGAATGTTAGAATTCGACAGGTGAAGACATAAGAGACCAGAACAAGGGATGAAAATTGACTAAGTTTGAAAGACCAGGTGATGGGACGGCTGTTCGACGGAAGGCATAACGCGTCGAAGATGTCAAAATGATCATGGTCGAACAGGCTTAATTATTAAGTAAAGATTAATGTATAGTTCGACAGGAAGTGCTATTGTCGATTAGGTAGTTTTTTAGCGAAAACTTAACTACCAACCCATGTCCGTACACGTGTCAGGTTGGATGTTAAGCAGTTTTCATATTTTTGCCTATAAATATTAGGTTGTACGATGTAATCAAGGTTGGATACATGATCTAGTTCCTAATATCTCGACGGCTAAAGAAGATTAACGGAAAACGATCATCGTATGCCTTCCACACCTTACCTTTCTGCATTTTAATCAAGTTTCAATCTATTTTTAATTCTTTGCACTTCCAGTTTATGTCATTTATCTTCCAATCAATTTGTATTTCTTCGTCTCGCATTTACATTCTTTAAGTCATTGTCATTTACTGTTTCTGCACTTTTACTTTCAAAGTCATTTACATGCCTTTTTCTTCAATTCATGTTCTTTATAATTCTGGTATTTAAGTTCTTGCATTTACACGTTTTCATTTAAATTCATGTCTTTTTAACAGTGTTCTTTAAATTCTATCTGTTGCTTGTTTTCTTTTACATCTCTGCATTAACTTCAATCGCATGTTGGGCTTCAGTGATGTATGCCCCATGATATCGCAGTAGTGCATTCTTGTTTTAAATTTTGCTCTAACTTACTTGTAAACAAAGTTATTGGCTTTCGACAGCCAATCTTGTTTATTTGAGTCTGTATTGCCATTTCGACAACAACTTGTTGTTAATTGGAATCATCATAACCAAATTTGGCATAAGACTTGACAATTAATGGCTTAAAAGCCAAGAATGTTAAAGAACAATTAACGTATCGAGTCTTTGACCGTTATATTCAAAAGAAACCATTGTTTTCAAAACGAGATTACCACGTAATTCATTCGAATTCATAATCGTTTGATCATCAAAATTTATTTGTTTGTTTGATGAATTTGGTAGATCATTCAAAATCATCAAAACTGGTAGAATCATACCATAAACCAAATTTCCCCATAAACAAATTGGCACGCCCGGTGGGACGAGTTTAGAGTAACTTGTTTGAACGATGGTTTTATGCGTCTAAGAAGTGGAAAGATTACTGCTTCTAACGTAACGCAATATAGAAACATGAGTGGCAGTACGAATAGCAGTGCCACAACACCAAGCGTTGCTAGTGCGAATGCATTGGCAAGCAATACAAGTGCTTCGACCACCAGTACTAACGCCGGGGTAGTTGTGATCCCGCGGATGGGTAATACTACCGGGGTGATGCATCGGAACGACGATGGCCAATACGCAAGCAGAAGTTGTTCCAAGCGCTGCAGTGCTTGAACCGGTGGTTCAAAGTGCTCCAGAAATTCAGGCATCGCCTGGAAGTGCGAGGAACTCAAGTATTAGGCCTGTACCGCAAGTAACGCAACCTCCGTTTGGGATGCCGTATGGTTATTTGCAGAACTCGACAGTCCCTGCTATTGGTTCAACTATGTTCAACCCATATGCTAACCAGCCTTTTATGCCATTCGAAAATTCTTCCAATACTCAAGGAATGGCAGGAATGGCAGGAATGGCTACCACTACGACAGCCAATCAACAAGGGTTAGGACTGGGGGACATGTCGAGACAAATGCCTCAGAATAACGGAGGATTAACGCAAAACTCGTTGGCGAGTATTCGACAACAAGTAGATGATAGTAACCATGAGATGATGAACATGTTCACTCAGCAGATGGGTGCAGTGATTACGCCTCTTATGGAGACTACTAATCGAGCATGTAACACACTAGCCTTACAAATGGAAAGGCTAAATCAAGCATTGGGTTTGGCAACACCAGTGAACGAGAATGTTCAACAAGGCCCAGGGGTTATACCTCATGATCAGGGCATGGGGGGCATTCCGCATAATGCGAATAACCCTTTGGTGGTGCAGAACGAGGTAGTTCAGCCAAACCACAACCTTGGTCAGAATTTGAATAACTTGGCCTATGGCCAAGTGCAGATTCTACAAAGGAATCAAGACCAGGGCCCACGGTGCATCAAGGTTTAGCCAACCTCAGGCACAATATCATGGGAAATCAGATAGAACAAAACGTGAATCAGGTTGTCGAGCAAATGCTGAATAGGCTTGGCTTTAATATTGGTCAAGGCACCAGACCATATTTCATATCTGCATTTCCTAAATGGGTTCAACAAGCTGAAGTGCCAAGAGGGATGAAAATCCCCAAATTGTCCAAATTTTCTGGTGACAGTGGTGAATCGACTGTCGAGCATGTGGCTAGATACACGATAGAAATGGGAGAGTTGGCCACTATGGAAGGTTTGAAAATGAGGTTATTTCCAAGTTCTTTGACAAAGAACGCATTTTCTTGGTTCTCGACGTTGAGAGCTAATTCAGTCCATTCGTGGACACAACTGGAAGGATTGTTTCATGATCAATTCTTCAGGGGCGATTTGAGGGTTAATCTGACTGATTTATTCAACGTCAAACGCATCTATAATGAATCTATAGATGATTACATCTCTAGGTTCAAGCAAATGAAGCGGTGTGTTTTACGCTGTTCGAAGCGAAATTGTGAAGATGGCCGCTAGTGGTTTGGATTACCATATTAGAAAGAAATTGGTAAACCAACACATAGTTGACCTCGCCCAATTAGGGAGAAGGTTCGACAAGTTGAACAACTCCGCCCGAGAAGAATCGAAGAACAATAAAAAGTTTATTAGGCGTGAGAAAGTCAATTGTGTCGAACAAGATCTAGCAGGCAGTGAGGATGAGGCTATGACAGAGCAAGAAATAAACCTTGCTTTGAATTAAAAGAAGGACCACCTTATGCTTGTCAGCGTTAATACCTTCCAAAGGGAAGGAAAAGATGAGCTATGTGAATAAAAGAACCTATACATTTGATATAACCAAAGTCGATAAAATATTTGATATTCTTTTAAAAGATAAGCGACTTAAGTTATCAGATGATCATAGAGTGAAAGGGCCTGAGGACTCTAATGGTCAGAATTATTGCAAGTACCATGGAGCTTTAGGCCACCCTACTAATGAATGTTTTCGTTTCAGGGATTTGATTCAAAAGGCTCTCAAAGAAGGTAGGCTCAAGTTTACTGACAAACAGAAGCCTAGCATGAAGGTGGATACTGATCCATTTGGTCAAGGCATTGCCAATGTCGAAGGTCAAAATGTGAGAAGCTGTAGCATGGTGAACATTATCGCCAAGCAGAAGTATGTAGTGAATGTCGAGGATCCTTTCGACATCTATCCAAGGCCTCATGAGACTGTTGAAGCTTTTCTGAGAAGGAAAAACAATAGGGGGCAGTTGAAATTATGCCCGCATTGTGACAAGTACTTTGATGAGAAAGCAGCCCAGAGAGCAAAGAAAGTTGATGGTGCAAACGTTCATCAACAAGTTCGTACTCTTTATGGGGATAGGTACGTGAGACATGCACCGGCAAACCGGGTGCAAAGGCCTGTGGTTAATAGGCCTAATCGAGCAATCGGTGGATGGTTGGTCGAGTCTCCAAGGGAATCTACAGGGAGTAATTATGGAGAATCTCTTGGTCAAAAGGTGAACAGGACTAGGAAACCTGATACTAATGTTACGGTAAACAAATGGGTCGAGAATTCTCCCAAAGCTCGTTGTCCTGAACTGAGAAACAGGGTGAGAGCGACAAAGAGTAACCCTCGACAAACACCGTTTTGGGATGAAGAGTACCAGCATGGCAGAATACCTTACCCTGGGGGTGATCAAGTGAAGAAGACCCCACTGTCGAAAAGCCAAAAGCGTCGTCGACAAAGGATAAGGCAAGCTCAGAGGCAGAAAACGAAGGCTAGTGACTTAGAACGACCTCAACATGAAGATTGTTTCATGGTTGGGATACATAAAGTGTCGTTGCCCAAGGAGACTGGTCCAAAGTTGAAGAGTGTAGTGGTTGATGTTAGAGGCAGCGATTACGACAAGGGCCAGACTTCCAAGATGCGAGTCCATTCACAGCAGGCCTCTTTCAAGCAAAGTTTCAAGAATGCTGAAATTCCTGTGGCTAAGGAAAAGTTGACGCCTTGGCCGATAGGTCTAATTGAAGCTGAAAGGTTAGCTTTGGAACGCGTCGAAGTTGGTGTTCAACCGGCCCCGGAGGAGGGCACAGGCAGTGATGTGTCAATGGAGGAACTAAGGATCATAGCTAATGATTCTGATTTATTAGATGAACCTTTGGAGTCCATGGAACAGAACATTGCCAAAACAGATTTGTCCATGGAAGAGGTGATTGCTGCATTAGATGATCCAGATGACCCAATAGGTTTTGAAGATGAAGAACAGTTTGATCCTGACACCAGTTTAGACAAAGACTTGGACGAGTTGGTGGTGACAATGGGTACTACCTTGTCAGATCTGGGATCAGAAGATTGTTTATTCGACAAATTAGGCATGAGGTTGGGAAGTCATTAGGAGAATGAAGATACCGCTACTGAAGAGGAGTTTACTACATTGAATGTAAACTTGGTCTCGGTGTTGCCAGCGGAATATGAGGCTCCTTACGAGTTTGTAGTTGAAGTGCCTGACGAGGAAGACTTAGAGAACTTTCCCATTTGTTGGCGATTTGTTGAGCAAGACATGGTCACGATATTTGATAACTTCACTAGGCTCGACAAACCAACTCATGAGGAGAGAAGCCACCTTCGACCATTGCACATTAGAGCAATGATTGAAGGTAAGCCATTAACAGTCTTGGTTGATGGTGGTGCATCAGTGAATTTGATTCCGAGAGCCATGTTCAAGAAATTGGGAAAGGATGAGTCTGACTTGTTGCCAACTAATATAGTGGTTACTGACTTCGAAGGAAGAACTGCACCAACAGATGGCGTAGTAATGCTTGATGTGCAAGTAGGGTCAGTAGAAAGATCTACTCTGTTTGTTGTGATTCCTTCGAGGTCTAGTTATAATGTTTTGTTGGGTCGGGATTGGATCCATTCTGTTGGAGCAGTTCCTTCCGACAAAGACACCAAAAATGATTCTTTGGAATGCCCGTGATGAAGTTGAGATTATTGAAGCTGATGATAGTCCATGTTATTTGCAACAAATGCATGTAGACTTCAAAGTATATGATCCAAAGGTGAAACCCATCTCCGTGCAGGGTGGTGTTATTGATAAAGAAGCTCACGAATGCGTGCTTAATGGAGCGATTTGGGGTTAAGATTCTTTGGATGAGGCCGGCGAAAATCGCCAATCGACAAAGAATGACTTATGAACATCCTCGAATACAATTGTCGGCCTGTGAGGCCGACCGACGGCCAAACTCCGAAGAAGGTGTGTTGGCCGATTGTATATTTGATGATGGCCCTTTGGGTTTTGAAAAGGGGCTTGAAGATAGAAGTGACTTTGAGTTGGAAGACCCTTTAGAAGAGATAGACTTGGGTGATGCAGATAGAAAAAGGCCAATATATGTGAGTGCAATGTTGTCAGACCAATTTAAAAGGCAGATTGTGGAGCTAGTTTCTGAGTATAAGGATTGCTTTGCTTGGGATTACCATGAGATGCCAGGACTGAATAGAGAACTTGTGGAACATAGATTGCCTTTGAAGCTGGATTGCAAGCTCACAAATAAGCCAACAGGAGGTTCGCCTCAAGTTGTGTTGAAAATCAAGGAGGAAGTCAACGCCATCTGAAGGCTAAATTCATTCACACAACTAGGTATGTGGAATGGTTGTCTAATGTAGTTTGTCATAAAGAAGAATGGCAAGATGAGGGTGTGTGTCGATTTTAGGAACCTTAATGCAGCCACTCCTAAAGATGAGTACCCTATGCCCATAGTAGATATGCTAGTGGATGCAGGATCTGGTCATGAGCGTCTGAGTTTTATGGATGGGCATCTTTGGTTATAATCGATTTTCATAGCTGAAGAGGATGTACCTAAAACCGCTTTCAGGTGTCCAGGTTCAATTGGAACTTATGAATGGATAGTGATGCCCTTTGGTTTGAAGAATGCTGGTGCAACATATCAGAGGGCAATGAATACTATCTTTCATGAAATGATAGGGAAGTTCATGGAAGTATACATCGGCGATGTCATTGTCAAGTCCGATACCAGGAGGAGCATTTGAACCATTTGAGAAGAGCCTTCCAGGAAATGAGAAGGCATAGTTTGAAAATGAACCCTGAGAAATGTGGTTTTGGGGTTTCTGCTGCTAAGTTCTTAGGCTTTTTGGTGCACAAAAAGGGCATTGAAGTAGATAAGAATAAAGCTAAAGCTGTGCTGGAAGCGAGACCTCCAACTAACAAAAAAGAACTTCAATCTTTTTTGGGAAAAGTCAATTTTCTCAGAAGGTTCATATCAAATCTCTCAGGAAGAACAAGAGTTTTTGCTCCATTGGTGAAACTCAAGGCAGAAGAAGCTTTTGTGTGGACTCAACAACACCAAGAAGCTTTTGATCAAATCAAGCAGTATTTGACAAATCCACCGGTCATGATGCCTGCAGAGCCACATCGACCAGTGAGATTGTACATATCAGCATCAGAAGAGACCATTGGTTGTTTATTGGCTCAAGAAGATGGAAACAATGTCGAGAGAGCCGTTTACTACCTCAGTCGAGTGCTCATAGATGCAGAAACTAGATATAGTGCTATAGAAAAACTATGTTTAGCATTATATTTCTCTTGTACAAAACTCAAGTACTACTTGATGCCTTGTAATGTTTTAGTTATGTCAATGACAAATGTGATTAAGTACATGTTGTCCCAGCCAATTCTGAATGGTCGAATTGGAAAATGGACACTTGCTTTGTCTGAATTTTCTTTGCAATATGTACCTTTGAAGGCTGTTAAAGGTCAAGCAATTGCTGACTTCTTAACGGACCATCTATGTTTAGAAATAAAAGAGCTGACAAGGCTAGTCGAGTTAAAGCCTTGGCATTTGTATTTTGATGGCTCAAGACACAAAAATGGTGTTGGTGTTGGCATTCTGATAATTTCACCTTTAGGTGTGCCAACTAAATTAATGTTTGAGTTAAAATATGTTTGTTCCAATAATGAGGCTGAATATAAAGCCTTAATTGTGGGTTTAGAAATTTTGATAGAAATGCAAGCACGCACTGTCAAAGTTTTTGGAGATTCACAACTGGTTATATGACAGTTAACTCAAGAATACAAATGTGTTAGCCATAATCTTGTCAAATATTGTCAAGTTGCTAGCAAGTTGATGAGGCGATTTGACAAAGGTTTAATTGGAACATATCCCTAGAGAATCGAATCAAGAGGCTAATGAGTTAGCCCATTGGCCTCGGGGTATAAGTTATCTTCAAAGGTGTTGTGAACTCATAAAAATTCATGAGTTGCTTTGTACCACTTTGACGAAAGGGATATCTTGGTTTCCAATACATCAAGTTCGTCTGATTGGCGTAAGCCAATAATTGAGTATTTGGAAAATCCAAGTACTGATGTCGACAGGAAAGTTAAATACAAAGTGACTAAGTTTGTTGTGCTCGCTGGAGTTTTGTATAGAAAGTCCGTCAATGGTAACTTGGAAACATGCCTTAGTGAGGAGGATGCCTACTTGGCATTGGCAGAGGTTCATGAAGGAATTTGTGGAGCTCATCAAGCAGGTGAAAAAATGAAATGGGTACTAAGAAGACAAAGAGTGTATTTGCCCAATTTGGTTAAAGATTGCATTATGTTTGCAAAGTCTTGTGAAGAATGCCAAAAACATGGCCACATACAAAATGTGCCTGCTAGTGAGTTACATTCTATCATTAAACCTTGGCCTTTTAGAGGTTGGGCACTGGACCTCATAGGCCAAATCTTTCCTACATCTTCAAAGGGGCATAAGTACATTTTAGTATGGGTGGATTACTTTACCAAATGGGTAGAGGCAGTGGCCTTGAAAGAAGTGACTCAACAAGACATTGTGGATTTTATTGAAAATCACATTGTTTGTAGATTCGGAATACCTCAAACAATCACAGCTGACAAGGGGGCTGTGTTTGTTGGGAAGAAGGTTGGCGAGTACGCTGAGTCGAGGCGAATAAAGATGGTGACTTCGACGCCTACTATGCATAAGCAAATGGTCGTCGAAGCCATGATTAAGATTATCATTGGGTTGATAAAGAAGCACATTGGTAGATATCCAAAAAGTTGGCATTCGACTCTGGAACAAGTTCTCTGGGCATGCAGAAACTCTCCAAAAGAATCGACAGGTACTACTCCTTATAAATTGGTTTATGGCCATGATCTTTGTGTTACTGTTGAGATAAATCTTGGTTCATTAAGAATTCAAAAGCAAAATGAGATGCCAAGAGACCAATCTTTGGGACTCGATGTTTGAATTGAATGATGTTCATGATGAGAGAGTTGTGGCCTTAGAACATTTAGTTCGACAAAAAGAAAGAATAGCTAAATTCTATGACAATCGAGTTAAGTACAAGCGCTTTCAAAGTTGGTGACTTAGTTTGGAAAGTCATTTTACCAATGGATAAGAAATGTCGAGAATTTGGAAAATGGTCCCCAAAGTGGGAAGGGCCATTTGAGGTTGTCCAAACATTCTCAGGAAATGCTTATGCACTTGTTGAAGTTAATTCTGGTTTCAGGATTAAGTCTATTAATGGCAAATATTTGAAGTTATATAGACCAACAATGTGCGAAGTAAGAATACAACCTTGAAAAGTAAACTGGATTGTTCTATTCAAGAGCCATTTGGCAGTATACAATATACATTGTCGAATAGGCTTACAGCCTGGTAATACAAGTACTGGAAAGTCAATAAGTCTAGGCTATTAAGGAATAAGTCCACTTGTGGAAGCTTCGCCAAGTCCCGGATTCTGATCATGCCGAGGAAGAATTTAGGAAGAGGAACATGGGAAGTAAGAAAGACTCCCGTGGCACACCATCTGGTCAATCAAGTCTGCAAGAGCTGCTTCAGATGGTAGACACCCAAATCGACGGAAAAGTGAAGCTAAAAGCATGGGCACGTCGATGAAAAGTGTCAAATGCTATGCAAGTAAAGGTAAAGCAGGCAGTTTGAGAGGCAGTCGTCGATTTAGGTGTATGCCTCACAATTAACCGAACTGTGCCAAAACTTTTCTTAATTGCTTGCCCACACGTTGAATTTCGAGCACAAGGTGTGAAGGAGTGCAAGACAGTAGGAGAAAGAAGTGGCTCCGGCTTTCCCTTTCTCACATGTTTCAACGAGGTTGGCAAGCTGCATTAGGCAACTTACCAAAACTCATTGTTGATATTTGGCAAATTACCAAAACCCAGAGAGTCTTTCACCGTTGAAACAAAGACTTTGGAAAAGACTATGGGAGGTGGAGCCCCTGGCTTCCAAATGAAATAGGCAGAGCCAGGGAATGAAGGCTTGAAGTGTATAAAAAAGGTTTCCATAGCAGCTTGTTATACTCAGAAATAGCTAGTTTGGGGATAAGAACAAGTTGGATTTGGGGATGTTGCTTGTAATGCTAGCAAGAATTTATTAAGGATTCTGTGAAAAGAAACTTCAAGAAGTTCAGAAAGCATTTGTGTTTGAGCGAGAGAAGAAATATGGCAAGTGCCTATTTATAGCGCAAAATGGCGTTAGTTTTCAAGTTTTGAGTCACGATTGGTGGTCAATAGCTTTGAATGTAATTTATTGGCCTGAAACTGAAACTAAAGCAGTTAAAAGAACGTGCTAGCTGGACGGTGAAGCGATTGATCGAAAGCAAGCTAAATCATATTGCAGATGTTGCAGGGCAGTACAAGAATTGGTCGAAACAAAAGCGTTCGACATACAAGAAATTAAAAAAAATGGCTAATGTGCAAATAAGACAAAAAGGAAATTACAAAGGAATTTTTCTAATATCTTCCCAAGTCGCAGCCAGTTCCATTTTTGTGCCTTCAGCATTTATATAACGAACTTCAAGAGCTTCGACCTTCGACAAAATGGTTTGCGCCTCTGCGGCACTACTAGTCATTTCCTGGTCGAGAGAGGCTATTTCCTCAGAGCAAGAAGCCTTAATTGCCTCTTGTAATTGGGTCTCACCATGGCAAGTTCTCGCCAAAGTAGCAAGGTTCTGCTCCAATTCAGGAACTTTAGCTTGGTAGGGAGCACCTTTCTCGACCAATGCAAATTTCCTTTGTCGGAGATGCACCAGTTTGTCACGAAGCTCATGCTTGGCAGTGATGGCTTGCTGGTATGGAAGGATACTGTCGTCGAGCTCAAGCAGTTTAGGGATCAATTCTTCGACAAATTCGTGCAGGGTACTGATATGCTCTCGATGGATTAGCGGAAGCCTTTTGCGGGAATGTTGAAGCTCTTTGACGACGTGAATTAATTTATTCCTTACTTCCTGATTTGAGTAAAGGTCATCGAAAGAATACTTAAAGAAACCCTTTAGCTCTGCAAGCAATCCATTGAGTTTTTCAGCAAAATTGTCTCTAGGAAGTGTGGAGGATCGGGCTGACATTGGTGAAGTTTTGCTGCTAGAACTTGACAGCAAGTTGATCCATTCATCAATCCCCACGTTGGCCTTCCCTAAATCCGCAGCTGATGGATGAGGATCGATGCGAGAGGGTGGATTGGCAGGATCGTCGAGCAACTGATCCATATCAATACTATCTGCCCTGATTACTATGGGACTTTGCTTTTCAGTAGCTTGGGGGCAGTAGTGATTTCAGCAGAGGGTGTTCCCGTTTGAACCGTGTGATCGTCCTGATGAGTGGGTGTGGAGTCTGGACTCACTGTCGAGATGGTAGTTTGAGCCACATCGACGTCCATGGCTGAAGGCTCATCAATTTCATGCTCAGGCTGAGTCTCTGGGACTTCCTGTGAAAGAAAAAAGAAAAATCAATGAAAATCCCAAATCATTGCTCTGATGCCAGTGGAATGGCAAGAAAATTTTATACCTTAGTAGCAGGGGGAGTAGTGCTTGGGAAGATTGTTCGCAAAGGCAGCGAAGTATCGATATTTGCTTGTTCAAGGGAGTCCTGACAAACAGGTATGATGAGGCAATGTTCAAAAAAAAAAACAAAATTAGTAGAAAGGCATACCTTATCAGTGCTCGACGAGTCAACTCCCTCGACAGAGATAGGGTCTTTAGAAGTACATTCTTCAGACACCCCTATCTTTGCAGATTTAACTCTTGGCTCCTGCAAATGTCGAAAAGAAAAAATGAAGATCTTGTAAGAAACAGGAAGACCATCAATTTAGACAGTAGTGGAGGAAAGTTTACCTTTGTAAACTTAGCTGTTGGAGTTGCTTCAGAGTTTTCAGAAACGGATCTCTCTGTGTGAGATTCCTGAAAATTGTGTAAGGGTAACCATGATGTCTAATTGATGAAATCATAAACAAGTAATGGATTCCTATGCAAGTGAAGAGAGGGATACCGTTTGAGGTGTGGAACGAGAAGGAGATTCGAGCAGAATTATTCTGCGTTTGGAGGGCTTGGTTTCATCACCAGTGGTTTGAGCTTTCTTCTTGGTGGTCTCTTGCTGTGAAGAGCTGGTCGAGTGCTTAGACTTTCCTGGTTTCTTTTTCGGTGCAGCCGGTCTCTTGCCAGCAACGGTCTTTGTAAATCCAGATTTGGAGGATTTCTTCTTTGATGATTAGGACTGGAGGGGAGGTTCATCATCTTCATCTTCTTCTTGAACTTCGACTTCAGTGGCCTTACCACTTGTTTGCTTGTATTTTAAAGGCTCTTTTAGAGCCAAAGCTAAAACAAAATGAAGAAAGTAAGCATAAAACGAGTGGGTGTTCAAACAAAAAGGCAAAAGAAACTGAAATACCTTGCGGAAAATGGGAAATGAGTTTGACAGCTTCATTATGCTGTTCGAAAGGTGAAGCAAACCGACCAGTGAAAGTAACTTCCTTGTTGCTAAAGCTATCGACAATGGGACAAGAATAGTATCTTTCCAGTTCAATGAAGTTACCAGCCCTTGTCGGTTTGCCAGGAAATGGGTCAGCCAAACCAAAATTCGCACAAGGGAAAGGCACAGGCTCAGGATAAGGAGGTTTCACAAGTGATTGCCCTGTTTCATGATAGTGCTTTAGAGCCTTTAAGGCCCATTTGTTATCGTGTGCCTCTTTTGATTTGGCGACCATTTCATTCGCCTGTTCGACAATATAATGGGGACGTCGAGGATCCCATTTGAATTTATAAAATTTTTCAAAGTCGAGTATAGCCTTCAAGTGCTCACCTTTAGTTTTAGTTGAAGGATCTTGTTCCTGCACAGAGGGATCGACAAATCGTCTTACACACTCTTCAAAAGATGGGTGAAACTTCTTATAATAGTTAGCCCACCATGTCTCGAAGTCCTGAGATATGCCAAGAGTGGTAGAGAAAGGAACAAGATTGACAGTAACTTTGCGGGATTCGTTCTTTTTCTTCATGCCATCAAAGGTTTCTTCCTTAATATCAATGTAGTCCAAAAGAATGTCTTCTTTCTTGTAAGGGAAGGGACCAGGAATAGATTGCAGGAAACCAATATTGTTGGCAGAAGCGTTGGGGAGGAAAGAAAATGCAGAACCATCTGTCGAACCAGGGAGTCCTGCAGGGAACGCTTGTCGAGAAAGGAAGTGAGTCCAAATGACTTGACACTCCTTAGATTTTGGATCAAAAGGGGCTGTGAACCACTTGGGTCCATATCTTCTGCTAACAAAGGGTTGAAAGCAAATGCCTGGAGTTGTGGGAGCAAGGGAGTGAAAGAGGTTGAAATAGTACTTGAAACTTTCAAGTTCACTGTCGAAAGGTTTGGGAAAGCGATACATGGCCAGAGTGCCATATGTGCAAATTTCGAGATCCGACAGAGCCTTGTCAACAGTGTGGCCCGGGAGAGTGAGGTTTAGCCACAGTTGAAGTAGCCAAATTGGGCCTCCTACTCTAACTTTCTTTCCTCCTCCTTTCACTATAGCGTAAAGGCTCGACATGCTTGAGTAAAGGTTCGACAAGAGGAAAGAAGCGAAAGCCCACTTCTTACCCTCATGAAGGAGGTTTGCTAAGTCGAGGAGGGTTTTCGACATTTGAACGTTTTTATTGCAAAGGACGAATGCTGAGAGCCAATGGAACAGGAAAGCTACGTGTTCCTCATCAGAAACGTCATCAGTATCCCTCATTTGGCTAGCAACATACTTTGAGAATGCAAGGGGTTCCTCACTGAAAACATCAATGACGTTTTCTGGAACGTTTAGGGGGTGAATCATTTGGCCATCTGGTGGGAGGCCAGTGAGAGCAGCAACGTCAAACAAATTTGGACCCATCATTCCGCAAGGAAAGTGGAAGTTGTTTGTAGAATTGTTCCAAAAGAAAATTGCAGGTCCCAGCATAGATGAATCCAACCTAAATTGATGTTTTGATAAATTGAATCGGTGGTAAATGCCTAAATCTTTCCAAGTCTCAGCCTTTTTGGCTTCTACCCTAGCAAGCCAGGAAGAATAGCCGTTTACGTTCAACGGCGGCGTTCTAAAAAGCCTAGCACTTTTAAAGAAATAATGAATATGAAGCTTGGGGGCAGAAGCTAGAAGGTCAGTGTGACCTTCTTTGTTTGGGAAAGAGTCTTCGAAACTCTCTGGAAAACAGGATAAAGGGATAACTGGCCCTAAATAAGCTGCAGGAGGGTCCAAGAGATATGAAGGATCATGTACATAAGGAATCATTACCTTAGATTTCCTCCAGGGGATTGATGCATCAACGTCAGGATTCCACCATGTTTTCCTTCGAGGAGCAACGGTGGCTTGAGCAGGAGTTGATGAAGACGCCATTGGAAGAAGATGATGCTTTCTCAGTATGATGCCTTCGCGAGAGTTCAGATGGTGGAGGAAGAGTTCTAAATGGGGTTTTGAATACTATTTAAGGCACCGCTTTGGAAACGAAATGTGCGAATGGGAAGAGTAACCGCCTATATTTGAAGTGATGATGGTCCTATTTTTTAGGGAAATGGGGAGCGCAGACCTGTGATGGGACATTACGGAAAAGCAATCGTCGCGCGTGAAGTTAAACAAAATTCTGGGTCTCTCCGTATGTTGGTGTCGAGAACTCAGAATTTGGGGGGCATCTGTTGGGTGTCAAATTTCAAATTTGGGTTGATCGGCAGAATGTTAGAATTCGACAGGTGAAGACATAAGAGACCAGAACAAGGGATGAAAATTGACTAAGTTTGAAAGACCAGGTGATGGGACAGCTGTTCGACGGAAGGCATAACGCGTCGAAGATGTCAAAATGATCATGGTCGAACAGGCTTAATTATTAAGTAAAGATTAATGTATAGTTCGACAGGAAGTGCTACTGTCGATTAGGTAGTTTTTTAGCGAAAACTTAACTACCAACCCATGTCCGTACACGTGTCAGGTTGGATGTTAAGCAGTTTTCATATTTTTGCCTATAAATAGTAGGTTGTACGATGTAATCAAGGTTGGATACATGATCTAGTTCCTAATATCTCGACGGCTAAAGAAGATTAACGGAAAACGATCATCGTATGCCTTCCACACCTTACCTTTCTGCATTTTAATCAAGTTTCAATCTATTTTTAATTCTTTGCACTTCCAGTTTATGTCATTTATCTTCCAATCAATTTGTATTTCTTAGTCTCGCATTTACATTCTTTAAGTCATTGTCATTTATTGTTTCTGCACTTTTACTTTCAAAGTCATTTACATGCCTTTTTCTTCAATTCATGTTCTTTATAATTCTGGTATTTAAGTTCTTGCATTTACACGTTTTCATTTAAATTCATGTCTTTTTAACAGTGTTCTTTAAATTCTATCTGTTGCTTGTTTTCTTTTACATCTCTGCATTAACTTCAATCGCATGTTGGGCTTCAGTGATGTATGCCCCATGATATCGCAGTAGTGCATTCTTGTTTTAAATTTTGCTCTAACTTACTTGTAAACAAAGTTATTGGCTTTCGACAGCCAATCTTGTTTATTTGAGTCTGTATTGCCATTTCGACAACAACTTGTTGTTAATTGGAATCATAATAACCAAATTTGGCATAAGACTTGACAATTAATGGCTTAAAAGCCAAGAATGTTAAAGAACAATTAACGTGTCGAGTCTTTGACCGTTATATTCAAAAGAAACCGTTGTTTTCAAAACGAGATTACCACGTAACTCGTTCGAATTCATAATCGTTTGATCATCAAAATTTATTTGTTTGTTTGATGAATTTGGTAGATCATTCAAGATCATCAAAACTGGTAGAATCATACCATAAACCAAATTTCTCTATAAACAGCCTCGTATCATGGCAAAGTTTAACATGGCCTTCTCATTGAATTCAACACTTAGCTTCTTTTTTTTTTTTTTTTAATGATTCTTCTAACAAATCGCCACAATTATGCAAACATGTTTTACGGTACTTGACATGGGCAATTCTTATCAAAGCACATTTTCCTGTCGACAAGCATAATAACATCACCAAATTTACTGTCTTTTACTCATTATTCGACAAAGCCTAGTCTTTAGATGCTCCCTTTGAACCATGCTTCCTTTCTTGGTTTCGCCATTCCTAGTCAAATTTGTCTTTTTTTGCACGCTTAGCCCATATATTTACCTGTCTAAACTGAAATTGGAATTTATTGCCTAAGCACCTGTCTAAGCCAAATTTAAATTTTATCACCCAACACAATGTTAGCTAGGTGATATTCGGAGGAAACGAGGCTGCACAAGTTGCAAGCTCAGAGGCATTGACGATTTCTAATACTCTCAGATGATGTCCCAAGCGCTCAAAACTTATATAACGCTTCCTGAAGCTTACAACGTGGGATGTTTCTAAACCACGCACCGGATAACCTTACCCACTTAAAGAGGAAAAAAACACTACTCTATTGGTCCGCACCAGCGTCTAAAGAAATGTCATAAAGCCAGCACAACTAAAGAAGGCGTTACTTTCTCTTTCGCATATACGAGTAGACAAGTTTGATCCTTTCATATAACATTGCATTGAAAATTATAAGGCCATGGAATTATTAACTGATTTTGATGCAGAAAGAGAGGCAACTCTGGTTGACATCAAAGGCCATGTGTTTTCCATCTGTGACTCCATTTGGAGACCCTTGTTGCTTCCTGAAGCATCAGAAAAGAAGCTATGTTCACCACCCTCAGATTTCAGACCTTGAAGAACCTGTTTAGTTCAAGTAAAGTTACCCACAGTTGAAGGGATGAGGAATAACCATATTGGCCAAGTCACAAAGTATAAAAAAAGGTGTCTTTGTTTATGCCTTGTTACTTCTAGTCAAATTTAATTGTACAGAAACTCGTCATAGAACAAGGTGCATTATTGACCATGTTCAATAGTACTGCAAACAAATGCTAATCATGATCATGAATACATGACACCAGAAACAAGAACAAATTAAAGAAGGCAAAGAACTGTAGACTAGACAAGGCTATCAATGGTTTCCAAGTTACTAGAAAGGAACAATTATTCAATGAAATTAATGCTCTTGGTAGAAACGAAAGTTAAAAAGAATACTATCATCATATGATAAAATTACTAAATCAAGGTCCCATTTAAATTGGATGAAATGAAACATAACAACCAGAAGTTCAAGCAATTCAGCGCAATGATATCTTTGAATAAAATTAGTGACTCCAGTCTTCCTAATAAATTTGGCTAAAGTCAAAACAAAGGATCAATTCCAAGCTTTTTCTATTTTTCCCACAGACCCATCAGCATAGCATTATCAATTTGATATTTAATTGTGATGTCATATAAATATTCAGAGGAATAGAAACATTTTTTGTCTTATAATCTCAAAGAGAACAACATCATAAGGCTGTGTGGCAACCAAATAAAAAAATGGAGCTACATTTGATAGTGCATGAAGCGAAAGTGCCAGACACCCTTTTGTTGATAAGTAATGAAGGAGATGCACCATGTTTACTAAAGTGACAGCGAGTCACACTTTCAGGACTAATATGGTGGTTTACTCAAATCAGAAGACATTCAATTAGTGTATGTACCCACCTTTCTCATTATCCCCATGTTACAGGTATGGAAGATTGACAGCACAACCGCATATTAGCATGCGAAAATGTTTCTTATTGTTTATAGTAACCAAAAAAAATTGTTTCACGATACACTTTAAAATTTAGGAGTAAATGAATGAAAGGAAATGAGAAACAGAATGCAATTAAAGGACCATCTACCTCCCTCACAATTTTAGCCAAGTAATCAACAAGTAGTGGTTTGGACTTTGGAGACAATTTTTTTGAATCTTGAAGGTCTACTGATTCTAGTACCTAAGCCACGTGTAAGAGCATCATCCAACACTAATAAGGAGAACAAAAAATAGCATCCGGATACAAACAAAATAACAGTTCAGTATTTTGTGAAAGATCTACATTTCCCCTCTTCAATATTGAAAAGAGAAATACAGGAAGCTGAAGCAAAAGAAAGTAACTAACAGTCTAGTCAATCTTTTGACAATTTACACAAGGATGTAGATACTTCTGAAGAAAATAGTATTCTAATTTCTAACATCTAGTTCTAATGTCTGTGGATCTCCACAGAAAATTAGAAATCCATGTTGTAAGCATATTATTATCTGCATGACAGAAATTCACTTGCACAGCAGTAAGGGACAAAAAACTGCAGCAAATTCAGATGAAAATCTTAAAATTCAAGAACATGAAGAAAGTAAAGGCAATTCAATTAAATATGCCAACCAATATGACTGTAATTAATGATATGTTTTCTGTTCTATTCTCTCTGGCTAAAAGTATTTTCTATACCTGTATTCTTTACCTGGGATCCCATGGGGAATGGTATCTATATATTTCTTTATGAGAATGATAATATATATGATGTGCTGAAATTAAAGAAGCAGAACTAAAATTTAATATACTGGAATGAATTTCATTTGAGTTTGAAAAAAAACTTCATTTACCATCGCTAATCTAAACTCATATGAAACACTCAATGAGTTGACAGACATTTTTGTAACCAAAAACCAGTAGTGTGATTCAAAACATAGAAGAAGTAAACAAAATTTATATAAAAAAAGGTTGTGAAATTTTGTGCTCACGACTTTGTGATCCATAATCATGATGACTAAGGAAAGCCAGCTTCCCAATCGTATTTTAGAATAAGTTCACATCCATTCTTCACTTGCAAATTTTTTAGCATGACATTCATTTTACGAGGGTCTCCAAACATGCACTTTCCTCAAGGCAGTCAAAGACCACAATTCACTTGGGAGACTATCCATCGTTTCACACATGCCGATATATAGGCTTTGAAGACGTGGCATCGCAGCATTGGCTAGTTTCCAATTTTGGACCTCCAATTCTCTCATCTTAACACTTGCAGTTGTGGGAAACTGCCTCCAATGCAATTAAAGTCAAAGGTAGAATCTGTATCAGGTGTGGGTTGTCCAGTTAAGCTCAAAATTCGGAGTTTGGGGAGATTTCCAAAAGCATTCACCCCATCATCATTCAAGCAACTAATACCTCCCAATATTAGCTTGGTAATGTTGGGAGGATATGAGGCCGCACACGTTGCAAGCTCCAAGGCATTGTCAATTTCTAATTCACTCAGATTATGCAAGTGCTCTAGACTTTGCAACACTTCCTGAGGCTTACAACCGATCTCCTGTAGTGAGTAGCGAAAATCGTTCCTTTGGAAGTAGATTTTCAACTTATTCAAATGCCTTAAGTGTTGCAGGCTTAGCAATAGTTTGGGCAAATCCCCCTTGATGATGTCTGAGGATCGGAAGATAGACAACCCCAATTTTCTTAGTTTGGGGAACCTTCCTTTCTCTGCCAGAGATGCTATTCGTTTATCTAGTTCAATGTAAGAGATGGTTTGAAGATTCCACACCTCTCCGTTTGATACTGATTGGTTGCCACGTAGCATGATAGTCCCATAAATATACAGATTCCTTAAATGCTTGAGCTTCCATATTCCACGAGGGAATGAAGTCAAGCTAAAACGCCAATTCCCGAACGAAGAATCTGGTAAAGAAGATGCCAGGTCTAATGTTTGTAGATTTGGAAGGTCGCAAATAGAATCTGGAATAGCATAAGTATATCCCCATATTCTCAAGTACCTCAAGTGGATAAAGTTCCCCAAGTTGGAAGGAATCTTCATACAATCATTGTGATATACTTTATCCTTGGCCTCAAGATCTAACACCCGAACCAATTTGAAGCCTTTGGAAAGACATTTCCACTCTTTCCGATGAACAAAGAATTGTGGGTCGAAGCAGAACAAAGAACGGACACATGAATGGTCATTGGCGGTTGAAGAAAGATAGGGAGACACGGCACAGTGGATGGACAGCCGGCGAGGTTTGGGGATTAGAATGTTGTTATCCGTGCAAACTTGGAAAACCTTGTCCTCTTTGCCCTCATATATGCAGAGATCCTGAGAAGATCGTGACGCGACATGTTTTCACGCGTCCACTATCCTTCACTTGTGCTACTTGGATCAAACTACGGTCAATGAGCCTGTACAAGCAGTCTTCAGCAACATCTTCTGGATCTCTGCTCCTATTTCCTGTATGAACCCTTCAGCGACCCATCGTTGCAATAGTTGCCTAACATGGATTTCAGAGTCTTCAGGAATATCCCTAGATACAGAAAGCATGGCTTTAATCTTGTGGGCAAACTGTCGTAGCTGAGGTTGAGTATATTCTTGACTTGAGTGTCGTCTTGAGTAAGATACCACCTGACATGACCTACCACTTTGGACCATTCTCTATGTGACTTTTCCTTGTTTGCGAGAAGCCCTGCGAGTACCACGATTGAGAGTGGCAAACCATGGCAGCTTTTAACCATTTGTTTACCAAGAGGCTCAAGATCAAAAGGGCACTCCTCTCCCCTGAACACTTTTCTGGAGAAGAGCTTCCAGCTCTCTTCTTGAGTGAGAAGTTGAAGGTAGTAAGGAGGATCTCTGCAGGTGTGGGAGGCCACCTCTTTGTGACGACTAGTGATCACTATTCTACTGCCTCTGTTTTCATCTGGAAAAGCATCTTGGACCTCATCCCAGTCTTGCTTTTTCCACAAGTCATCGAGAACCACCAGATACTTTGTCCCCTCCAAGCATTCGCGCACCTTTTTCTTCAGCTCATGATCATCATTGAAGCTAGAAATATCTCCAGGCTTGTCTGTATCTCCCTTGTGTTTCTTACCCTTTTTGTTTCTCTTTCTTCTATAATCATGTTCTCTGTTTGGCATCAATTGCTTAAGAAGCCCAAGCAAGATCTCCCTGGGTCTACAATCGTTTGACATGTAAACCCATGTGCGGCAATTGAAGTGTCTCTTCACGTCGTCGCTGTTATAGACCTTTCGTGCAAGAGTGGTCTTGCCCAATCCACCCATACCAATGATTGAAACGACGTTGCGCCGCGATCCTGAACCTCCCTCCATGAGGTTCAGGATCCGGATACAAACAAAATAACAGTTCAGTATTTTGTGAAAGATCTACATTTCCCCTCTTCAATATTGAAAAGAGAAATACAGGAAGCTGAAGCAAAAGAAAGTAACTAACAGTCTAGTCAATCTTTTGACAATTTACACAAGGATGTAGATACTTCTGAAGAAAATAGTATTCTAATTTCTAACATCTAGTTCTAATGTCTGTGGATCTCCACAGAAAATTAGAAATCCATGTTGTAAGCATATTATTATCTGCATGACAGAAATTCACTTGCACAGCAGTAAGGGACAAAAAACTGCAGCAAATTCAGATGAAAATCTTAAAATTCAAGAACATGAAGAAAGTAAAGGCAATTCAATTAAATATGCCAACCAATATGACTGTAATTAATGATATGTTTTCTGTTCTATTCTCTCTGGCTAAAAGTATTTTCTATACCTGTATTCTTTACCTGGGATCCCATGGGGAATGGTATCTATATATTTCTTTATGAGAATGATAATATATATGATGTGCTGAAATTAAAGAAGCAGAACTAAAATTTAATATACTGGAATGAATTTCATTTGAGTTTGAAAAAAAACTTCATTTACCATCGCTAATCTAAACTCATATGAAACACTCAATGAGTTGACAGACATTTTTGTAACCAAAAACCAGTAGTGTGATTCAAAACATAGAAGAAGTAAACAAAATTTATATAAAAAAAGGTTGTGAAATTTTGTGCTCACGACTTTGTGATCCATAATCATGATGACTAAGGAAAGCCAGCTTCCCAATCGTATTTTAGAATAAGTTCACATCCATTCTTCACTTGCAAATTTTTTAGCATGACATTCATTTTACGTGAGGGTCTCCAAACATGCACTTTCCTCAAGGCAGTCAAAGACCACAATTCACTTGGGAGACTATCCATCGTTTCACACATGCCGATATATAGGCTTTGAAGACGTGGCATCGCAGCATTGGCTAGTTTCCAATTTTGGACCTCCAATTCTCTCATCTTAACACTTGCAGTTGTGGGAAACTGCCTCCAATGCAATTAAAGTCAAAGGTAGAATCTGTATCAGGTGTGGGTTGTCCAGTTAAGCTCAAAATTCGGAGTTTGGGGAGATTTCCAAAAGCATTCACCCCATCATCATTCAAGCAACTAATACCTCCCAATATTAGCTTGGTAATGTTGGGAGGATATGAGGCCGCACACGTTGCAAGCTCCAAGGCATTGTCAATTTCTAATTCACTCAGATTATGCAAGTGCTCTAGACTTTGCAACACTTCCTGAGGCTTACAACCGATCTCCTGTAGTGAGTAGCGAAAATCGTTCCTTTGGAAGTAGATTTTCAACTTATTCAAATGCCTTAAGTGTTGCAGGCTTAGCAATAGTTTGGGCAAATCCCCCTTGATGATGTCTGAGGATCGGAAGATAGACAACCCCAATTTTCTTAGTTTGGGGAACCTTCCTTTCTCTGCCAGAGATGCTATTCGTTTATCTAGTTCAATGTAAGAGATGGTTTGAAGATTCCACACCTCTCCGTTTGATACTGATTGGTTGCCACGTAGCATGATAGTCCCATAAATATACAGATTCCTTAAATGCTTGAGCTTCCATATTCCACGAGGGAATGAAGTCAAGCTAAAACGCCAATTCCCGAACGAAGAATCTGGTAAAGAAGATGCCAGGTCTAATGTTTGTAGATTTGGAAGGTCGCAAATAGAATCTGGAATAGCATAAGTATATCCCCATATTCTCAAGTACCTCAAGTGGATAAAGTTCTGGGTTGGAAGGAATCTTCATACAATCATTGTGATATACTTTATCCTTGGCCTCAAGATCTAACACCCGAACCAATTTGAAGCCTTTGGAAAGACATTTCCACTCTTTCCGATGAACAAAGAATTGTGGGTCGAAGCAGAACAAAGAACGGACACATGAATGGTCATTGGCGGTTGAAGAAAGATAGGGAGACACGGCACAGTGGATGGACAGCCGGCGAGGTTTGGGGATTAGAATGTTGTTATCCGTGCAAACTTGGAAAACCTTGTCCTCTTTGCCCTCATATATGCAGAGATCCCGGAGAAGATCGTGGACGCGACATGTTTTCACGCGTCCACTATCCTTCACTTGTGCTACTTGGATCAAACTACGGTCAATGAGCTCGTACAAGTAGTCTTCAGCAACATCTTCTGGATCTCTGCTCCCTATTTCCTGTATGAACCCTTCAGCGACCCATCGTTGCAATAGTTGCCTAACATGGATTTCAGAGTCTTCAGGGAATATCCCTAGATACAGAAAGCATGGCTTTAATCTTGTGGGCAAATCGTCGTAGCTGAGGTTGAGTATATTCTTGACTTGAGTGTCGTCTTGAGTAAGATACCAATTGACATGACCTACCACTTTGGACCATTCTCTATGTGACTTTTCCTTGTTTGCGAGAAGCCCTGCGAGTACCACGATTGAGAGTGGCAAACCATGGCAGCTTTTAACCATTTGTTTACCAAGAGGCTCAAGATCAAAAGGGCACTCCTCTCCCCTGAACACTTTTCTGGAGAAGAGCTTCCAGCTCTCTTCTTGAGTGAGAAGTTGAAGGTAGTAAGGAGGATCTCTGCAGGTGTGGGAGGCCACCTCTTTGTGACGACTAGTGATCACTATTCTACTGCCTCTGTTTTCATCTGGAAAAGCATCTTGGACCTCATCCCAGTCTTGCTTTTTCCACAAGTCATCGAGAACCACCAGATACTTTGTCCCCTCCAAGCATTCGCGCACCTTTTTCTTCAGCTCATGATCATCATTGAAGCTAGAAATATCTCCAGGCTTGTCTGTATCTCCCTTGTGTTTCTTACCCTTTTTGTTTCTCTTTCTTCTATAATCATGTTCTCTGTTTGGCATCAATTGCTTAAGAAGCCCAAGCAAGATCTCCCTGGGTCTACAATCGTTTGACATGTAAACCCATGTGCGGCAATTGAAGTGTCTCTTCACGTCGTCGCTGTTATAGACCTTTCGTGCAAGAGTGGTCTTGCCCAATCCACCCATACCAATGATTGAAACGACGTTGCGCCGCGATCCTGAACCTCCCTCCATGAGCCTGTCGATGACTACCTTGGATTCATGTAGAAAGCCAACTACATTTTCCTCCTCCACGTTTCTTCTCAGCCTGTGCAGTGGCTGCTCTATGTCTACTCTTGCTGACGTGGTGGATCGATCGCTACTTTCTGGGAAGTCGACGTATTTGATCTTGTTGTCGCGTATCTCGTTGAGGTCGGTTTTGATATTGTCTATTTTCTGGGCAACGTCGTGGAGGATCTTTGCGTGGTGAAAGCCATGGAGCATTCTTCCCAGCATGCTTCTCCCCTTGTGAATGGCCACGTTGGCGACGAATGTGTCGATGACATCCTCGGCCTCGTGAGCAGCATCTGTGATCTGATTCACAACTTCTTGTTCTATCTCTGTCTTGCTCTTCTTCTTCTTTCCTAGCTCGGACGATGTTTTGAGGTACACGTTTATCATTCTGAGCTCGTTGTGGAGGGATCTGATTTTGTCTTGCACGCCACACAGCAACTTGACTTCGTTCGCCAGCAACTCCGACAAGTGTTCCAAAACGAAGCCAACCACGCTATCCGCCATTACGAGCAACTTAGCTGACAAACTGACGGTTGACTCAGGGAAACTGGTGTTCGGTGTTGGTAATGGAATCTGTAAATTTGTTGGTAGTGGTAAGGCTTTTTTTTTTTTGACGCAATGGTAAGGATTGTTATAGATTTACTATTACTATTTACTATATTTCGAACTAAGGAATACGGAGTTATATAATCTCCTCGATCGGTGAGTTTCTGACGCGGTTGCATTGGAGCTGGGAGGCACATGGTATGGAAAGCTGGGAGGCATATGGAGCTAGTAGTAAGGATAATAAAAGTAATTAACTGGGCCTGGGAGGCAACGAAAACCAAGACTTTCAAGGATATAATAATTATGAAAGTTTGACTGCAGGTGATGGGGAGCATGTATCACGCGGCTCCCGTTTTCAATTTTTTATTTTTAGGGCTTTTATTTTGGGACCTCTCTAACTTAATTTTATCACCTCCTCCTCCACTTAAAAAGTCTAAAATACCCCTTCATTTTTTTCTGTACGCGACGCTTCGTTTCTCCTTTTTTTTGTTTGGTTTGAATTTCCCAGCAATAAGAATCCGGAAGTGTTTTGAACAACTTAACGTTGTTTCACCTCCCTTTTTTTGCTAGATTTGAACTTCCAGACAATAAGAATCTGGAAAGTCCCGATAATAAAAATTCGGAATGTCCCGGCAATAAGAATCAGTAGTACTTTTTGTCAAACTTTCAAACTAGTACTACCGGAATCAAGATTCCGGATACTTCCGGTTTCTAGTTTCCGGAATGGAGGGAAATGCAGAAAAAAAAAAGTATCTCGCGTGGAGGCAAGATGCTGATTCTGAGAGAGAATGAGGTGACGCGAGACAGTGAGGGACGCGAGAGAGAGTGAGGAGAGAGAGAGAGAGAGCGCTAGCTGAGAAAGAGTGAGGCGTGAGAGAGAGAGTGTTTAGGAGGAAGAAGAAATAGATAGAGGTAGTTTTGGTATTTTTGAGTGTGGGGAGGTAAGAAAATAAAATAGGAGAGACCCCAAAATCATGGGCCCATCTTAAATGAGTCAAGGAAAGACAATTGGGCTTTTATTTTCCCACCTCCCGCACATAATTTTAACACCTCCTTTTTTTAAAAGAAAAAGTCAATCATACCCCTCTAAAATACAAAAATGCCCCTCCTCTTTTTCCCCTCACTCTCTCTTTTTCTTCCCTCTTCCTCACCTCACCTCCCCTCCTCCCACTCATTCTTCAGCAAACACCCTCCCACTTTCTCTCACGGTCCCTCTCTCAAAGTGTCTCTCTCCCACTGCATCTCACTCCCAACCTCAACCTCACTCTTGCATTGTTCCGTCGCAGCCACCACGGGCATCACAACCACCGTCCGCCGTCATCTGAGGTGCGTTCCTCCTCTCTTTTTTTCTGCGATTTCAAACCTTCCGGAATCTTGTTGCCAGATACTTCGGTCAATAGGAATCTAGTAGTTATAAAATACCGTATTCTTGTTGACCGAAGTACCCGGCAACAAGATTCCAGAAGTTATTTTATTTCTCACCGTTTTCAAAACTTCAGGATTCATATTTCCGGTGAGTTCCAGAATTTAGTTTCCGGAATTAAGTCAGTTTTGATTTTGACAAATTTTTTTGTGTGGTGCAGATAAATTTCCATGGAAGGCAATTTTTCCGACACCCCAATGCCTAGTGCAATGATATTACAGAGGCTGCGGATTGTGCTGCAATGGATGTTACTGAAGACGTGGATCGTACTGCAATGGATGATGTTATACAGGACGCGGATTGTACTGCAATGGATCTTACATAGGATTGTACTAGTGCATTCACTACTACGACGGTACTTACTATTTTGTTTATTAGTGAACGAACTAATTCGATCACTATATGTTAAGAACGTGGGCAGATGCATGCCTGACAAGTGGATGACGATGCCAGATGTAGGATATGTCATTGCTAACAAGTATAAGGTGGTCGTTATATGTTTAGAATCAAGGGCAAGTTACACAATTTTCCCTCTTCGGCATGCACCACCAAGAGATCGTAATACCCACCGCATCTTTTGCATTGGGTATATACATAGTATGCGACATTTTGTACAGGTACGACATCTATGTATCCTATTTGTTTATTTTTTTGACATTTATTTGGCTTTCATGTATGATAATACTCATTTTGTTAAAAAGTGACATGTATCCAGGTATATTTCAAGAATGAGGCTCCAATACCTCCTTCAGACGATTTTGGGAAACTTGTAGAAGCGACAAAGCTAATGAATGTGAGACTGTATATGCACGACGCATGCAAGATTGGAAGTTGATATTTTTACTAACAAAAACAAAGTCTTATGTAACTGTTGATTGAGTTCTATTCTTGTATAAACACTTCATAATTTGTTTTGAAACTTTCTGAAGTAGGTTTTTTCTCATGAATTCTATGTAAAATGATTTGGTGACCTAATATGAGTTGATTATGAATTGGATGAGTTTGTGATGTTTGAAGTATGTCCTTGCCCATGATGTTATGTTGAATATGTTGTTACTCAATTTAGCATGTTTGATCCTTGTGTTTGAAGTTTTAATTTCATTGAAATTTGGTTTGGAATGAGGAGGAATGGAGATTGGAAGGGAAGAAAATTATGCTTCAGCAAGAATCTGGAAAAATAAAGTTCCGGAAACATGTTGCCAGAATCACCCGACAACAAGAATCTGGAAATTTTCAAATTTTTTAACTACTGGATTCTTGTTGACAGGGCATTCCGTCAACATGTTTCCGGAATATACATTGCTTTAAAACCAATATTACGTTTTCGAAAACTTATTGACGGAATCCCCCGTCAACAAGAATCTGGTTGTTCTCAATTCAAATACAAGAATTTGAACTTCCGAAAACTTGTTGACGGGGGATTCCATCAATAAGTTTCCGGAAACTGTAAATTCGCAGAAAAAAATAACGCAAAGAGGACGAAAGAAGAGGGAGTAGCAGCGAAGATGAACAAAGAAAACGAGGGTAGATGGACGGAGGGAGGTGGCAGAGGAATCGAGGGAAATGGACGGAAGGAGGTGGCGGAGGAAACGAGGGAATTGACAGAGAAAAAGGAAGGAAGGGGTTAGGAAAAAATAAAGGTAGTTTGGTCTTTTTGGGTAGAGGAGAGGTGTTAAAATTAAAAGAATGAGGCTTTAAAATCATGGCCAAGACAATTTGATGTACCACACACTCTCCAACAACTTTTTTTTTTTTTCTCTTTTTTGTCAACGACCATCATTTCATTCGCAACAAATTCTTGTACACCCAAATAAAGCATATAGTTGTACAATATGCTGGATCCAACATAAATTGAAACTGGCCTTAAAAAGGTGTTGTAGTCATTTCATTTTTGTAAAATAAATACAAATAGGGGTTTATTTGATCCCACAAAATGAGATTAAAAGTCCTATGTACATAACTTACACGAATATCACCGAGTAGAAATTTCATCATTATTCCAAACATAAATTACAGAAAAAACGTGAATACAATAAAATACAGTTAACGTGAGTGTGATGTATATCTGTTTATTTGGAAATTTTTTAGAAATATACAGCCAATTACTAAACTAAACAACAACTTCAATAAATTTATTAGATGCCCACATTTTTGCTGCATCAGAGAGCTTACTTCCCTCAACTTCAATTCTCCTCAAACAAGAACAATTCTTAACAAACATCTCAACAGCATCAGATTCAATCCCCAAGCATTGCACAATATCCACATTTTCAAGTCGCTTGCAGCTCCTAAGCATAGAAACCATAGCCACACTAGTGAGTCCTTTACACCCTCTCACCTTCAAATCAATCAAATGAATGCAAGAAACCAACATTGAAACAAACTCCTTGTCAAGCAACATTTCATTATGTGACAAGTCTAGTTTCCTCAATTGCCTCAAATGTTGCCCCAAAGTTGCAAGCAAACCAGGTTCCCTTTCAACAACATCACAGTTTATTAATGCCAATTCTTCAAGCCCATTACTCAAAGCCACCCCTAGAGCCTTAAGGCCTTCACCAGAAACAAGACAACAACTTTGAAGCCTAAGACTTAATAGGCCTCTGAAATTCAAAGCCACAGTAAAAAGATGGTTGTTTTCAAGGTCCATAGGTAAACGAAAATCGAGTTTAAGCAAATTAGACCTGCATTGAGAAAAGAAGTGTAGCAACCCTTCTCTGCTACCACCATCATGAACTAACAGTGATTCCAAAGAGTGAGAATGTTCTGCGAGATTCAATAGAACCCCATCAACCACACTCCTGCAAGTTTTTAACTCAACTTGTTGAAGCCTTTTCAAGCATTGAACAAAAGAGGAGTAAGAACCACCAATCCCTTGGCAACCCAGAAGCTGCAATTTCTTAAGCTTTTTGCACCTCCTCCAAAGCCAACCTACACCCCAGTCATCTCCACGGATACCCTCAAAACAAAGACTCTCCAACCCCAATTCCAATTCAATTTCCCCATCAAAATCACCACTTTCCAAAACCCCATAATTACTATTCACCTCAGCTTCATCAGAGCACAAAACAATAGATAATTCTTTCAAACAAGGAAAAGAAACCACCCAATTGAGAAAAATAGGCCTGGAGAGGTTAATACACAGAGACCTCAAGTGGGTACAGGATTTAGAGAGAGAATTGAGGGAAGAGAGAGAAACGGGACCAACCAAGAACTTGAGAGCGAGAAGGTTGGAACAGTAAGAGGAAATTGCAGAGAGAAGAAGGGGAGAGAGTGTGAAGAGGGTAGTTGTTGTTGGGGTGGATTCAGAAGAGGAAAGGAGGAAGAGAGAGAGGGAAGAGAGAGAAGGGTGGTGGGTGAGGAAAGAGATGAAAGAAGGGATAACGGAGAAGTGAGGGGTGACACGAAGGGAAAGGGAGGTTCTAGAAGAACGGTAGAGGTGAAGCCACCGCTTGGAAACAAGGGAAACAGAAGAAGCAGAAGATGAAGGGAGTTTTTGGAAGATTTCTTGTAAGAGTTCATCGCATAGGGTGTTGTCCATCATCTCAACAACTCTCTCTCTCTCTGTCTCTCTATGTGTGTTGTTGTGAGCCACCAGAAACAGAGAACCCACACCCACACCTCCCCAACACACACACACACAGAAGTTATTCTTCTACAAAGGTCGGGTTTTGATGATGAGGGAAAAGGAGGAGAGAGAAAATTGATTAGGTGAGAAGAGAAGTGTGTTTGAAAGGGGAAGGTTGCTTGGAATCTTAGACGCAGATGTAGTGGACGTGTAAGCCACGTCCTTTGCCTTGGGATTTCATTTGTGCGTTGCAACGTAATTAAAACCGGACTGGGTATTGAATCGGAGAGAGTTAGGGTTCAAGGTTTTTAAGTCAGACTGGGTCGAACCGAGTTTAATAAAATATTAATAAAATATTATTTTTTAATATATATATACCAAATATATAATATTTATAGTATCTATATATTATATATTTCTTAATATATATATACCATAATATAATATATATATACTATAAATATTATATATTTGGTATATATATATTAAGAAATATATAATATATAGATAATATTTCAATTTATACATAAAATAATATATAGCCTAGTGGTAAGATAACTTGTTGTGGCCTTGAGAATAGGGGTTCAAGTTCTATTGAGAACAAAATTTATTTTTATTAAATAAAGACAATTTAAAAAAAAAAAAGGAAAACCGGTTTGACACAAAACCGGCCGGTTTTGGCCGGTTCTCCTGCCGAACCGGCCGGTCTGCTGCCAGGCCTTATAAAGGCTCACTCGGACCCGACACAAAACCGATTTCCGATCCAACCGGTCGGACCAGCCGGTCGATCCGGCTTTGATTACCATGGTGTGTTGGCTGTCAATGACTCAATGTGAGGATTTGGAAATATTTGTATTTATCTGTTTTCTCATCTCATATACATTAGATAAATAAATCACATTTTATCAAGTTTCATCTATATCTTTTATCGAAAGAAAAATTGTCTCATCGATATCTACAAAGTTTTGTCAACAAGAAAAGCTATATCTACAAAGAAGAAAAAATATAAAATTAGGTAAGTTTTATAAGAACAACATTTTTTTTTGGGTATAATTCAATTAAAAAAATTGTTTTTTGTACTAGAAAACATTTTTTTGACTGAACTGAATAGCATTTAAGTCTGTGAATGGGAAGAAATAGAAGTGAAGATAAGTTGAGTTAGTTAAGATTTAGGTTTTAATGGAATTAATGTTTTTTGGAAAAAAAATTAATACTAAAAGAATTAATTTAATAAAGAAATATAGTATTTATATTTATGAATTTTTTAATAGTTTATAGATTTTCATTTTTCTGATTAAATAAATATTTATGTTTATGAAGATAAGTTGAGTTAGTTAAGATTTAGGTTTTAATGGATTAAAGTATATTTTAATCAATTAAAAGTTCTGTTACATTCACTAAAGTATATTTTAATCAATTAAAAGTTGTATTACTTTCACTAAAGCATTTTTCTGATTGAAGTATATTTTAATCAATTAAAAGTTTTGCTTTCACTAAAGTCAATTTTATTCGTGAGTTGTGTCATATTATAGTATATGATGAATAGGATAAATATGAAAGAAAAGAAAAATAGATATCATAAAAATAGAAAATAACAAAGAGAAAAAAATAGAATTTTTTTACTAAACTTTTGCATAAAGTTTATAACTTTTCAAAAATAATAACAAAATAATTAATACTAAAAGAATTAATTTAATAAAGAAATAAAGAAATATTTATGTTTATGAATTTTTTAAGTGTTTATAGATTTTAATTTTTCTGATTAAAGTATATTTTAATCAAAAAAAATTTTACTTTCACTAAAGTCAATTTTATTCGTAAGTTGTGTTATATGATGCTATATGAATAGGATAAACATGAAAGGAATAAAATTGGGTATCATAACAATAGAAAATAATAGAATATTTTTTTACTAAACTTTTGCATAAAATTTATAACTTTTCAAAAATAATAAATATTTTTTGTTTACTTCAAATAAATATTATCTTTTTTTTTACTGGATAAATATTATCAAAAATAATAAATATGATCTTTTATTAATCGTAATATCTATACCAATAGATAACAGTAATTACCTTTATTTTTTCCCCACCAATTATGGTTTAGTACTTTTTTGTGCAATTATACCCTTCTCCAACTGAAAATTTAAATTTTAAAAACCTAAATTGCAAGTATTATTCCAATAAATAATCCTTTATAAGTAGTTTGCTTATGGTGGAATCGGCAAATTTTCTTTTATGTATCTTATTTTTTATTTATAAAATATTTTTTTTTGACATTCAAAAATTAGAAAAAAGATCAATACACCCAGATTGAACAGAATGTGTTGAAGTATTTCTCATCCACAATTGAAAATCAACATCAACATTTAAGTCAGCCAAGTACATGGTATTGAAATACTTAATCAGAACAGAAGCCAATATGGGATTACCAAGTCATTTTAATCCTAACAGCCAAAACAAAAGCTTCTAAGTACGATCGATGGCCAAAGAGAAATGAGGAGCTACAGTCTTTAAACTCATCCAGTTACGGGTCATTACTGTACTCTGTACAAACTCAAATCGACTAAGTGGTCTCTGATATGACCAATCGAACCACATACCCAGGAGCCATTTGTAGAGAGGAAAGGATGCTGAGATTGGCGGTGACCACCATTAGCACTCCGGATCTGTAACGTTGACGTCCACGTCTTGATTGAAACTAGGATGGATCAAAGTTGATATGCCAATCTGAATCAAACGAAACACTGCAACAAGACCGAAAAATCAAACAACACCGCACAAAGATGACGAACAAAACAAAATGCCACACTCAGACGACGAAATCACGAAAAAAAAACTAGATCTATGTGAAAAAACTACTTATTTAGATAAAAAGAGATAAAATAACGAAATACTATTAATAAAATAATAGTACTTACATACCAAATAAAATTATTTCTATTTAGCAAATTATCTCACAATATATGTACGCAAAAATACACACAAGTAAAATTAAAAAAATGTGGAAAGATGGACGAAGTAGTTTCCGTGTTTCCACTAGTTTACAACATCATAATATTACCTTTGTTAACCAACAATTTTGGTGTAGTACTTTTTAGTACTATTTTGCCCTTCACCTCACTGAATTTTTAAATCTATATCTATCTATATCATTTAACAAAGATAAAAATAATAGTTTATTCTTGTCAAAAAAAATATAATAGTCTATTTAATAAGTTTATCTAATAATATGGATATACAAAAAATACACAATAAACAAAATTAAAAAAAAGAAAGACGGGGCACATTAGTGTTCGTCTTTCGCTAGTTAATTTTAATGACAACAAAAAATAGTACAATGTTAGTATTACTATTATGGTTGAAATAAGTCTCAAATTTTTTTCAACAAATAATCCCTTTCAACCTCTGTCGAAGAAAAAAAAAATCCCTTTTAATCCAAAATAAATAGCCAGCGTTCTAGATGGGTGGGAAGTGTCCCCATTTATCTCCTTCACCTAACCTGCCATGTATCCACCCCTCACCCGTGCGGGTATTTGTCAAGCAAGTATTCATGAATTTTATGAATAGACAGTAGGGGTATAACGGGTTAGATTGATTTGGATTTTTGCGAAAAAAAAATCTGAACCAATCAAAAATAATTGGTTCGGTTTGGTTCGATTTTAGACATTTTTTGTACAAAATCTGAATCTAATCAATCCAATGAAGTATGAGTTGGTTTGGATCGGGTATTCGATTTAACTCTCTAAAAATAATAATAAAACTATTTTAAAAAGTAGATAAAATTTCACCTCTTTTTCCAATACTTCTTAATTTTTGTATAAAAATTTGAAATTTATATCACTACAAGCTTAAAAAAGTTGATTCTTTAATGATTCTAAAGAATAATCAATCATTTAAAAAAAATTAATCTCCTTACCTAAAATATAATAACAAAATTAGATAGTAAATATAATCATAAGTGCTTGATAATAACAAATGAGAATATCAAGATTAATAAAAAATTATAAAAGTATTGGAGAGTTTTAAATCCTAATAGTTAAAATATACATATTATCAACAAAAAAGTACTTCAAATATATAAATGAAAAATAAAAAAAATTTGATCGGGTGATTGGATTGGTTTGGGTTGAAAAAAGATAAATCCGAGAACCGAGCCGATCGTATTTGGTTTGATTTGGATTTGAAATGAAATGAACCGATTACCCAAACCAATCTGAACCAATTTAATTGGTCTAGTTTAGATTATCGGATTCATCGGGTCAATCCGGTCCGATTACACCCCTAATAGACAGGGTATCCACGAGAATCCATAATGATATATGTTAAAATATAGAATATTTTAAAAAAATTTAAAAGAATTCACAAAATGACGGCTTGCATTAAACCACTTTGTTTTTGTAAGACAATGACGAAATTCTTGTATATGACATTACAATATTTTTATGTTTTATATTTTGAAGAAATAAATAATCGGTCCAATTAGTATGTTATTTGGCTTCAAAATTAATAAATATTTACAATATTTTGGGTTATAAATTGAATGTCAATTAAACGGTGAACTAAAATCACATAATTGTGATATTTAGATAACTCAATTTGCTTAATTAGCACTTAGAGAATTATAATCGCATAATCACGGTATTTAAAGAATTAAAAGTGTAATTAAACATAATTACAAATAAATTGAATTAACTTGCTCCAAATTCAAAGCCTATAAAATTTTATTGTAGACTCTCGCAAAATCCAACAAAACATGAGCATTGATCGACGGTGGAAGTTTAGTTTTGCCGCCTTGCTAGTAGCTACTGTTTGGAGCGTCGAGCTTCACGCTTCCTAATGGACGCGAGTGACGCTCAATATCACTATGCTCTGACGCCTTGTCCGGCTGGTTGGGAGACACTTTTCATATATTCAAAATTATTATTATTTTTTGGTACCATGTAATTGTAATTAACATTTTTTTTGATAACATGTAATTAACATTTTATTATAGAGAAAAAAAATTATTTTGATTTTATGTGTTTTTCCATGCAACAGACACCTTGGCCACAATAGTTGTTCTGGTGTTATTTTATTTCATATGATAAATAAATCGTATAGAGAAAAATATAGAATATTTAAGTTGATATAGTAATATAAAAGAGTGTTGGAATTTTATATTCCATTAGTTAACCAACCGATAAAATATTTACGTTCAAGGAATTTTATATTCCACTAAATCCAGGCTAATTAGGATTTAGGATTGTATAGTGAAAAATAAAAATTATATCTATAACAATAAATAACGGGGATATAGACTTCTGGTGTAGCTTATTTTAACTTCCAACTTTATCCTCAACAATTTCTATTTTCATTGTTTAACTACTTATGTACTATTAAATGGGTCATGCTTCCTTGCCCATGTCCATTCTATAGCTTGCTCACATCTTCCTTTTCCTTTTCTCTTTCTCTTATCATTTGTACCTTTCATTACGAATATCATTATTTTTTGTTTCCAGTCCATAGAGAAAAAGAAATGAACAAAACAGTAAGCGCACAGAGATCAAATTTACAGTTCATAATAACAAACATGAGGAAAGGGGTTGATTGAACGTGAAGAGAATAAAACTTCTTCAAGATATTTTCTAATAATTTCATCAGTCTTGTCCTTATCCAGGTAGTGGAGAGAACCTTCGTACAGAATTGCATAGTTGTACCTTTGTACGAATTGCTTTTTCAATTATTTGAATCGTTGAAGCCTGACAAAATTTGAAAAGTGTAAGTTTTGCTTGTCCTTTTGCTAAAGGTGACACCTTTGACACCTCCTACCATCAAATTGAGCGCTAAAGAATATTTTGAATAGAATACGCATGATTCACCAGACAAGATGTTGAGATCAAAAGATGGTGAGGAGAACGTGCTTCACATGTGCTTCTTGTGTCTTCATAAAAGACCAAATGCTCGGTAAGATATATGACAGACACTGAGAATCACCAGATGTTGACTTAAAATCATGAGTGTTTAGATGCATTCCACGTGTTTTGATCTTGAGATACCAGACGCTCGCTAAGAGCTAGTACCATATGCAAGCTTGTTACCTGATGCTACGACTTTTAGCGCTTGATTTCACTTGTAACTTCCTTCTTCTTGCTTGAGTAGTGTTCTTGATTTTTACAAATACTTAGGAAATCGAGTCATACACACTTCAAGATTTATTAGAAGATAAATTGTTCTTACATAAATTCTCGGTATCATCAAAATTATTGAGGATTTATAATTCTCAATCATTAGGTTCCAACAATCTCCCCTCTTTTTGATGATAACAAACATCTATAACTGATGAACAATTTGTTTTCAGAAAATAATTTCAAGAGTCTCCCCCTGAGTTTAATACTCATGTAGGCACATATTTTCTAAGAATCAGAGCATGGTTTATAGCAATATCAGATGCTCGAAATGTACACATAATATGATGAATATAATGCATGTTTATGTGTTACTTACCGTTCATCAATCTTTACCTTTTACTACCCCTTTTGTCATCAGACAAAAAGAAAGTAGCAGAAACAACATCATAGTTATGGTAAAAAAAATAAATCAATAAGACTTTGTTGTAGAAAACAGATTTGATTGAAGAGAAAATTAAGTAAATTGTTTAAAAACAAACAAAAGGATTGGGTTCAAAGAGAAAAGAGGCTAAGATGCAGGAGGGTTTTGGCGATTTAACAAGGCCAAATGTAAACTCTCCAAATGCTCATCCTTCTGACTAGATTCCATTAACTTGTTGTACTCAGCCCATGTCAAAATTACTGGTTCATCACCAGATGTAGAAACATATGCAGAGGCAGAAGTATGGGTTTCCTGGACTTCTTCCCTGATGCATTCAACAATCTCTGTATCAATAGCATGTTTAGGCCAAGACAGAGCCTGTCTCAATCTGTTCACAAACAACTTGATGTGCTTTAGGAGAACTCCTTGAGCCAATTTTAGCTTCTTCTGCCTTTTCTCTTTCTCAGATTGCAAGACATCATCTTCTGATAAACACATTTGACAAGCTTTCCTAGTTTTCTTTGCTCAATGTCCTTCTTCAATTGCCAAGTCAATAGGATCAGTTATGACTAACCTTTCAGCTTCTCCTACCTTGAATAAGGCATCAACCCTGATATCAAACAAAGAGAGTGTTTGTACTGAGGAAGTCTCCTTCAGCTTAGCTTCTGCTTTAGCAATGCAGATGCTAATAATGTCCTGTTCCAACTCAAAACGTCTCTTGTTATCCTTTCTCTCCTCTTCAACACCTGAGTGTTGCATTTAAGCAGTTTTAGTTCACTTCTTCCAACTAGTTATTGAGATAAACTTGTCTTCCCAGATCAAGTTCTCTTTCCCAGAGAATGTCATCCTGTTCTTTTGCTCTTCTTTCTTGTTCTTCAACTGATATAGGTCTATGAACCAAACACTGAAGCACATCATCAAAGTGTTGTATTTGCATATCAGAGTCTCAATCTCTTCTGAGTATCCTACCTTCTTCTGTTGGAACCTAAATGATTGAGAAATATAGACCTCAATAAATTTGATGATAACAAAGATTCTAAGTAAGAACAATTTATCTTCTAATAAGTCTTGAAGTGTGTAGACTTAATTTTCTAAGTATTTGTACAAATCAAGAACACTACTCAGGTAAGAAGAAGGAAGTTACAAGTGAAACTAAGCGCTGAAAGCTGTAGCATCTGGTAACAAATTTGCATCTGGTACTGGCTCTTAGCGAGCATCCGGTATCTTAGGATTAAGACACGTGGAATGCATCTAATCACCTATAACCTCAAGTCAGCTTTTGGTGATACACAACATCTGTCTTACATTTTAGCGAGCATCTGGTCCACAACAGAAGCACGTGTGAAGCATGTACTACTCAGCATCTTCTGATCTTAGCATCTTATCTAGTGAATCTTGCGCATTCAATTCAAAATATTCCTTAGCGCTCAATTTGGTAGTACGAGGTATCAAAGATGTCGCCTTTAGCTAAAGGACAAGTAAATCGTACACTTTTCAAATTATGCCCTGCTGCAATGATTAAAATGATTGGAAAAGCATATTGTACAATGGTAATAGCTGTACTATTATTCGAATATTCCTCATAAAAGAAAATGATAATATTTCTCCTCAAATATATCACTCAAAGTTTGGAGCTGCTCTCTCAACGATAACATAGAAGATCTCTATAAATATTCCTTCTCTGAGATTGAAGAAGTGTTAGAGAAATCAAGCGAACAATCAAGAATTTTGTGCCAAGCCTTCTATGGGCCAACATTGAACAAGCCTCAATGTCTCATTCTTTCCTTGTGAAAGTTATTTTGTTTTTAAGCTTATATTCTGTATTCTCTCTTATTGAGAGTTAAACAATTTTTCAAACTACTTCGTGTAACTTGTTAAGCCTTGTGAAAGGCTAATTCCTCAAAGGCTTGACCGTACTGAGTCATTTTGAGGTTGGGAGTATAGTCTAGCTTGAGATAGTAGTATACTCTCAAGGTTTTTGTAATCAGTGTTATTATAGTGAAAAATCCTTCAAGTACGAAAGGATTAGACGTAGCTACCAGTTGATGGTGAACTAGTATAAATCTCTGTATCTGCTCTATCACTTTACTCTTTGTCTTATCTTCAGTGTTAAGATAAAAACCGTTTTCAAACTTTATCTTCTGGTTCCGGTGCTTTTCAACGCCCGGTAGTAAATTTGTTTTGAAAGAACTTGCTTTTACTCAAATATTTGCGAAAGGTTTTATAACATAGTTCAACCCTCTTCTCGTGTTCACATTCAATTGGTAGCAGAGCTCGGTCTCTTAGTTGAGCACTTAACATTATTAGAGGAAAAAAATCATATCTTTCGCAAAATGTCTACTGAAGGTGGCCACGTGAAACGTCCTCCATTGCTCACTGGGGAAAAGTTTGATTACTCATGGAAAGACAAAATCAAAATATTTTTTGAATATCAACAACTTGAACTTTGGAAAACGGTTGAAACTGGTTTCACCACTCTTACTGCTGGTGATGGCACTATATTGCCTAGAAATAAATGGAATGCTTGTCAGAAAAAGGAATATCAGCTAAATCAAAAAGCTAGCTATATTCTTATCTGTGCTATGTCAGAAAATGAAAATGAAAAATGTGGAAAAAGTGATACTACAAAGGAAATCTCGGATTCCTTAGTCTTATCCTAAGAAGGCTTTGCACAAGTCAGAGAAACTAAAGCAAGCATGTTGGTTCGCCAATATGAGTTGTTTAAGATGGACAAAAATGAAAACATTGAGAAAATGTTTGGAAGATTTCAAACACTTGTTCATGGTTTGAAAGCCCTTGGAAAAAGGTACATCACTACTGATCATATGAGAAAAATCTTGAGAAGCCTATCCAAGCAGTGGAGACCAAAAGTCACTGCTATACAGGGAACTAAAGACCTTAGCACTCTTCGTCTAGAAGATCTCTAAGTTCTTTAAAAGCTCATGAACTTGAGCTAAATGAAGAAGAACCTGTGTAGAAAATCAAGTCTATTGCTTTGAAGTTCAACAAGAATAAAGCTACTACTTTTAAAGCCTTACAAGCTGAGGAAGAATCAGAAGATGAAGCTTCTAATGAAGAGAGTAAGGATCAGACGGTGAGCTCTCGTTCATATCCAAAAAGATCCAAAGAATATGGAAGAAGAAAGGGAACTTGTAACAGACTGGCCCCCTTCAGTTAGTAATGACAAGGTGTTTCTGAGTTACTTAAGCCCCAGGTCTTGGGTTTGAACCTTGCAGAACGCAAAAACTCCACATAGGACAGATTGGTAGCACGAGAGAGTGGCCAGCTTATTACAGAACTTCAGAAGATTCCAAAAGAAGGGCTCCAAGGAGAAGAAGAAAAGCAAAGACAAAAGTCAAGTCATTTACTATGAATGTAAGAAGCTAAGGCATATCAAGTCAAAATGTCCATAACTCAACAAGGAGAAACTAAGAAGAATATCTTCAAAGGCAAGAAGAAGAGTCTCATGGCTACATGGGAAGACCTGGAGTTATCTTCTTCAGAAGAAGATGAAATAGAAGAAGAAGCTAACATAGCCCTTGTTGTTGACATGGACTCAGAATCAGAAGAAGAAAATAAAGAGGTAAATCCTGATTCTTTTTCAAAATTTCAAGCTGCTTTTGATGAACTTCTTAAGGACTCTTTCACTCTCTCCATTGAGTACAAAGCTTTGAAAAAGAAATTTTCAAAATTATCAAAAGAATTTAAATCTTTAACGATAAAAATACAAAGCTTAATGAGGAGAATGAGAAGCTAAGAGCTGAAACTATCCGTCTGGTGATTGAAAGCTCTAAGACTGAAAGAAGTTCAAAATTCAAGTCAGATGAATATGAAAATGCATTTCAAAAGTTCCTTGCTGAGATTGCGACACGTAGCAAACAAACATCTATGATTTGGGGTATCAGTTTTAAACGACAACTCAAGGTCCTGGTTACAAATCAGATGAACCAACTTTACAAAATACAAATCCTAAATCTAATGATACCAATGATCATAGTGATAGCCTACTTTGCACATACTGTAAGAAGTATGGTCACCTTAAAAGTGGATGCTCTGCTTTGAAAACAAAGAAGGACAAGTATCCTTCTAGAATTAACAAGAAAGGACCTAAGAAAATTTGGGTACCTAAAGACAAGATAGTCTATGTTGCATTAGCAACAAAGTCAACACACCACTCTTAGTACTTAGACAGTGGATGCTCGCGTCACATTGTAACACTCGTATTTTTTAGTCGTTAGTTAGTTGTACTGTTGTGTATGTGTGTACCCATACTACATAGTAATACGAGTTTTATGTAATTATTTGTGATTGATTGTGAGTGTATTTATATTATATGCAAATATTTTCTAGCACGTTGATTAAATTTCTCGCGATAATTTAATTTACGTGATTGATCGCCGAGCGAGCAATCGATAAGGCGATTATCCGACGCCGAGACCCATTTGACTAAGTCAAAATGGAATCTAGAGGGATAGTGCGAGTGGTTGGAGTGTTAGTAAGAGAGGTATGGGTTTTATTTCATGAAAGCATGGTGATGTGATGTTTCAACGTGGTATCAGAGCAGTTCGGCCCTAACCGGACTATGAGGTTGGGTAGTCAAAGCTGGTCAAGTGTCGAGTTTTGTTGGGTGTAGAGTTGTACCTAAGTTGTGTGAAATTTGTTTGATTATATGAGTTATTTCCTAACTCGTAGTTTTGAGTATGAAATTATTTTTAGGAGGGTGGTAATATAACACGTATTTTTCAGTCGTTAGTTAGTTGTACTGCTATGTCTGTGTGTACCTGTACCACGTATAATACGAGTTTTGTGTGATTATTTGTGAGCGTATTTATATTATATGCAAATATTTTCTAGCGCATGTTGATTATATTTCTCACAAAAATTTAATCTACGCGATTGATCGCCGAGCGGGCAATCGATAATACAATTACCCGACGCCGCGATTTTGCGACACCGAGATCTATTTGACTAAG
Organism: Calophaca sinica; assembly: GCA_037113605.1. NCBI lineage: Eukaryota > Viridiplantae > Streptophyta > Magnoliopsida > Fabales > Fabaceae > Calophaca > Calophaca sinica. The sequence goes on along the minus strand of CM073733.1, from coordinate 69,415,851 downwards.
TTAAAATGGAATTTAGAGGGTTAGTGGGAGTGGTTAGAGAGTTAATGAGAGAGGTATGGGTTTTATTTCATGAAAGCATGGTGATGTGATGTTACAGACATGATGAGAGAAAAGCATATGTTCCAATAGCTAGGGTATAAAGATGATGGATTTGTTGGTTTTGGTGGAAACCAAAAAGGAAAAATAGTTGGAATTGGTCGTATTGGTAAGGACTTTCTTCCTTCTATTGATAATGCATTATATGTTGAAGGCTTAAGGCATAACCTACTTAGCATAAGTCAATTATGTGACAGTGGTTATGATGTTGTATTCACTAAAAAGGCCTGTTTAGTAAAAAGACAAAAGGATGATAGACACTATATTCTTTACTACGAAGAGGAAAAACAGTATTTATAAAGTGGATCTCTCTGATTTACCAAAACAAGATGTCAAGTGTCTTATGTCTATCGATGATGATCAATGGATTTGACACAAAAGATTAGGTCATGCCATCTTGAGATTAATCTCAAAGTTGAACAGACATTGTCTTGTTAGAGGCTTACCAAATCTTAGATACTAATCTGATGCTCTATTTAAGGCATGTCAAAAAGAGAAACAAGTTAGAACCTCATTTCATTCTAAGTTTCCACTTCAACACCACTTGAACTTCTGCATCTTGATTTATTTAGTCCCACAAGGACAACCTCTTTGACTGGAAAGAAATATGGATTAGTCATTGTTGATGACTACAATAGATGGACATGGGTAAAATTTCTTGCCCACAAGGATGAGTCATTCAAGGTGTTCACTGCCTTCTGCAAATCTGTGCAAAATGAAAAAGGGATTATTATTTTAACTATTAGAAGTGATCATGGGGGAGAATATGAAAATGAAAACTTCCAAAAATTTTGTGAAAAAATGGTATCTCCCACAATTTCTTCTCTCCTAGAACACCACAACAAAATGGTGTTGTAGATCGGAAGAATAGGCCTCTCCAAGAAATTACCAAAGCCATGATCAATGAGGCAAATATTGCAAGACACTTTTCAGTAGAAGCAGTAAACACTACCTGTTATATTCAAAATAGATTATATATAATGCCTATCTTGAAAAAGACTCCATATAAATTGTGAAAAGGAAGAAAACCCAACATATCATATTTTCTCTCTTTTGGATGTACCTGTTATATTTTGAGTACTAAGGATCAAATTGCTAAGATTGATTATAGAGCTGATAAAGGTATCCTTTTGGGATACTCCGAACGCTCAAAAGCCTTTACAGTATACAACAAAGAATCTATGACAGAGGAGGAATCAATCCATGTCAAGTTTGATGATAAGAAGTCTGATACTGAAATATTAGAGCTAGATAAGCTATTTTCAGGTTTAGACATTGGATGAACCAGTGAAAAGCCTGAGGAGTTAGCGTCTCGTGCTACTCACCAGAAGTAAGTATCAAACCAGACAAAAGCTGAAATCAGAAAGAACTGGCGCTTCAAGACTCATCACTCAGAGATCAAATCATTGAGGAACCAGGAGACAAAATGAGAACAAGATCCTTTTTTAAAGAGCATACTAATCTTGAACTACTCTCTGAACTAGAACCTAAAACGATTGATGAAGCCTTAGAAGATCAATGATGGATTTTAGCCATGCAAGAAGAACTTAATCAATTCCAATGCAATGATGTGTGGAAGCTAGTTACTCCACCAGAAGATAAGCAAGCTATAGGAACATAATGAGTATTTCGTAACAAGCTTGATGAAGATGGTAAACTAGTAAGGAACAAGGCAAGATTAGTTGCCCAAGATTACTCACACGAAAAAGGTATAGACTTTACTGAAACCTTGGCACCTGTTGCAAGGTTAGAAGCTATTCATATTTTACTTTCATTTGCTGCGCACCATGAGATAATTCTTTATCAAATGGATATTAAAAGTGCTTTCTTGAATGGTTTCATAACCGAGAAAGTGTATGTGAAACAACCACCTGGTTTTGAAGACATTGAATTTCTAGAACATGTCTTCAAACTTAAAAAGGCACTATATGGTCTCAAACAATCTCCAAGAGCTTGGTACGATAGACTAAGTTCCTTTTTAATGAGAAATGATTTTTCAAGAGGACAGGTGGACGCTACTCTATTTAGAAAAACTTTAAACAAGCATTTTATACTTGTGCAATTTTATGTTGATGATATTATATTTGGTGCCACTAATGAAAGCCTTTGCAAAGAATTTTCTAAGTTGATGCAGGCTGAAGCATGATGGGAGAATTGAAATTCTTCCTTGGAATCCAAATAAAGCAATGCAATGAGAACACCTATGCATCATACCTGCACTTTATGCAAGATGAAAATGATAAGAAAGTAGATCAGAAGCTCTACAGAGGTATGATTGGGTCACTTCTCTATCTTATTGCTTCAAGACCTGATATTATGTTCAACGTCTGCCTCTGTGCTAGGTTTCAATCTGATCATTGAGAATCACACTTGAGTGCTGTTAAAAGAATTTTTAAATATTTACAAGAAACTACTAATCTTGATTTGCTTTATAAGAAATCAAAAGATTACAAATTAGTAGGTTTCTGTGATGCTGACTTTGCTAGAGACCATATTGAAAGAAAAAGCACAAGTGGAGGCTGCCAATTCCTTAGAGCAAATCTTGTGTCTTGGTCAAGAAAAAGGCAAAGTACTATAGCACTTTCAACATCAGAAGCTGAATACATTTCTAAAGCAAGTTTGAGTTCTCAACTTGTGTGGATAAAATATCAACTTGAAGATTGTCTGATAAAAGAGAGTAACATTCCTATCTTCTGGGATAACACTTCTGCTATTTGTCTTACTAAGAATCCCATCTTGCATTATTGTGCAAAGCATATTGAAATTAAAAATCATTTTATAAGGGACTATGTTTAGAAGGGTTTACTTGAAATCAAATTTATTGATATAGGCCATCAATAGGATGATATCTTCATAAAACCTCTTGCTGAAGATAGATTCAATTTTATAAGAAGGAATTTAAACTTTTATCTTATAAATGAATAAATGTTTAATCTTAGCATACGGAACATTTCGTGTATCTAATGATAATATGAATCTAGTATTGCATGCATCTTAGTGTGTATATATATATATAGATTTGGTTAAGTGAGCATATGATATCATTAGCATTTGGTCGTATTTAGCATCTGATATCATGTTGCATCTTGTGTGTGTAACATCCCAATTTTTAAGAAAAGTGATTTTAGCAATAAAATCCTGAATACTCGAAAAATAAGTCATAGAGATTGATCACCTCAATGGTTTACTGAGAGTACGAGAAATTATTTTGAGTTATTTTGAATAATTTATTTATTATAAATAATTATTATTCATGATGTCAATTCGAATTAATTGACAGCGTAGACGTATGCTGCTTTTAAAGAGAATTCATCAATTATGCTTATTAGAAGTTTTCTACGTGACGCGGTAATGCGTATTTTGGTTGACTAAGAAATTGATTGAATTAAATCATGATGAAATTAAAATTAAGAATTAATATTTTATATTAATTCATGATTCGAAAATCGTCGAAAAACTCTAACGAAGTTTCGTCGCGTTTCGAATCGCCGGGTAAATTTTATCCGCATTAAAATTTAAAACGAACTCCGATTTCGATGAAAATCGAATCGTAACTTGCTGTGAATATTTTTGAGTGTCTTTGATTGTTTTTATTATTTATGATAATTTATTATCGCGAAGTGAATTAATTTCTCGGTAAATTAATTTTCGCGAATTAATCGGCGAGAGAATTAATCTGTAACGCGATTACTCGACGCCGTGTTTTAGTACACTTAAGACTCTAGGATTAGAGGGTAATCATGAGAGATGAGAGATTAGATGAGTTAGACTTATGATTAGACTAGCATCTTAATTTAAGTGTTAGGTGTCAAGTTTTTGTAGTGATGAAGAAAATATTTTTTCTAAATGAATCTTAGCCAAGTGAATTTCTTTTATTAAATTTTTCCCCTCCTTTTATTTGGATCAGCCGTGGCTCCTTAATCCACACCACCTTATTGTATATATTTTTATTATTCCTCTTTTATATTCCTTAGGTGAATGTTTTGGCAAAAAAAATAATAATAATAAAACCCTCCTCCTCTTTCTTGATCAGGCCGAAGCACCCCCTGTTCCCTTGCCTTCTCCTTTCCACTTCTTCTTTTTTTTTTTTTTTTTGCCAAGTTCCATCTCCTCCTCTCCCATTGGCAGCCGATGCACCCTTCCTCCTCAACAACATTTCATTTTCATTTTCCTTCCTAAAAACTCTAAGAGCAAGTCAAACTCTCACTCCCTCCTCTTTTTCTGGTTCAGCCGAGAGCCCCTAATCCCCTCTCACTTTCATTTTTCTTCCCTTGTTCAAGAATGGAGAAATTACCAAGTGCCAAACCATTTCGATGGCTTCCTTCTTCTTCTTGACTTCATCTTCTAACCCTTGGAATCAAGCTTACAAATCAGATTTCTCCTCCCTCTTTCTAGCCCTAAAAACCGAGGCTCTTCTCTAGATTATAGGAGGTAGTTTTCTTGCTTTTACGTTAATTAATTCTTGCTTTATGTCTTGTTATATGCTTGGTTGTGATCAATGATGGATGTGAACATTAAATTTCCCAAAATCCTTGGAACCCAAGGGTGAATCCCTAAGGGGAAAAATGTGATCCTTGGTGAATCAAGCAATTGGATGGTTTATTGAGCTATTTGATGTTGTTGTTGTTGAATTGAACTCGTAGTTTTGAAATTAGAAATTGTTGGGTAATTTTTATGAAGAAAACCTATTCTTGAAAGAGGGAAAGCGCGGGATTTGGTTGTTGAAACATATAATTAGTTGTTGAATAACATGTTTTAGTTGATAAAATTGATATTGGGTTGTTGTGTATGCTTAAGTAGAAGAGTTAGTAAGCTATTTGTGAAAATTGGTTCTTAAGGGACTTGAAAAGCATGTTGGAACTTGATTGAGTTTGTTCTCTAGTAATTAGCATTATTATTGCCATGGTTAAAATGTTTTGGAATCAAAAGAATTGAAAAGATTCATTGGAAAACCTTGCTCTTGAGATATTTTGAAAATAAGTTTTGGAACTTGGTTGAAGTTAGTCTTGAATTGGGGCTTGTTATTTTGGAAGAAAATGCTATGTGAAATGGTGCTAATTTATTGTTTCAAAAATTTGCAAATTGGTCACTAATTTTAGGTCTTTAGCCGCGAGCCCTATAGGCTTAGGGAAGGAAAATTCTTTGCTAAACTTGTTTCATGATGTGTTAATGTGCATTTGGAACTTTGAATTATTAGATTTTGTGAAAACCTATTCTTGAAAGCATGATTTTGGAAAGTGGTATATGTTTTGGGATATATTTTGGAATATGTTTTGAATATGTCTTGGATAAGTTTTAATGTCTTGATGTTTGGTGCTTAAGTACATGATTAGGAATGGCTTGCTAAATTTGGAAGAAAGTCTTGCATTTTTTTTTAAGGAAAAGGGTAATGGTCGAAGGGAGGAATTGGAAGGAAAACTATTTTTGTAAACTTGATTTTAAATGATTGAATTGTTATGTTTTTGAGCTTTGGAAAAACTATAGAAAAGTGGTTAATTGATTATGATTTGTGCTTAAAGTTTCAAGAAAAATGATTTTTAGTCCTCGAAATCTTACTCTTTTATTTGTTAGTTATTTATCTTTCAAGTGTGGGAGATTCTTTGAAAGTATGAATTTTAATGTGTTATGTTTTAAATCTCAAAAAAATGATTCTTAGTCCTAGAACCTTATCTTTTCTATTAGTTAGTAATTATGGCTCTAAGTGAAAATGATTCTTTGAAACAAGCATTTCAAGTGTGTGTGTGTGTATGTATATATATATATATATATATATATATATATATATATATAATATACTAGTATTTCAAAATGTGTATTTTTAGTACAAATGATTTGGTTAGTTAAGAGATTTTGGGAATTGAGAGTTAGGAAGTCAAAGTTAGTGTATGCATAGGTTGTACTAAGTTTTGTTGTGGTGTTAGGACTTGTGATACCCGAGTTCATGCTGCGTGAGACCGAGATGTGTGTTGACTCGAGACTTAACGACTGTGGTAAGGGCACTTCTAGACATCGTAGGCTTTTATTGTATATGTCCTTGTGTAAGGGCAATTTTTAGATACGAATTTAATTTCAAGTGTTCATGAGAAGAAGTCTGAGAACATAAGGGTTCGAAGTGAGGGTCTTGTACCCCTTCGCTTTATTTTTGTTATATATGCTGATTATTTAGTGGGCTTGTCTGCAAGTGGTTGGCAGCTGTCCCCAACCCCCCACACTTGTTTGTTCCTCTCTGTCAATTCCATCGAATTGCAGAGGGATGGATTCCATATTGATTGACGACTGTTGCTGCTAAGTGTGATTATTTGAGATGAGATGCTTATGTTGTTTATCATTGATGAATTGAGTTATATTGCTATGTTGCTTATGCTGTTGAACTGAATTATATTGTTATAATTATGCGAATTGTCCATCGGAGTGCGAGAGTTGGTCGAGTCGTTGAGACGTTTTTGAGCTTGAGCCGATTCACCTAGGGTGCTAGAATCCCCTAAAAGGCTACGGCTGGTGTTCGGTAGGGAATGGCTAGACGTTAGTTTTGCCGGGACGTTTTTGAGCTTGCGTCGATTCACCTAGGGTGCTAGAATCCCCTAAAAGGCTACAGCTGGTGTTCGACAAGGAATAGCTAGGCGTCGTAATGCTAATGGAACCTGAGCTGAATGTTCTAGGGTGAGGAGAGAGCCCAAGGCTACGGCTGGTATTCAGTGGATGGATCCGCGTTACTTCCGGTATGTGGCGAAAGTGTTGAGAGAATGAGTCTTGATTTGGGTCTTGAGTCGCGCTTGTGAATTGTATACACTGTTGTTTGTCTATTGTCATGATTTATTATTTTTCGTAATATGTTGTGCTATTACATGTTTTATTGCCGAGTGTGTTGTCGAATATGTGTATCGGCCTCTTTTATTTTAAGAAGTTGACCCTTGCCAGTGGTTCTTTCAATTGATGAATGTAACCCAGATGGTGAAGCAAGCGAAGGATTCGGAACTGCAGAGAGGAGCAGTTGAGGATCGTCATCCGGCCTTCTATCTGCGTTATGTTATGGAACTTACTAATAGTCTAGTAAGGAGTATAACTTGTCGACCAGCTATAGGATATTTGTCATTTATTTCAGTGTTGCAATAAATCTCTGTTATGTTTCATGACACGTTTATTATATATAATTTGACAGAATAAATGAATGTGGTCTATATGTGTCTTAAATTATTTTCCGCCATGTTTCTAAAAGTCGCTGTGATACTCTGACTGCTTCTTTAAAGAACCCTTTTAAAAAAAAAAAATAGGACCGCATTTCTCGAAAACCCTACGAGCAGAGTATTCCACCTTTCGGAAACATGTCAACTTTTGTTAGAATGTTCACTTAGTAGCACTCCGGAGACAGGGTGTTACAGTGTGACTCAGCATATGTTTCTAATAGGCAAAATTGCTCTTGAGGTCCCTTAAGTTATTTTCTGGTAACAAATCAGTCATTTATAGGTCCTTTATGATTTTTGTCCGGTCCTTTATGTTTATTTTTTCGAAAAATAGGCCATTCAAGTTTTTAGTATGTTTCAAAAAGGTCCTTATAGTTTTTAGTATGTTTTAAAAAGGTCCTTCAATGAGGCCTGTTTTTCGCCTATTTTTCAAATTTAAAGGACCTATTCGGAAAAAAAGAAAGATAAAGGACTGATTCGAAAACATTTTAAAACATAAAGGACCTATTCGGGAAAAAAAAGAGATAAAGGACTGATTTGTTACCAGAAAATAAGTTAAGGGACCTACAGAGCAATTTTGCCTTTCTAATACACTTGTCACTTGCGTACTGAAATGTCTCAATCCTATGCCTACTGAGTCATGATTATCTTTATGTTTTCAAGACAAGTTTACTTCGGTAACTCTCTTTTTTGGCAACCGCCAAATTTTGTAAATAATTTTTAATTATATTTTAATGAATTTGGTACTGTTTATAAAAACCCTCCCACTACTTCACTTTACCCTTTCCACTGCTCCACTACTCTACTCTCTCTCTGCTTTTGCAAAACCTCTTTTTCTAAAACCCCCAAAACTTCCTCTCTAAGCTTCCACTCTCCACAACTATGGCATTCAAAGATATCGCTCAATCTTTTGCCTTTGACACCATGGCTGAAGGAAAGGTCTTGATCGAACACCGTGCAGACCTTGACAAACTGGCATAGTTTGACTTCAATTTCAAGAGAGGTTTGACACTCATGAGTTGGAGATAATACTTCTCACCGGAAGAAAAATAAGTTTACATTACAGTTATCAAAGAATTTTGGGCCTCTACAAGGCCATTCCCTTGAAGAACACTAAAAGGATATGTTGCTGGTATCTCATTAACAGTTTCTCCTTAAACCGTCTTTGATTTAATAAGGTGTCCAGATGAAGGTTGTAACGCCCCAAATTCTCTAAGCTAAGTTGAGAATAAGTTATGAGAAGTTGTGTGATTGTATTCAAGCTTAATTTAGTTTCAAATTGAGTGAATATGTTATACAAAATTTTAATGGGTAAGTTGTTGATTTTGAGTTAAGAAATAAGTTGGATTTAATCCTAAGATGATTGGAAGTGTTAAATAGGAGTTAATTGATGAAGATTTGATGTTTAAAGATGATTTTTCACATTTTAGTACAATGTGAATCGATTCACACAAGCCTGAATCGATTCACAACTGTGTTCCAGACCACTGAGATGATGCTGTGAATCAAATTGGGAGTCTGAGAATCGATTCACACACTGTAAAATGCTTAAAAACACTGCAGAACGAGCAGAAACGCGAGAAAGAGGAAAAAGGGAAAGGTAAGAAGGAAAAGGGAAGAGAGAAAAGGGGAAAAATGCTAGGGTTTCAACATCCTATAAGAGATTTATGAGATTCATGCTAGATTGCTTCAATTTCTAGCTTGAATAGAGAGTTAGAGAGTTGAGATTTGGGTTTTTATGGAAGTTGGAGGAACCCTAACCAAGAAGAAGAAGAAGAACGAATTGAAGAAGAAGAAGAGGAAGAAGACCAAGCTCCTTCCAAGATGGCTCAAGTTCTTGGATTTGAAGAAGAAGATTGAAGATTTTAGTTCAAAATTGGGAAGATTTGAAGAAGCCCTATGTTGGGAAAGATGGGGAAAACGTGAAGGAGGTCAAAGAGGGCAAGGTTCAACCTTTCTAGCTCAAGATCTTGAAGAATAAAGGTGAATTCTTCAACCCTTAGGTGATGGGCACCCATAAGTCCCACACACAAGAATTTATTTTCCTTGAGTATTATGTGAACCCTAGGTTCAAGTTAGGGATTTTGAGTATCTATATGAAGTAGAGTCTTTTGTTATTATTATTATTATTGAGATTTGATAGTGGGTTTGACTGCAAGAGGTTGGATGGCTGCCCCCAACCTCCCACACTTGAATGTATGTTTGATGCTTGCTCTCTTGTAAACTCCATAGAGTTTCAAGGGATATGGTTAATGTATGTTTCGTCCGTTAATTTGGTCAGTTGTGCGGCTTGTCAATGAGCCCTAAGTGTATGTCAATGAGGTCAATTCAAGGACCTTAGGAAAGTATCTAATTAGAAGAATGTTTGAAGTAGATATTCATGATTTGGAATGAGTCTTATTATGAGTATAGCATGTTTTAATCTCTAAGTGAGTAGTTAGCTAGAAATGAATCTTATTAATGTTAAGCTAGATTCATTGAAATGATTATAAATTTCCTTGAATAGTTAAATGAGGATGATGTTAATAAATCCTAGTTAGCTAAGTTGCATTTCTATAAACATGCATAAAAGCATAAGCACAAGCTAAAGTCCATGGCAAGACTCCTCTATTTAAAGGAGAAACACGGTATGGTTAGCCTCGTGGGACGCCACTTGGACGGTTAAGACGTCTGACCACCATATCGTAAGTCGTTATGCGGGGTCTCGGGACCAAAGCCTTGACAAAAACCCGGTAACGAAGATTCCCTGTTGAATATCTATTCAACCGGTGGGAATAGATAGAACGTGCTTAGAAGCAAAGCAAAGCTGACTATGAACTTAACCATGTTCAAGTCTATGAATGTTAAATGAATTCCTTACATATATGATTATATCTTTGGAATTAGCTTAGTTAAGCAAAGGATATTATGGTTCATAATTCCTTAGTTGCTAAATTACTTAATAGTAATGATGCATAGATGTAGTAAGAATGGTGATAAGATCACTTAAGAAAGCAAGCAAGTTATGTGATTGGAGTCTAGAGAATAAAGCTTATAACTAAATCCAATGACATAGAAGAATAGTAAGTTGTGCTTAGCACAGAGTAGAGAAGAAATAATTGTTCATAGTTAAAGAGTTGTATTGTATTTTATGGATTCAGGTTATAACATTATAGGTTGTTCTCACTTAGGGTGCTTGACACGTTTTCAAAGTAAGTCCTTATGGTTAATGGGGGAAGTAATGTTTAAGTTAGTCTTTTCAGGCTAGTAAGATTCGATGAGCGAATGGTGAGGAGTCCGTGAAGGGCTCACTGAAATTTAATCTCACCCCGTTCCTTTTATTTGTTTTTCAGATAAACAGGTACCAAAGATTGATGAGGCGAAACTCCAAGCTTAGCATTTGAAGATTAGTGTCTTGAGTCGGGGTTGAGTTGCGATATTCCCATGATCGCTTATGTTGTAATCTATTATTTGGATTTAGGATTTAAGTTTTAATTTATGACTTGGATTACTGTAATCAAGTTTGTAAATTTATTAGTAATTCCTGTGCTTTAATGTAATTTGTCGTACTTTCAATTATATTGAGGTATGTGTTACAAAGGTCTACAACTCACTGATGGTTGAGAAAGTCAATTTGGAGGTGTACAAGCTGTGGATAGCCTCCTATTTGACAATCTAGAAGCTTTGAAGGCATTAGGAAAACCCCTGAATGCTGTGTATTTGAAGAGCCACTTCAGGGTCCTTCACAAAATCATCAAAAAATGTGTTCTATTGAAGGCTGGGTCTACAGACATTGTGAACAAGGATCAAACGTTCATAATGCGACACTATGCTACTGGAACTCAACTCAACCTTCCAAGGTTGAATGTTAACACTTTGGATCAAGCTATAGTACAAACTAGGAGATGCACTACTCCAGAGAAACCAACAAAGCCATTCCATATGGCATACTTCTCTTTGGGTTAATGAAGGAACAAGGAATCATCCAAAAGATTGAACAAATGGATGAAGTAACAAAGAAGAAATATTTGGACAGAAACGCCGGAGGTGTGGCGGTTGAGTTTGGGCAATAAGAAAATGTGAAGGTGGAAGAAGGAGTCCTGCCTGAGGATCCTTTTGCTCATCTTGCTAAGCCTGCTCTTACCATTAAATCCCCAGAAGGTCAACAAAATAAGGTGCTTCTGGTGTGAAGAGACTTGTTGAATCTCTGCTTACGTCCACTAGAAGCAAGGTTCAGAAGGTTGTATCACCTGCTGCATCTGATGATGATGGTGGTGGTGGTGGTGGTGATGATGACAAAGCCCCCATCAAAAAGCTGCTTGAAAAGAGAAAAGCTGGCTGCTTCGAAAGGCACTACTTCAGGTTCTCTAAGAACAGCACCTATGTCACCACCAGAAGCTCCCACCAAAAGAGGAAGGCTTATCAAAGCCTATCAAAGGCACACACAACAAGTAACAGAAGCTGATTCTAAAACTTGTGTTGTGGCATATGATAGAGATGAACTTATCATTGCCCCTCCCATATCTTTTTCTCCATCTCTTGCACCCAAACCACCATCCATAACCACCATGGTCACTACTCTTACCCTAAACAATCACATACTACTACCCCCAAACCAAGGCAAACCATCACTAAACCACCACCTCCCTCCACTAACACACTCACCACCACCAAATCAACCAAATCAATACCAGACGCTCAGATTGTGACTGTACCTCCATCTCCTCCTTCTCAAAGCCTCACTGTCTCCACTCTATAAGTCATTACACAACAAATTCCTTCACTCATTACTATCATAGTTTCTTGCCTTTCCAACCCTCTCAACTATATTTTCTGTTCACACTTTCCATACATCAATGTTCATATCCTTGAAACAAATCCACAACACCCACACAAGCTCTCACTGCGAATCCTTTTTCTCTTCCAAAGTTTCACGAACCCCGACCTGTTCCGGTCAGAGAAGAGGTGTACAAGTCCATTTATGATTACCCCTCTGTTTGGCATATGAAGACTTTCACTTCAGGGGTTGCTAGACTGGAGATTGCACCTCCCACCTATAATAAGAAGCTTGAAATACATTTTGGTGGAAGGCTTCGGCCTCAGAAAAATGTAGTCATTAAGCTTTCCTTTGATATACCTCACTCTTTGCCCTAACTTAAGCCTCTGACTCTGGAGGAATGTGGCAGATGGATCATTGACAATGAAAAAGCATCCATGCCCCACTATTTGGTAATGAAAAGGTTGGAGCTGGCACTTCTGTGAAGAGACCTTGCCTGGGCCAATGTCAAGATCGTTCCTAACTGGAAAAGGTGGTCCCGTGGCGGATTCCTGCCAAGAGAAAGACCAAGGTGCCCTAAGGGTTCCCTACGATGCTTACAGCTGAGAATTAGGAAGAAGCTCCTAAGAAATATCAGATTAAGAATATGCTTGGCATCCCTATCAGTGAGAGGAATGAAACCCATGCATAAGAATTCTACTACCACAAAATCAAGGTTGATTTTGCTAGTGCTGAGTTATCTGGTCTCTCTTTTAAAGAGAAGGAAGAAGTGGTAGAAGGAGGAAAACTCAGAAGAGATTAGGATTCTGACCTCCAAATTCAACATTTCAATGATATACTTCAATGCCTCGTTCATACCTATGTTTGTTGAGGATCAAGAACGAAGAGCCCAAGAACAAGAAGACATTCTCTGGCAAAGAGAACTTGCTCTTGGAAGTGAAGTTTTGGTGCACAAATGGATGAAAGACACTACAATAGAAAAGGGAATCAACGACGCTTATTTTTTTCCTTCCTTAGCGCTTAAAAGCGCTACCTATTCACCTGCTAGTGATTGTGTTTCGAAAAGACTTTGGGAATAGCTAGCGCTACTTTGAAAAAGCTCTATCTATTGTTGAGAATTGCCAACGCTTCTTCAAAGAAGCATTGTCTAAAGTGGGTAATAGACAACGCTTTTTTAAATAAGTGCTATCTATTTCGTACTTTAGAGATTTCCCTTTTTTTTATTATTAAATTTGACTTTTAGTCACAGACAAAAGCTGTAATGTAACACCCCAAATTTTATGAAGATTATTTTACAATTTTTGACTACTTGAAAATAAATCAAAGAGATTGATCACCTCAATGATTTGTGAAAAGTACGAAGAACTGCAAAGATTTGTTGTAAACAATTCGTTGTTTTGGCAATTAATTCATATTAACAGACAATGTAAACTTATACTGTTTTTAATATGAATTAATCCTAAAAAATATGTAAACTTGTTGTTTGATTAAAGGAAAATATTTTATTGAAGGAGAAATAATTTTTATGACTTAATAAATATTTTTAAGTCACAGTTTGAATTTTCAACATTTGGAGGATTGTTAAATTGTCTGTTTTATGTCATATTTAATACGACTTTTATTTTAATGATTTTGTATTGACAATTTTATTGTCTGAATACTATTTAGATGATAAGAGAAATTGGAATTAGTGATCCTCACTAATTTGTAGTTTTTACTACGCTGCTAGAATTTTGTCGAATTCTGCCGTAATGAGGCTATCGGGTGAGTTTCTAACTAAAACATACTCAAACGTGATCCAAATTTTACAAAATCTGAGATATTAGTATTTTCCAATATTTATGATTTATTGAATTTTTTTGGGAATTTTTGGGCATCAGAAGATATATAGGGTATTTTCTACGCCTAGAAACTTCCTAATGGTAACTTTTTAGCTCGTAAATCGAGAAATCGATATTCATAGGAATACTTCTAACGTCTTAAGGTACATTTTGATTGATTTATAATTTTTGATTGTGGATTAATTTATTAGATTTATTTTTGGAGTTTTAATACAAAAACCCTAATAAACGCAAAATGCCGCGCACCCGATTGATCGATAACGCGACGAAACGAAGCCTGAGCTAGGGGGGATGTATGGCGGCTGCAGCTGGACCAATGAGAGGCCATCCATGTGCTGGTAGCCTACCATTTTGAATGGGGCCTTTTGATTGGTTAAAGGAGTAATTGGTTGTTAGTTTGTTAAGTTAGTTTCTAGTTATTTGGTTATGATTCAACTAAATGAACAAATTTCCTTCCATCCTTATCCCTCCAATTTCGTGGCTCTCTCCTCATTAGAGATCAGATCCATTTCGTTTATCCATTGTTGGAGAGCTTAGAAAAAAAATCTTGAGAGAGAAAGTGGTGATGTTGAAGAAAAACTTAGTGTTTTAGCTTGTAAACTTAATCCTTTCTTCTTCCTTCTTGATCCAATCATCATCATCCTTGTGGGTAAGCTTCCTAACTTATTTTCCTTTTCTCATGGCTTCCATGGATGAAGTTCTTCATGGTTTAGAGTTGTTTTGCTTAGAAATGGTTAGATCTTGATAGATTAGCTTGATTACCTTTTAGATTTACCAATTTCCTCCATGATTAAGCTTGTTTCATGTATTTAAAAATTCTGAAATCCCATGATCTGGAAGTAGCTGAACCTATGGGGCTAATTAAGGGACTTGTTTTGGTTTGATTTAGTTGTTTTGGAGTTAGATCTTGCAAGGTTTTAACTTAGTATACTTAGATCTAGTCATATATGCATGTTAAGCAAGTTTTTGTGAAATTAATTTGGTGAAATTGTGGGGCTGAAACCGTGGCTGTTTTGTGTGATTTTGACGATGTTCTAAATTATTTTAAAGTGTATCAAAGTTATTTTGAAGTTGGTTTATGATAAAAGGATTTATGTTTAAAAAGTTTATATGATTTAGAAGTTAAAAATTTGAAAAATTAGAATTGTTTTTGAACCCGAGAAACCGTGGCCTTCAAAGGGATTTTATGACTTGTTCTTGACTTGTTTTATGCTTAGATATGTTGTAAAAAGTGGTTAGTACATGGATCTAACAAAAGCTTTCAAAAGGAATTGATTTAAGGAAAAAGTTTTGGATTATGTGTTAAGAATTGTCTTAAAACTAAAATGAATTTTTTTCTAGAATTTTATGACATGTTTTAGTGTTTTAAAAAATGTTTCAATGTTGGGAAAACACTAATCAAAGTGGTAAAACACTATTCCAATTGGTAAATTTTTGGTTAGGCATTTTTTAAGTGCGTAGTATTTGTAAAAGTTTTAACATTTGCATAACTTAGACTTGATTCATGATATATGACTAGGTGTGATCCAAATGAGATTAAGTGAGTAATTCTTGGGCCTTTTAGGACCCTAAGCCCGTGGCTGCCCTAGGGGCATTAGACTTGAGTTTTTAGTTCTAGTTGATTGAACTGGTGTTGTTAAGGTTCGTGCGAGGTACGACTTGACGACAACTTTGAATTACCTTTTTTGGAATGCATTCAAGGTAAGCGAAATTCTTATATAATGAGTTTGGGCTTTTCGCCTTGATTGTTGATTGGTTTGATTGGTTGATTAATTGTGTGGTAGTACTTGAAGTATTACTATGTGCTGTTGAGATACTGTAGCATGTTGTAGCGTGTTGTATGAAATGTTGTAGCATGTTCTTAGCCCTGCGTGGCATTAGTGATTTGTATTGTGTGACTTAAATCATGTTTGATTGATTTGATTTGGACTTGAAATTGATTAAAGTATGCATGATAAAGATAACGAAAATGATAATGATAACGATAACGATAATGATAATGATGATGATGATGGTTTAATTAATAATGCATTGATCGACTGTTATTGGTTTGACGATTTACATCGGTAAATCTGTAGCGAGTTCACAAGCCGAACTAAGGTTTTCTAAAGATGAAAGATTAAAGGCTTTTGATTTAAAATCAAGCGAGAGGGCTTTAGTGAAACTAGACAAACCTTGTAAATAGTTTTAGTATGGAACTATGCTAAGTAAATGGCTCAAGATAAATAGTACAATTTGTGAAAACGGTTGAGTTAAATATTGCGTCTGGGCAAATTCTGGCTAGGAAAGACTTGGTAATTAAGAGTGTTTGCATCGCCTCTCTTTCCTGGGAATTATCCTAGCGTATTATTTAGCACAACTAGGGTTCCAACGACCTAAAGCTAAAGTGCATTTTCAGATACAATAGTACAAAGGAATGACACAAGAACTGAAAAAGGAATTTCAAAGATTTCAAAGATCCGGATTTCTGAAGAATAAAATATAGGGAACCTAGTGTTCCTATTGAGCATATGGACAATGTGTCCTGTGCTAGGACTTGACGTCCTGTGTTGAACTCTAAGTAAACTTAGATTTGAAATTCACTTAATTGAGTGAGTTGAGGTTTCGTCGATCCGCATTGATTAATTAAAACATTACTCGGATGCTCCTTACAGTGAGCGAGCCATATTAAAGAATTTCTTTGGATGCATATTGACCATTGAGCATTTCAATCTAGAGGATTTTTCCAGTGTCCAATACCCTAGCTAGGGGAATTTGATTTGGACCTGGAGGATTTTTCCAGTGTCCAATACCCTTGGTAGGGGAATTTTGTCTGGACCTAGAGGATTTTTTTCGGTGTCTTATTGCTGTCATTATTTAAGGCTGCAAGTGTATACACAAACTTGTTCATAATGCATTGGTATGCATAATTAACCACATTATAACATGTGATGACTGGATTGTTGATTTGCTGATTAAATTGTTTGTTCACATGCAAATTGCTTGATATACCATGATGATGCATGCGGTCTATTAAGTATGTATATGTATATAAAGACATGTTATTGTATTATATATATATATATATATCTTGTTTGCATGCGGCATAGCCTACGATAAACTCATGCACAAAGAATTTACCCTTGCACTATTGTTGGATTGGACATTCTCGTGGATGTTACCAAATGGAGATCACATTGCTGCTGCAGTTTCGTCCTTCCCAGAAGCGTTGAAGAACGAGCTAGTGGAGGAAGATTCCTCTGAGTGCTCTATGTTCAGATCTTACTGAATGGTTTCTCAATAAGAGTTATAGTTGTTGACCAGCTTAACTTAGGGTACTGTCTATATGATTTGCGTAATTAACCATTGTTCTGTAATTACTCTTTTTTAGAAAACCTCGCCTCAGTGCAAAATAATTATGTTATGTGAAGCATTCATCGTGGTGTGATATACTCTGATATTTGATAAAAGACTGATTTCTCATCATTTAGAAATTTTAGTACTCTTCATGTTTTATTTTTTAAAAGGGTTTTCAAAGGAAAGAAAAAGAAAAAAAATTTACTTGTATTTTCCATTGTGAATAACAGAAGAGTACTTTTTATTGAAAGCATATAAGCATAAAATGTTTTCAGCATTAGATTAGGTCGCACCGTAGCGCTCCGAAAACGGGGTGTTATGTACTCTTATGTTATTCACAATGAAAAATAGGAGTAAATTTTTTTCTTTTTCTTTCATTTGAAAACCCTTTTAAAAAATGAGACATAAAGAGTAGTACAACTTTCTAAATGATGCATAATCAGTCTTTTGTAATTATCAGAGTATATCACATCACAATGAATGCTTCACATAACATAATCATTTCGCATTGAGGCGAGGTTTTCTAAAAAGAGTAATTACAGAACAATGGTTAATTACGCAAACAACAAAGACAATCCCATAAGCTAAGCTAGCCAATAACTATATCTCTTACTGAGAAAGCATTCAGCAATATCAGAACATAGAGCACTCAAAGGAATCTTCCTCCACTGGCCCATTATTCAATATTTCTAGGAAAGACAAAACAGCGGCAGCAATGTGATACTCCATCTGGTAACATTCATAAGAATGTCCAATCCAACAACAGTGCAAGGGTAAATTCTTTGTCCACGAGTTTATCATAGGCTTTGTCTCATGCAAACAATATATATATATATATATATATATAACAATATGCCTTTATATACATATACATACTTAATAGACCACATGCATCATCATGGTATATCAAGTAGTTGCATGTGAGCAAGCAAATCAATCAACAGATCAACAACCAAGTCATCACAATATCAAGCATTTGCATGTGAGCAGACAAGTCAATTAACAGATCAACGATCAAGTCATCACATATTACAATGTGGTTAATCATGCATACCAATGCATTATGAACGAGTTTATGTATACACCTACAGCCTTAAACAAGGTCAGTAGTAGACAAGGAAATGGTTTTCTAGGTCCGAACAAAATTCCCCTACCAAGGGTAAAATGGCACTTGGAACAGCCTCCAGGCCGGGCACTAGGAACGGCCTCTAGGCCCAAAAGTCCTAGGACATCGGGAACTTCCTCCAGGTCAGAAAGTCCAGGACACTGGGAACTGCCTCCAGATTTGAATGCTTCATGAATTGTATGCATCAACCCAATTCTTTGGGGCGTCCCACTCACCTTTAGGAGCGTCCGTGATATGTTTTAATTAATCAATGCGGATCGACGAAACCTCAACTCACTCAATTTAGTGAATTTCAAATCTCAATTTACTTAGAGTTCAAACACAGGACACAAGGTCTGGGTGTTCAATTGCGAAACGCGAGTCTCAATCTCAGATCAGAACTCTAGGCACGTAATGCGGACCGCTAGGCACAATTTTTAGGTTGAGATACTAGGCACGCCATACGGAACACTAGGTCCAATCCTAAATCAAGAAAATGCACACACAAGTAGGACGTCAAGTCCCAACCCATGACACATGGCCCATATGCTCAATAAGAACACTAAGTTCCTTATATTTTATTCTTTAGAAAT
Source organism: Calophaca sinica (assembly GCA_037113605.1). Taxonomy (NCBI): domain Eukaryota; kingdom Viridiplantae; phylum Streptophyta; class Magnoliopsida; order Fabales; family Fabaceae; genus Calophaca; species Calophaca sinica. Next base: position 69,396,943 of record CM073733.1, on the reverse strand, counting down.
CTGGATCTTTGGTATCTTTGAAAATCCCTTTATCAGTTCTTATGCCTCTTTTATACACTATTTTATCTGAAAATACTTGTTGAAACCCTAGTTGTGCTAAATAATACATGAGGGGAATTCCCAGGAAAGAGAGGCTGTTGAACACTCTCAATAACCAAGTCTTTCCTAGCTAGAATTTTCCCAGACGCATCATTCAACCCAATCATTTTTGCAAATTACACTATTTTACTCAATTTCTTTTTCCTACTATTGTTCAATTGAAAATTATTTGTAAGCTTTGGCTAGTTGTATTAAACCCTCACGCTTATTTTTAAGACAAAATGTCCTTAACATTTTATTTACGAAATCATAACTCAGCTCGTGAAATCGCATCGGATTTACCGTTGTAGATCGTCAAACCAATAACAGTCGATCAACGCATTATTAATTAATCCATTATCATCAACAATATTTTGATATTTCAATCAATTCCAAGTCCAATCTAAATCAAACATGATTTAAAGCACACAATACAAATCATGGTTGCCACATAGGGCCAAAACATGCTACAATATTTCATACAACACATAACAATTTAGTACTAACATGCTACAACATTTCATACAACACATAGTAATACTACAAGCACTACCACACAATTAATCAACCAATCAAACCAATCAACAATCAAGGCGAAAAGCCCAAACTCATTATATAAGAATTTCCCTTACCTTGGATATGCTCCAACAAGGAAATTTCCAAAGCGTCGTCATAACGTACCTCGCACGAGCCATAACAATACAAACTTAATTCAATTAGAACCCAAAAATACAAGTCCTAACTCCCTAGGACAGCCATGGTTTGGGTCCCTAAAACCTAGAATTTTATTTACTTAAACCATTTGGATCACACCTAGTCATATATCATGAATCAAGTCTAAGTTATGCAAGTTTTGAAACTTTTCCAAACACTACACACTTAGAAAAATGCTTAAACCAAAAATTACCAATTGAAATAGTGTTTTACCACTTTGAATAGTGTTTTCTCAACTTTGAATCATTTTTCAAAACACTAAAACATGCCTCAAAATCTTAGAAACAATTTTATTATAAGTTCAAAATAATTCTTGAAACAGACACCAAATCTTTTCCTAAAATCAACCTTCTTTGAAATGTTTTGCTCAACCAAATCCTTAATCAACTTTTGCAACATATTTAAGACGTAAAACAACTTAAGAAAATGTTCTAAATCACCATGAGGGTCACGGTTTTGGTGCCCTAAAAACAACCTCAAATTTCAAACTTTTAACATCAAAATCTTACAAACTTTGCTAACATAAATTCTTTTACCATAAGCCAACTTTTTTAAACACTTTAACACACTTGAAAACAAATTAGAACATGCACAAAATCATCCCTCTAAGCCACGGTTTCCAGCCCGTAAAATCAAACCATTCAATTTCTCAAAACTTGTTAAACATGCAAATATGACTAGTTTTAAGTGTACTAAGCCAAAACCCTCAAAGATCTAACTTCCAATCACTTAAAAACACAAAAATAGAACCCTAAGAACAGCCCCTAGGTTCGCCCTATCTCAGATCTAGGGGTTTCTCAATTTTTAAATTCATGAAACATACTTAATCTTGAAGGAAATTGATGGATCTAAGAAGTAATCAAGCTAATCTATCAAGATCTAACAATTTCTAAGCAAAAACAACTCTATATCAAAGCAAACCCATCCATGGCAGGAAAGAGGAAAAGAGTATGGGTAATGAAGCTTATCAATCAAGGATGATGATGATTGAACAAGAAGGAGAAGAAGGGAGTAAAGATTACAAGGTTTAATCACTAAGTTCTTCAAGATCATAAGTTTCTCTCTCAAGAAAATTGCTTTCTCTAACCAACAATGGAGAATGAAGGAGCTGAAGTCCAAATGAGGGAGAGGGGTCACGAAATTGATGAGGAGAAGATGGGAAGAAAATTTGATCATTTAGCTGGATCATGACTAAATAGTTACAAAGTAACCACTTTAACTACCTACCACTCAATCATCATCCAATCCTAAGCTTACACTTGTCAAAGAAGCTTCTAAATCACATTGTTCAGCTCCTATTGGTCCATGTGTAGCAGCCATTTGCTCAAAATATCTCAGGGTTTCGCTTCGACGCGTTATTGATCAATCGGGTGCACGACGTTTCACGTATATCACAGTTTTGTACCAAAAATTCTAAAAAAATTCTAATTCGTCAGCCCACATCTAAAAATTATTATTTAGTCAAAATATTCTTCATGACGTGAGAAATGCACCCACATATCTTGTTTTCTCAAATTACGAGCCAAAACGTTGCAATTACGCAGTTTCTAGGCATAGAAAATACACTAAATATTTTCTGTTGCCCAAAAATTTCCAAAAAATTACCATAAATCATAAATATTGGAAAATACTAAGATATCAAATTTTGTAAAATTTCGGTCACGTTTGGGTATTTTTCAGTTAGAAACTCACCCAATAGCCTCGTTGTGGCAGAATTCAACAGAATTCTTGCAGCGTAGTGAAAATTATAAATTAGTGAGGATCACTAATTCCAATTTCTCTTATCATCTAGATATTATTCAAACAATAAAATCATCAACACAAAATCATTAAAATAAAATTTGTATTAAATACGACATAAAACCAACAATTAATAAATAACTAAATGTTGAAAATTCAAACCGTGACTTAAAAATATTTATTAAGTCCTAAAATTGATTTCACATTCAATAAAATAATTTCCTTTAATCAAACAACAAGTTTACATATTTTTCAAGATTAATTGATGTTAAAAACAGTATACGTTTACACTGTATATTAATCTGAATTAATTACCAAAACAACGAATTATTTACGACAAATCATTGCAGTTCTTCTTAATTTTCACAAACCATTGAGGTGATCAGTCTCTATGATTTATTTTCAAGTAGTTGAAAACTGTAAAATAGTTTTCATGAAAATTGGGGTGTTACAAAATCCGTCACTAAATATAAAAATTCCGTAGGTAAATATCAGTTGACATTTACCAACGGACATGCAGCCATGCATTATTGGACATCTAGCTACAGCTCTCGTCTGTCACTATAGGTTATATATATTAAATAAAATATATTTTGATAATATTACTATATATTCGAATAAATAATTTAAAAAATTGCTACTAAAATTAATTTACTATGCATTAAAATATATCAAACAAATGTTTACTAAAGACAAATGTTTCAAAAATTTTCATCAATGCTAATAGCTTTTGAAAACTAAACAAAACTTCCAGCCAAACTGCATTACAATGTATTACATACTTGGTTCAACAACAAAGTAAAGTACTTAAAAATGAGATTGTAGCTCAAAGCAAGCTACTCAATTCAGCAAAGTAAGTTCAAGAACAATGACCAAATTAACATACCAAAGCTTCAATAACGAACTACTCGAATCAATCAACATTTTTTTCAATGAAAAGACAAGCTACTGATGAAAGCTCTCCTTTCTCTATTCACCAATAACTAAAGTAACATACAGAGAAAGATCTATAAGCTACGTATGTAACACCCCGCATTTTTTGGACATTTTATATTTTTTAAAATGTATTTATTTCATTAATTATGATGATTTGTAAATTTAGTGATTCTGATTTCTCTATGTGAGTTTGAATTGTTGAAAAATGTTAAAGCTGTATTTATTTGTATTTTTTAGAAAATATTGGTAAATTGTTATTTAATCATTTTACTTTTATAAAATGTTAGTATATGAAATATAATTTATTTGTTGAAAATATTTTGAGTGAAAAAGGTGTTAAAATGAGTTTGAGGGATTAAAAGGTTTTAAATAAAGAAAAAAAATGATTGAGTGTGAAAAAAAAAAGGAGAACATTGGAATTGGACGTGCAGTAGTCCATTCCTTTGTTTTTTAAAAAAAACTTTTTTTTACTTGTGTTGACTGGAATGTAACTTAACCGCAAATCGGCTAAACTCCACAACAGTGATTCCCTTTTCTTCAAGCGATTACGCCAAGGAAAGAACTCTGTTCCTCAGCTATGGGTCCCTTAACTCACTCCACAAAGGGTTAAGTAAGTGAACTAAGATAAAAACGAGAACACAAAGATAAACATAAAGTGCGACTGAATAAACTTGAGCGAAAATAAGTTGTTTGTATTGATTGATGTGTCAGAAATTATGTACAACTTGTGTATTTATAGTGACAACCAAGAACTACCCCTATTTGCCACGTTCAGTTGGCTAACAATGATAAACTCCTAGTTGGCAGTTAATCGGCTGAGTAGTGCCATGCTCCACTAACCACGATCCTAAAATCTAGGCGCACTACCACGTCATGGCCATGTTCTCAACCAACGGTCTTCTCAGCGTGGATCTTATCCTTGGTTTTCTCGCTCAGGTCCTAAAAACTTGGAGATCATGTTGACTTTAATTAATTTTGATTTAAATTAATTCAAAATTAACCTCCAACTCATTCGGCTCATGGAGCAATTTCAAAAACCTGACCCAATAAGTGACTTCATGCTAGCCCAATAGGCCCAATATCTTTAATTCAACCCAGTAAGCCCAAGGCCCATGCCTAGCTCTTAGTTTCCTGCTTGTGGCTCTGTCAGCTGCATATTCGGCTGGCTTGTGATTCGGCTAACATCTAATCGACTAATTTCCTTGCTTCGGCTACTGTTGGATTCGGCTAATACTTGGGAATATTTTGGGTGTAAACAATTGCCCCCCTATGCTGCTCTTAGCTGTAAAACTTTAGGTTTAGGCTGAGACGGCGTAATGATTAATGTTAAATCGCCTTTTTAATCATAAATGCTAAGTTATACGTTTGCAACAACTTTTTAAATAGTGCAACGGCTAACCTTATCCATCCGATTTACTCGCATCGAATCCCATCGCTAGTGATTAACTTTTCTTTTAAATACCCCTTAGCCGAATTCTTTTCATACTTTCTACAAGCCCTAATCCTGTAGTTTTACCCCCTTCATTGCGATTTCGCTTTTACCTGCAACCACGCTCACAATGTCTTCTGCCTTCTCAAAACCAGTCCTACGAGCACGATGAGTCACAGTCATCTAGTTCTGTGAGCGTTGAGTGTTCTCCAAGCCCTCCCGCGGCTCTCGATTCTAGTTTCTATCCTCCTCTCTTGGAGATTCAGGATTTCATATCCTTGACACCTTCCACTTCGAAAATGGAAGAAGGAATACATGGCCTTATCTCTATACGCCTTACCAATCTCTTGTGATAGGTTCACCACAAAGTCCAAACCAACTGACCTCCGTTCGTGGCCTTGCTCGCCTTAACCCTATGTGGACTGGGTTAATCGGCTGAAGGAAGCCAAATCTGACAAATGGAGGCAGTGGGGCCTCTATGACATGATCATGCTGTCTACTCAAGGCATTCCACTCAACTTGGAGCTACTTTATGGCTTCTTCGGCTATTGGTGTATCTCCACCAACACCTTTGTTTTTCCATGGGGAATGATCACCCCCACTCTTCTGGATGTTGCGGCTATCGTGAGACTTCCAATCATCGGCGATGATGTCCCCTCCCACTATTCTTTTCAGGTCCCAGACTTGGGATTCAATTTCTCCAAGAGTACTTCTGGTTATTCCAACTTCCTTGCCAATAATGCCAACTCCAGAGGAGTTGTGACTGATGCTGAACACAACGCCTTCCTCCTTTACTGGTTTAGCAAGTACTTCCTTTGCTCCAGTTCCATTGCTGTGGTGCAAGAGCTATAATTGTATATGGCTCTTGCCAACTCAGATGGCAATTTCTCTTGGGGAACTCTCTTCCTCTCATACCTCTACCGCTGCCTGTTCACCATTTTAGAGCGGTTACAGAGAGGAGAAGACATCAAGAATGTCCAGGGACCTCTTTGGTTCTTACAACTCTGGACAATGCTCTATTTTTTGGAGTTCATCAACTCATGCTTCAACCCTAGCTCTCTCCCCCAGAATGTAAGCATTATGGGGACTCATCTCAGGCTTATGCCTTGTGGGGTCACTTATGCCTTCAGTGTGACAGAGAAGCTCTTCAATTTGACTCGGATATTGGCTGACTGGCGCCCTATTTTGGAAAAGGGAATTGGGCCATTTTGAATTTTCTTATCGGATGAGCCCCTCCCAGTTGACCAACAAGATCAAGTGGAGCTTAATTGGAGTTCAGTTTTCACAGCACGTGATTTACTCTGTGGCCTCAAGCCCACTTCAAGAAATAACAAGTCATCGGCTGAGTTTTACTACCCTAACTGTGTGGCAAGGCAGTTTGGGCTTCTTCAGTATGTACCCTTGCCGTATGACTCCAAGATTGGGAGCCTTAGTCGACTGGCATTTTCTGCCAATGATGTAATGGAGGTGGCCACCACCAACTTCAAGAAAATCAAGGCCTTCCAGTGGATTTCCTTTAGCCGTGCTTCTAGTGAAACCTCTGCTTTTGCCAACTGGTGGACATCAGTGAAGACTCAGTTGTTTCCTGATTGGCTGGAAAAATATGTCACCAGATTGGGTATTACTGATGTCAGTGAACCATTTAGAGAAGCAGCAAGGCCAACAACTCAACCAAAGAGCACTCCGGTTAAGGCCAAGCCTCATGTTCAGGTTTGAAAGAGGACTTCCACTAGAATGAAGACTCCAGTAACCCAACCAAGTACGTTCCCCTTGATTCGACTCTCTCATTACACTTATCTTTTCTCAAGGTTATTCCTCACTATTTTTGTTTTGTGGCAGCCACAACAGCTCTAAAGGTTATTCTTGTTGAAGATGACCTTATCACTCCCCCTATCAAGAAAAGGACCAGGGGCACTGATATTGTAATAGAGGAACCTCCTCAGACTCAAACTAGGCCTAAAGAAAAGGCTCCATGAGCTGGCAAAGGGAAACAGCAAAAAATGAAGGTAAATGTTTAACCAAGTGTCCTTCTCAAAACTTCTTTATCATCCTGAATCTAACTTCTCTTTGTTCTTAGAAGCCACGTGTGGGGATACCAGCTCCATATGTTCAAGAGCCTGTTCAAGGCACCAGTTCACAAGTTTCTACAATGGTACAACCGATTCTTACTTTTCTTTATGTATTTCTGTTTGTCTGTCTCATCGCTATCCATTGATTGACACAGGCGCCTCAAGCTTCCACTGTTTCACCTCTGTTTGAAGAACCCATCCATGAAGCTCCCCTCATGCCTTCTCCCCCTAGAGCTCCGGTGATGACAATTTCTGAAGAGGAACTGACAAAATATTTCACCTCAGCTAACCCTCTCCCGTTGGTTTCCTCTCCCATTTCCAATCATTTGGAGAGAGTGAATGCAACATTGATGGGGGAGATTTCAACCAGCAGAGAGCAGGTTGTAGCCTTGAGAACTTCTTTGTTCAAACTAGCCAATTCGGCTGACATCTCTACGGCTAGCCAAGAGGTGTACAATACTCTTACTCTTCAGCTAAATGATTTAGCTCACCAATATGGACGCTCCCAAGAGGTTCATGATATGACTTCCCATGACCTTAGAAGGTTGAGGGAACTTCAAGAAAAGAAGGCTCAATTTCAGGCCTCCTTCCTAGCTTTGGAAATAGAACGACAAGAGGCTCTGTCTCACCACAAGGCCATTGATGAACGATTGTCTATCTTGTCAACTGAGCTAGAGGAAATCAAGAAGGAGATGGAAACGTTGGCCCCTCAATCGACTGCCTTGACTGAGAAGCTAGACTCCCTCTCCACTCGATGCTTTGTAGTGTACACCCAATCCTCTTTGCTGGATCATGACATTGTGGTGTTATCTGCACAGAAGGCAGGATTAGATAAGGATTTGAAGACTAGTGGTGATGGGTTAGCAGAAGCTAACAGGACTTGGGACTCCTTCAAGAGGCAATTGGAAGAGGACAAAAGGAAAGAAGCCCCCGTGGTAGCCGGTACCTTAGCCACCCAACAAGGCGATTCTGCTGACCCCATTGTCCCTATAGTGGAGGCATCGACTGAGCCTACCCCTGAAGCTGCTATGGCTTCAGCTGCAAAGGATGCCTTTGCATCTTCAGCCGAACCAGGTTCTGAGCATATTGAAGATCATGCAAGTGATATGCTTGGTGCTGCAGCTACCTAGCCCTCTTTAGCATTTTCTTGCTTTTTCATTTTTAATTCAAGTATTTTGGGCTAGGTGGCCGGTCTGTGGTCACCAAAGACAATATCTCTTCTTTGTTAAATGCCATTTTCTTTATTCCTCCACTATGCCTTCCTATATGGTAGGGTAGTATCTCTTGAGGTATTTTCCATTGATGCTCATATTTAATTCTTCACCTTGCATGTTAACTAGCCGGTAAGCACTACCATGATAGGCTTTACTAACAACAAATGACCCTTCCCAATTTGGTGACCATTTCCCAAACTTAGGATCTTTAATCCCAATAGGTAATATGGTTTTCCAAATAAGGTCCCCTTCAACAAACCTATTTGGTTTTACATGTTTGTTGTAGGCTCTAGCCATTTTTTGCTTGCTGCGTTCAATTCTGCTTAAGGCCATGAGTCGATCTTCATTAACAGAATCTAATTCCAGTAACATGGCTTGTTGATATTCATCTAGACTTAGCAGGTTTTGCTTTGCTACTCTAAATGAAGGCACATTTATCTCTAATGGCAACACTGCATCTTGACCATATGTTAGCTGATAAGGAGTAAATCCCAAGGTATTAAAACCCGGACCGGGCATTGAACCGGAGAGGGCCTGGGTTCAGGGTTTTTGGGTTCGACCGGGGTTGGACCGGGGTCGAACTGGGTTCAATTAAATATTATTAAAAAAATATTAAATACAATATATAAATAAATAATAAACAAAAAATAAAGTGATATTCATAACTTTACACCATAAAAATTATACTTCACTTAATATTTTCTTAATAAGTCGACATATAACAAAAACTTACACATTCATCCATTTTAAATATGACATAACTATTACGTTCAATAACACAAAATATGAAAAATGGCGCAGGTAGTCGAGTTTGAGAAGCAAAATAGCGCTGGAAAAAAAAACAGTTAAAATATAAAATGTGCCCTTAATATAAAAAAAAAAAAAAACTTTTTGTGAGCCGGTCGGGCCAAAAACCCGGTTTTGTTGGTTTTGACCGGCCGGGTCGGTTCTTAACCGGTTCATCAACAGACCCGCCCGGTTCTCTGCCAACCGGTTTTATAGGGTGGATCGGACCGGACTATGGCCCGGTTCCCGGTTCAACTGGTTCAACTGGCCGGTCCGGTCCGGTTTTTAATACCTTGGTAAATCCAGTTGCATTGCATTTGGAATTCCTCACGGCCCACAATACCTCATTCAGTATTTCATCCCACTTCCTGGGCCTATCTTCAATATTCTTCTTGATTAAATCAATAAAAATTTTGTTAGTAGCCTCTGCTTGCCCATTGGCTTGAGCATAATAAGGGGATGAATGAATCAACTTAATCCTAAATTGCTGTGCAAAGGCCACCACTTTCTCCCCAGTGAACATAGTACTTTGATTTGTGGTGATGGTCTCAGGGATACCAAATCTGTAAATGATTTAGCATTGTATAAACCTAATTACCTCCTCTTGAGTCACGTTCACCATCGGCTGTGCCTCTACCCACTTGGTGAAGTAGTCAGTCATAACTATGATTAACACATGCCTCTTAGATGAAGGTGGATAGATTTTGCCTATCAGATCCATTGCCTATCCCTTGAATGGCCAAGGTTTTATCACTGGGTGTAGGTTTTTGGCTGGAACCCTTTGTATTGGACCATGTAGCTGATAGGCTTCACACCCTTTGGCATATTGATAACAATCAGCTGTGATTGTAGGCCAGTAATACCCATGCCTGTAGATTAGCCATTTCATTGTTGGTCCAGCCCTATGAGAACCACAAATTCCTTCATGTACCTCCCCCATAACCTTCATGGATTCATCTTTGTCTATGCACTTAAGTAATACTCCATTGATAACCCTCTTGTAGAGTTCATCATCTACTAATACATACTTAAGTGCTCTCTGCTTGAGCTTGAAGTCAGTACTACTTGAAGGATTTTTAAGGTAGTCGATTAACTCTTGTTTCCAAGAGTCGATCGTTCCTATAGAGGCATATTCCCATACTGGGTACTCTTCATGTTTTACTTCAACTATCATATCTTTGTACCCTGAGGCTTGCTGGGATAAATCATTAGCCTCTTCATTTTCCTCTCTGGGAATGTGGAATACCATAGCATCAGCAAATAGGCGCAGCAACCTGCTAGCCGTTTCATAGCATTCTTTCAAGTTAGGATTATTGTACCTGTATTCTCCAGTTATCTGCTTTATGACTAACTGCGAATCTCCCATGACTTGAACATAGTTTGCTTTCATGGTTGCCAGGATCTTAAGTCCCAAAATCAGGGCTTCATACTCTGCCTGATTATTAGAACAACCATGATCCAGCTGACACATGAATCTCCAACTCTTGCCTGTTGGACTAGTAATGGTGATGCTAGCACCTACCCCTTTTTGAGTTCTTGACCCATCAAACATCAACACCCAAGGCTTCAAGTTGATGCACGCAACTTGTGTTGTGACAATTCCTAAAATCTTGAGTTTTGAGTGATGATCAAACCTTTGACAAAGAGTGAAAAGTTTTCTAATCATTGTTATCTAATGTCTCTACTTGAGCTTAATGATATAAGACAGGACCAAGAGACATTACGCAAGAAGGAAGTTAAAGGCAGTCAGACAAAAATTTGAGTATCAAGAAAGTTCATTAATCTGTCTTGAGAAAGTTTTTTTCAACACATGAAAAGGATCAAAGACGCCTTCCTTGTCTTTGCTACTTCAAGGAAAGATAAATCAGAAAATTCTCACTCACAATTGAATGTACAAAAGCATCGAATTAAAGCATTATTGTACAGCCATTAAGTGAAGACACTATTAAGATTTAGTACGAGGAAGATCAAAGACTGATTGCTTCTGAGTTACGCTTGAGAAGGTTCGAAATGAAAGAAACAAAATCCATCCGTTGAAGACTGACATGACTAGCCTGCAGGACTGCAACAGAGTTGACTCTACTGATACAAGGACAAGGCTACAAGTCAGAAGCTACGTGGAGCCTTCTCCAACGGATATAATGAAGGGAAGCCTATAAATACCAGTTGAAATGCTTCATTCAGAGTTAGAGAACTTACTGGAAAACACTGAAAGCACATCCTAGCCAGTCTTAAACTTTCTCTCATCTGCACTCAGATTCAGCGCTAAACCTTTTGAGATACAACTTACTGAGTGTCCTAGTAGCTTACACTTCATCTTATGTAAACTTAGAATATTCAAAGCTATTCTTTTCCACCAACATTTTATTGTATGTGTAATCTTGTTTCTCTCTTCTACCAAGCTACCAAGGAGGTGAGTATTGGCAAGAAGGTTTAGCAAGTGGAACTTTCTAAACTTGTTGAAGTTTCTAAAGTTGAGACAGTTGATAGGGCTGTAGAGTAAACTATCTTGTAAGCTTTTGGGTCTTGGAGGGACTTGAAAAGCAGTGTAACTATTTGAGAAAATAGTGGAAATACTCATTGGAAGTGAGGAGTGGAAGTAGCCTAAGTTGGGTGAACCACTATAACTCTTGTGTGTAAACTTTCTATCTCTTATCTCATTTATATTTCTGCACTGCTCGCATTAGAAAGTTTAGATCATTTAAAAAATTCAATATTAACAATTTCATCGCAGCACACATCTCTTATTAAGAATTTATATTGAACTTAAATATTGAAACATATATTCAAGCTTCCATCTACATTCTTAAAAGATCATTTTATCAACTGTTCATTCATTAGAAAGTTTGTTCATTACTGATTCATTAACCCTTTGTACTCCAAGAAACTTCTTGAGAGATAGTTAGCTTGTTTCAGTAAGTTTAAATTTTAAACAGTCACAGTTCATCCCCCCTTCTCTGTGACATCAATTCACTTCAACTTGATCGACTAAAGGGTCATTGACTTCTACACAGGGGTGTTGAGCTAAGAAGTCAGGTACCACATTCCCTTTCATTGCTCTTAATGGAACATATTTTAATACAAAAGCATTTAATTTAATGGCCCACTTCATCAGTCAACCCTGTAAGACAGGCCTATTAAGTAAATACCTAACAATATCAATTTTGCACAAAACCAATATTTCTTTAGGCAACAAATAATATTCTAGTTTTGTACAAGCATAGAACATTGATAAACATAATTTCTCAATAGGGGTATATCTAGTTTCCGCATCATTGATAACTCTTAGAGACAAGAGTTATTTATGCTTTTATGACTATGAATCAAGTGAGTTCAAGAGTATTTAGGGCCTTTAATTATTAGAATTGTGTAAATAATGGGATTTCCCTTGCTTGGAGCTGTTCAAGGCACTTTGGTGCTTTTGTGAGCATTTTGATGTGTTTTGACTTTGTGCAGGATTTTGTTGAGAAATACTCAGTGCCAAGTCTGGTGCCATGGCACTGCACTCTGATGTTACAACCCCTGTTACTGCAGTAGAGTAACATCCCAATTTTTAAGAAAAATTATTTTAGCGATAAAATCCTGAATACTTGAAGCTAAGTCATAGAGATTGATCACTTTAGTGATTTACTGACGGTACGTGGAATTATTTTAACTTATTTTAAATAATTTAATTATTATAAATAATTATTATTCATGATGTCAATTCAAATTAATAGGCAGCGTAGACGTATGTTGCGTTTAAGGTGAATTCATCAATTATACTTATTATAAGTTTTCTGGGTGACGCGGTAACACGTATTTTTGTTGACTAAGAAAGTGATCGAATTAAATCAGGATAAAATTAAATTTGAGAATTAATATTTAATATTAATTCATGGTTCAAAAATTGTTGAAAAACTCCAACGAAGTTTCGTCGTTTTTTTTGAATCGCCGGGTAATTTTTATCCGCATTAAAATTTAAAACGAACTCCGATTTCGATGAAAATCAAAACATAACTTGTTATGATGATATTTGAGTGTTTTTAATTGTTTTTATTATTTATAATAATTTATTATCACGCGGTGAATTAATTTCTCGGTAAATTAATTTTCGCGAATTTATCAGTAACGCGGTTACTCGACACCGTGTTTTTTTTAGTACTCTTAAGACTCTAGGATTAGAGGGTTATCATGAGAGGGGAGAGATTAGATGGGCTAGACTAAGTGATGGGATTAGAATCTTGCTTTATTTGAGAGGTGTCACATTTTGTGTGATTAGTATTTTTAATTACTTTCTTAAAAACTATTTTTAGCCAAGTATTACTTAAGCATTTTTTTTATTCTTCCCCTCCCTTAAGCACCCCCCTTACGCAACCCCCTCCCACTCTCTACCTCATTTCATCTCATCTTCATCATTTCTAGTGAGAGAAAGCTTGGAGCTTCCATGGCAACTTTCTTCTCCATTTCTTGAGCTCACTTCACCTCCATTCTTCCATACTTCTTGCTACTCATTTCTTCTCCTCTTCACTACCATCTAGTTCATCACCCAAGCAAGTGGAGAACACCATTTTCTCCCCCCAAAACAGCCCCTAGGCCGCGAGCATTAGGGAGGGAGAGGTAGTGGTTCTTTCACTTTCATTTCTTGTTTTTGTGTCTTTTTAATGCTTGATTATGAACTGTGATAGATATAAGCATCATAATCTCTAGTTCTTGGAACCCTAAGGTGAAACCCTAAGGGGAAAAAGAGGGATAGGTGTGATCTTGAGGGAATCAAAGGAATTAACTTGTGATTTAAGCTTAATTAATGTTGTTGTTGTTATTAAATTGATAGTTTTGGAACTAGTACCTTGGTTGTGTATAGAATAGGCTTTGTTTTGGGTAATAATTGTTGTTTTGTGAACTAATTAGGATATGAAATGGCATTGTTAAATTGTTGTGGAGGTTTTACAGATTGTCCCAAATTTTGGGTGTTGGCCGCGAGTTCTCAAGGGTGTGAGGGAAAAATAATTTTTGTGTTCTTAGCTTTATCTTGTGGTATGAGATTGTGTGCAAGTCTTTGGAAAGGTGTGAAAATGGTTTGTTAAATTTAAATGGAGGTTTTATAAATTTTGGAAAAGGGGGGAGTGGTGGCCGAGAACCCTATGGGGTGTATAGATGGAAAATTATTTTGCAAACTTGTTCATAATAGTTGTATTGATATGTTTCTAGGTTTGGAAAATTATGGAAAAGGTTTGATTTCATTTGGAATTGTTTTGGAATTTAAGGCAATAAAGCACATAAGGTAATTGGGTTCCTTGAGACCCAAGAAAACTAAGTGGAGCCTTGCTTAAGTATTTGAAAAAAAAAGTTGGTTAATTGAGTTGTTTCTTGCTTTAAGGCTTTCACGAAAAATGATGATGCTTTATCTTCTAAGTTTCAAGAGAAAGATTTTCTAGCTTTTAAGGTTTGGTTCATTAATTAGTGAATAATTTTCCAATATGTTATGTTTCAGTTTCTCAAGAAATGATTTTTAGTCCTAGAACCTTATCTTTTCAATTAGTTAGCAATTATGTCTCTAAGTGAAAATGACCCTTTAAAACAAGTATTCTAAGTATGTAATTTATTTAAAACTAGTATTCTAAATTATGTTTTTAAGTGAAAGTGCTTTGGTTAGAAAAGGGTTTAGTTTTTGAGAGCCTAAGGTTATAGAATTGAGTCTTTAGATTGTGCTAAGTTTGTTCTGTGGCGTTAGGACTTGAGTGATCCGAGATCGTGCGGTGTAGGATTGAGGAGTACGTGGACACGCGTGGCTTGGCGTTTCGGTAAGGGCTACTTCTAGACATATCTAGAGTTCTGATATTAAATGCTGGGATATAATTTATGTTTTGTATGTTGTGTGTAAGGGCACTTCACATTCTCGGTGTTTACGTATGTATAGTATGTGTAAGGGTAACTTGTAGATATGGATAGATTTTAAATTTATGTTATGAAGCGAAGAAGTCTGAGAACCTCAGGGTTCGAAGTGAGGGTCTCGTACCCCTTCGATTTTTTGTTCTTAAAACTTTAATTATGATTATTTAGTGGGCTTGTCTGTAAGTGGTTGGCAGCTATCCCCAACACCCCGCACTTGTTTGATTTCCTCTCTGTCAACTCCACTGAGTTGCAGAGGGATGAATTGTATTCCGACTGTTGTGATATGACTTGATTGCTTGATACTGTTGAATTGGGTTGTCTTGTATTGAACCTTGTGTGAATATTTATTTAATATGCGATTGAATAATTATTCGAGTTGCTTTCTTGAATTATCATATGAGTTGATTTATTCGTCATGCTTTCTTTGAATTATCGTATGCGTCGATTTATTCATTGGGGTGGTGAAAGTGTCGTCGTGACGTTTTTGAGCTTCGACCCGTATAACCTAGGGTGATAAGGTCCCCTAAAGGCTTTGGCTAGTAATTCGACTGCTTAGCTAGACGTCGGGTGGTGAAAGTCGTGTCGTGACGTTTTTGAACTATATCCCGAATAAACTTAGGATGCTAGGACCCCCTTGTTTTTCGGCAGCTTAGTTAGACATCTTAACGTCAAGGAACTCGTCCTGAATATCCTAGGGTGGTCCTGGAGCCCAAAGCCTATGGCTGGATTTCAGCAGCTTGTTTAGCGTTACTTTTCGAAAATTATCGAGAGTGTCTTGAGTTGCGTTGTGGGAATTTATGCATTTTGTTATCTCGTGTGTCATGTTTGTGGAATTATTTGTGTCGAAGCATGTGAGTTCCATAATGTCTATGTAATATGCTTTGTTGTCAAATATGCTGTTGTATTTGTACCTATCTTTTTGTAAGAAGTTGACCCTTGCCCGTGGTTCTTTCAATCAATGAATGTAACCCAGATGGCGGAGCAGACAGATTGTTCGGGACTATTGACCAGTGGAATGGAGGATAGACTATCCGGCATCTACTTGTGTGTTATGCTTGTGGTAACTTACTAGTAGTCTAGTAAGGGGCGTAGCGAATCGACCAGCTATAAAATATTTGTCATTCATTTCGGTGTTGTAATAAATGCATTTTCAATTGTAAGGCTTGGAGTGTCATATGTGAAATACTTAAATAAATTATGAATGTGAACCCTGTGGTTTTATTTTGATGTTTTTATTTATTTATTTTCCATCATGTTTCTGAATTCGCTGTGATACTCTGACCATCCTTTTAAAAGAAGTTTTTCTGCAAAAGAAAAAAAATATAATTCACATTTTCAAAAACAATACGAACAGAGTATTTTACCTTTCGAAAATATGTCAACTTTTGTCAGAATATCTAGTTTAGTAGCGCTCCGGAAACGGGGTGTTACAAGTAGCGTTTTTAATAGGATTTTATTGAGAAATACTCAGTGCCAAGTTTAGTGCCATGGCACCGCACTCTGATGTTACAGCCCTTGTTACTACAGCAGCGTTTTTAATTCATTATAGCTGAAGGAAAGGACTATGTCCTTTATTGCAATGCTGCAGAGTGCATTTCTGATGGTCCCTACTGTTCTGCAGTGTTTTCTCTCTCTGCTAAAGGACAAAAGCCTTTATTTTTGGGCCAGAAGGAATCAACTTTCATTGGGTTTTCCATTGGTCAGCCCATTTGAGGAGAGACTATAAAAACAAAATGACCTAATCAAGGAAAGAAGGCTGGTGCAGGGGTTATGCCCTAGATTAGAATTCGTTTTCATTCCTTTGGACAGCAGCTGCCATCCTCAACATCACCTTCATCCGTCATTCTCCATTTCCATATCCCTTCCATACACTATTTTATGAGACAAACATGCTGAAAAACATGGATGCTGAACCAATCTCAGACATAGCAAGGAAATGCAGCAACAAGACATTGTTGCAGTGAAGTGTTCTCTCATCTTGACAGATTTGAAGGCCTCCTCATGCTGTTTTCTGCTTTTGTTTGTAGACATTTCTGCACTGCAAATTTCTGGTGCCATGGCATCGGTTTTTGGCACCAGTTTCTGCTGTTCTATGTTTTTGTTTATTATGAGCTAAATACTTTATGCTAGGATGAAGTGATTTTGTATTGAATCCTTGTTGGTGAATGTCTATCAGTCTTTGCCTTTGAACATTTGACTCATGCGCATTTATTTACAATATGCTTGACGTAAGTCTGGCCAACTTTTGTTGGGTACATGTATGTTAGGTGCTGAAAGGTGGTAACATGCTGAATTCATGAGTTAATATGAGGGGTATTAATTAAGGGACACTTTAATTAATTTTGATTAAACTAGACATAGGAAATCTGTCTCATAGAGTGTTCTAGGTCACACTTAGAAGACAAGGGGGAACATAATGGGGACTTAGACATAAGATACCTTTTACTTAACCCTGGTGAAAGTACTGAAAGGTACATTAGTGCCCTGCGCCCAGTGCCAAATGACACTGACTTATGGCACTGAAACCAACTTGGTGAAAATATGAATGAACTGAAATCCTAGCTGTTGTTCTCAGATTTTTATCACATCTTTTTAAGTTATTTTTACTGTCAATTGCACTTTAAATTGCTGTCATCATCACCTCAAATTAATTTGTTACTTGTTACTTTGTTTCCTCACTAATTAGATTAACGAAATTGGGAATTTGTGGAATTAACCGTAATCAACCCTCGTGGGAACGATCTCTCTTACTCTTTATTACTTGTTCACGATTGTGTATACTTGCACAACTGTTATTTCACACAACAAGTTTTTGGCGCCGTTGCTGGGGATTGAAAGTGTTGATTTCTATAATTTTTCGATTGAGTTAGTTTGGTTTAGTTGAGATTCTTAGACTTTAGTTTGTTTATTTTTAGGAGTAAAATTTTCTATTTTGTATTGATTTTGTGTTTGTGGTATTGTCTTTGTTGTTCTTATCATTGCTCACCTTGTTTGTTGTTTTGTGAAAAAAAAGAAAAACCCACTCCTAGCCATGGAACAATATCATTTTGACTTTATGCAAGCAAGGAATGCTTAACCACAATATTTCAACCATGAATTTTATGGAGGTGAATGTGAAAGGGGCTGTCATGAGACAAATTTCATGTCCATGACAATGATGAATGTTGATTATGGCATGGAAAATTTAATTTGGGAGCAAGAGTATTATCCTCAAGCTCAATTCGAAGGATCCCATGAAAGCATCTCCAACCTCAAAGATATCTTAGCTCAATCCATTGAGGATATCAAGGTGTATAATGAAGACTTTCAAGTCTCATGCAAGAATATAGAGGCTCACCTTTAAACAATTATGGAGTTTCTAAATGAGGAGAATTGCATTGAAGAAGTAGTTGAACAAGAAGAAGAGTGTGTGGAGTTGAAAATTGAACATGATCTTGTGGAAGTAGTGGAAGAAAAAACAAAAAAAGTGTGTAGCAGAAGTAGTGGAAGTAGTGGAAGAAAAACAAAAAAAGAGTGTAGTAGTAGTAGAAGAAAAAGGAAAAAAGAAAAATAGTAACATTGAAGAGAAACCAAGGGACAGCTATGAAGAGAGCTAAGTGACAATTGAGATTCAACCTTTGGTGATTGAAGGGAAGAGTAAAAATCTGAAGTCAGAATCTGATGTGCAGGAATCATCTGAACATGCTGTTGCCCAGAAAATTATGCAGAAAAATTATGCAGAACCAAAAGTAGGTGCCATCCCAGCACCTGTTTTGGCACCTATTACAGCACCTACACCAGAATTTTTTTTCCCCAAGTTTGTTCCTAAGAGTCCCCCACAAGAAGAGTTTTATGAACTTTATGAGATGAGGAGTACATATCCCAAATGCCTAGTTATTGGGGCATGGGAACACTTGTTTCCCTATGCAAAGTACATGGGATTTCTCTCTAAGAAAAGGAAGAAGAAGGATGACATTTTCTTCTTGTCATATTATGCCCCCTAACTTGGGTATTGAAGAGAAAAAGTCAGGCTGAGGACTTCTGCAAACCAAGCGCTACTGGGAGGCAACCCAGATTCTAATAAATTGCTTCTGTTTTTGTTTGTTTATTTGTCTTGTTTTTATTTTATTTTCATTTCAGGTGGCAGAATGAAGATGAGATGGTGATGAGTGTTGTGATGTGTGTTGTGAAATCGTATGGCACCTGGAGATTAAAGTGTGGAGAGGAGGAAATGATCTCTGTATCAAAAAAATTCTGATTCTGACAAGGAAGAAGCTACCAGCAGGAAGCAAGCAGATTCATGGTACATGACTGTTGGTGTTGCACAGTTTGCAGGAAAAAAAAAAGAGTTTCTGGTGCCATGGCACTACGAGTTTGGCATTGATGCAGCTGGTGCAACACCTGCAAAAACACCACCACATTAGGAGGCTCAACCTAAAGCAAGGCCAATGCAGTCAATTTAGAAGGATCAGTACGTAGTTTCAAGCAGGGATTTTCTCACCCTAGCTCTTTTACTGTTTCTCAGTAGTAAATATTTTCAGTATGTTTGTTTGTGTTTGTTGGATTTTGTTCTAGTTTGTTTGTAGGTTGCATAATTAGTTTGTTTGTGTCAACCCTTTCTCTAGCATAGAGTATTTGCAGTGGGGACACTGCAAGGAATTATGTTGGGGGAGGGACAGTTTAGGATTGTGTTATGTTGCATTTGTAGCAGTGCTATTCGGGTTCTATGCTGTTAAAAAAATGATTTTGGTTGACACATTGGCTAAGCTTAAGGAAGAATTTGTGCTTGAATGTGTTGGAACTTTATGCTGATTGTCAATTGATAGGAACACTGACCTTTGACACAAAACCCTTAGCTTAAGAGGAAAGAATAGGTAGCTTATTAACTAGTTGAAGTTGAACCCCTTTTGTGAACTGAACCTTGTTGCCAAATTTGACTAATAAGGGGGGATAGGCAATTAGATAAGTTTGGGGGTAAGCTCATTGTAAATATCCAAAGAATAGGCCAATGCGCACACACTAGCAAATAGAAAAAGCCAAAAATGCAAAAAAATTTATTAAAAAAAAATGGAATGAGCCTCTTTGTTGAGTAACCGGGTAACTTCATTACAATTGTTGTTATTCGCGTCAAAAGGCAGGGAGGTAAATTCTAGTAAAAGGAAAAAATAGTTAAAATTGAATAAGTGTGCATTGAGCCTTGAACATTCAAGTTATGTTTGTATATGATGTTTGTATTCAACTCCTAGTATCCATCATGTAAGCCTATTCCCTTTTGTTTGATTAGGAGGTGCAAATTAGGAACACTTTAGGGGGGGAACTGAGATAAAATTGATAGGACTATACTAGCTTTTTTATTGAGCAGAAGGGGTGCACACACACACACTTGAGGTTGGTGGAACAATTCAAGGAAGCATGATGCATAAAGGGATTGCTTGACAAAGTGTTAGTCTGAAAGTAAGGTCATGTGAAGACCATCCAAAAAGAAAATTTTGTTGTTTAAAACCCACTTGTTTTAGTGCTGCTGCAATTCTTGCAATCTTCTGTTTTCTGTTTTTGTTTTAGTGTCATTACTTGAGGACAAGCAATGGTTCAAGTTTGGGGGTGTGA
Organism: Calophaca sinica; assembly: GCA_037113605.1. Classification (NCBI taxonomy): domain Eukaryota; kingdom Viridiplantae; phylum Streptophyta; class Magnoliopsida; order Fabales; family Fabaceae; genus Calophaca; species Calophaca sinica. The sequence goes on along the minus strand of CM073733.1, from coordinate 69,376,517 downwards.
TAACTCTTAGAAATAAGAGTTATTTATGCTTTTATGGCTATGAATCAAGTGAGTTCAAGAGTATTTAGAGCCTTTAATTATTAGAATTGTGTAAATAATGGGATTTCCCTTGCTTGGAGCTGTTCAAGGCACTTTGGTGCTTTTGTGAGCATTTTGATGTGTTTTGACATTGTGCAGGATTTTGTTGAGAAATACTCAGTGCCAAGTCTGGTGCCATGGAACCGCACTCTGATGTTACAACCCCTGTTACTGCAGCAACGTTTTTAATAGGATTTTATTGAGAAATACTCAGTGCCAAGTTTGGTGCCATGGCACCGCACTCTGATGTTACAGCCCTTGTTACTGCAGCAACATTTTTAATTCATTAGAGCTGAAGGAAAGGACTATGTCCTTTATTGCAATGCTGCATAGTGTATTTTTTATGGTCCCCACTGTTCTACAGTGTTTTCTCTCTCTGCTAAAGGACAAAAGCCTTTATTTCTGGGGCAGAAGGAATCAACTTTCATTGGGTTTACCATTGGTCAACCCATTTGAGGAGAGGGTATAAAATAAAATGACCTAATCAAGGAAAGGAGGGTGGTGCAGGGGTCGTGCCCTAGATTAGAATTCATTTTTATTCCTTTGGACAGTAGCTGCCATCCTCAACATCACCTTCATCCATCATTCTCCATTTCCATATCCCTTCCATACACCATTTTTATGAGAAAAACATGCTGAAAAACATGGATGCTGAACCAATCTCAGACATAGCAAGGAAATGCAGCAACAAGACATTGTTGCAGTGAAGTGTTCTCTCATCTTGACAGATTTGAAGTCCTCCACGTGCTGTTTTCTGCTTCTATTTGTAGACATTTCTGCACTGCAGATTTCTGGTGCCATGGCATCGGTTTTTGGCACCAATTTCTAATATTCTATGTTTTTGTTTATTATGAGCTAAATACTTTATGCTTGGATGATGTGATTTTGTATTGAATCCTTGTTGGTGAATGTCTATCAGTCTTTGCCTTTGAACCTTTGACTCATGCGCATTTATTTACAATATGCTTGACCTAAGTCTGGCCAACTTTTGTTGGGTACATGTATGTTAGGTGCTGAAAGGTGGTAACATGTTGAATTCATGAGTTAATATGAGGGGTATTAATTAAGGGACACTTTAATTAATTTTGATTAAACTAGACATAGGAAATCTGTCTCATAGGGTGTTCTAGGTCACACTTAGAAGACAAGGGGGAACATAATGGGGGCTTAGACATAAGGTACCATTTACTTAACCCTGGTGAAAGTACTGAAAGGTACACACATTAGTGCCCTGCGCCCAGTGCCAAATGACACTGACTTATGGCACTGAAACCAACTTGGTGAAAATATGAATGAACTGAAATCCTAGCTGTTGTTCTCAGATTTTTATCACATCTTTTTAAGTTATATTTACTGTCAATTGCACTTTAAATTACTGCCATCATCACCTCAAATTGATGTGTAACTTGTTACTTTGTTTCCTCACTAATTAGATTAACGAAATTGGGAATTTGTGGAATTAACCATTATCAATCCTCGTGGGAACGATCTCTCTTACTCTTTATTACTTGTTCACGATTGTGTATACTTGCACAATTGTTATTTCACACAACAATCATTTAAGGTGAGGTTATGATAGTACACAACTCTTTCAGTTCCATCATCAGCATCCTGCGCTAGCAAGCAGCCGATTGACTCTTCTTCTGCAGCTATGTATAATTTGAGCGGCCTCCCTGACACTGGAGGCGTTAGCACAGGAGGTTTGGCCAATGCTTGTTTGATCTGTTCAAAGGCTTGTTGTTGTTCTTTCCCCCATATCATGACGTCAGTATCCTTTAGTTTCAAGAAAGGGGAAAAAAACCTTCATTTTTCCAGCCGAATTAGCTATGAATCTCCTTAGAAAATTGATCTTGCCAATTAAACTTTGAAGTTCTTTCTTGATCCTAGGAGGCCTGGCTTCCAGAATAGCTTTCACCTTATTCTTATCTACCTCGATTCCTTGATGGTGGACCAGGAATCCTAAGAAATTGCCAGCTGTAACTCCAAAGGCACATTTAGTGGGATTCATTTTTAACCCATGGGCTCGCATCCTTTTTAGAGCCCACTCCAAATCTGCCAAATGGCTTTCAAAGCCTTCAGATTTGACAACCACATCATCAATGTATACTTCCATGGTCTTACCAATCAAGTCATGAAAATGGAGTTCATGGCCCTTTGATAAGTAGCTCCTACATTCTTGAGCCCAAAAGGCATGACTACCCATTCATATATCCCCAAGGCTCCTGGACACCTAAAGGATGTTTTGTGAGTGTCTTCTTTTGCCAGAAATATCTGGTTGTACCCTGAGTATCCATCCATAAAAGTGAGAATACCATGAGTGGCTGCTGCATCGACTAACATGTCTGCCGCAGGTATAGCGTACTCATCTTTAGGTGTTTCCAAATTCAAGTTTCTGTAGTCAATGCACACTCTTATCTGGCCATTCTTAGTTGATTTCAATCAAATGGTCCTCTACCTCAAAAGCAGGTGCAGTTTTGTGAAGAGGAGAATCCAATTCCATGGGTTCGGCTGTACATGTCTTACCAGGCTTAGCTACCATACCTTCTTTTCTGAAGAGCAAGTCCTCTTCTCCATCTACACTTACAGTGTCGTCTTCTTCCATCATAGCATCTATCACTTGGGACTCGGCCTTAAAGATCTCTACCCGACCTAACAGGTCTTCAAGCACTTGGGATTCTTTATTCATTAATCACCTGTGTGTTAGGCCGTGATTCGGCCTGAGACCTTAACTTGAATCCTACATTGGTAAGATTGCATGCCTTCCACACACCTTCCTCATAATCTTCTGGAACAGCAATAGGTCCTAGGTGGGGAGAATAGAACAAGGCCTCCAACATCTTTACCTCGGCTGAGAAGGGGTTTTTGTCAGCTTCGACTGTCTCAACATTGTCTCCAACCCAAAACATAAGCTTTTGGTGAAGTGTAGAAGGTACACATCGACTGGTGTGGATCCAATCTCTTCCCAGGATCACACTGTAGGAAGGCTTACCATCAACCACAAAGAAAGCTGACTCGATGGTTCTGGGGCCTACAGTGACTTCGGCTATCAAGACTCCAAGAGCTGTAGATGGTTCTCCCATGAAATTGGACATTTTCATGTTGGTAGGGACTAAGTCTTCAAGACTTTTCCCAAGTTTCCTCATAGTTGCAACGGACATAACATTCAGAACAGCCCCACCATCTACAAAAACTCTTCCAAAGATCTTTCCATTAATGTAAGCCTTGATGTAAAGAGGTTTCAGGTGTTTTACCATCTCCTCAGTAGGTTTCTCAAAAACCATTTTGGTGACCTCATCGGGTACCATTACTGGTACCCCAAACTACAGTTTTTGGGCTTTATAAAGCCCAAACATATGGTTGTACTAATGTATTAAATAGCCCCCCGAGGGACGAGGGCCGCTTCCCTCCGCTTCACCACCCTTGAATGGGTAATTGGAAGCAGAAAGAGCTTAACGTAAGAGTTCAGGTTACTTACCACTTACACAATCCCATTCATTTTCAGGGTATGGAGCCAGCATCAGTCATATGGCGTGCCTATAAGGGTCACCACTCCTAATAGGCAGAAGGGCTAAGGCAGCCGAGCAATCATGCCCGCACCTTCCAATTGCAGTCGTCTCGTCCTTTCTCGATAGACACGTGAACCAGGGCCTATCGTCAGGTAGGATTCTAACCTACCTAGGGGTTGCTCGAGTTCCAACCCTCATAACCGGTCCCAGGCCATGCTCAACGCCCTAGAAAGAGAGAGACGAGGCTCAATCTCTTTCACCACGTGTGTGATGTCTTACGAAAGGTTTCTGCAATCACATACGAAATTAGCGACAGGAGAGGGCAAAGAGAGTGAGGGAACCCCCTGCATCAGCGCTCCCGGGGGCCCCGAATGTGAAGCACAAGAGTTAAAGAAGGAGCTAAGGGAGAGGGAAGGGAGAGGGTCAGCCCCGCAGGGTGCCCCCGACACGGGAAGGGGGCTCACATAGCGGCTTAGCCCCGACAGGGGCGTCCAGAGTTAAAGAAAAGGGAAGGAAACAAGGGAGGCCACACCCCCGCCTCTGCGCTCTCGGGGTGGGGCCGAGCGGTAAGGAGCTAGGGCTTGAGCTAGAGTTCTTGTTATTGATTGCACTGAACAAATCTTAACTAATTGCAAGCTAAGTAAGAGATATTAGTGGGAGCTAACGAGTCTGCTATTCCTAATTAGGGAATAGGATAAGGACTCTACCGCTCTATATACCGTAATAGAGAGTCTAAAGACCCCTATTACATAGGCACGTTCGCTTTCTCAGTAGCAAAAGCGCTTCTCTTTGCCCCTTAAGTAGAAGGACAAGAAAGAGATTTTTTGTTTCATTGCTCCCGCTTCCTCGCATCTGCGCTCGTCAAGCCAACTTTGCTTTTTGGGAGGTGAAACTGGGGTTGAAGCGAACATTTCGAAATGACAGCATCGAAGATTTATATATAGATTATTATATGGTCACGGTTATCCCGGACTGCGTTCCGGAAAAAGTAGCCTACTAGAAATGAAAGAAAGGGCGAGCACTCTTGTGTTTCAACCCCACTATCACTATACTTTGAATAGTTGCGGGGCACTGTGTACTTACAGCCTCTACGATAAGCAAGTGAATGGGGCCGGTGCGTGGCAAACGGAATGGTTCATCAAGCCATTTCTCGCCTCAACCCCCTAAATAGGAAGAGGGGTACTTTACAAATAGGGGGTAATTGCTTCGCACCTGAGTGTGATAGCCCTCTCGATACCTTATTGGAGCTTTGTAACTAGTGGCCGCTTTCCCGTCGCTAGAGCCTTTTCCCAGTGCGCGGAGCCCAACGAGGAAGGTGTTAGTGGTTTATCATTGGGTCAATAATGCTAATCCCTCTTTTTGTGCTACTCCTACTCCTAGGGCGGGAAGAAGATAAGAAAACGCGAAGCGTTCTATTGGTTTCCTAACTTGTTGCTTCTAAAGGCTGCCCTCTCTCGGCTGGATGTTGGTCCAGCCTACAACGAGGATCCCGTATCCAGCAACCCAATCTAAAAAAAGGGAAAAAAAAGGCCTTGTCTAGGTTGGAGCTATGAAGCTTACCTTATTATTATGAAAAGGCCTTTCCTTCATGGGCTTACTTAGTGCTTGTGCTAAGGAGCGCTAACGAGCAAGAAAACGGATGCGCTAAGGTTGACGCTCGACCCACGCCCCTATCAGAGAAAGCCTTGGTAAAGCACGCTGCCGATGTATCAGCTAACGCGGCCCATTCTGTTTCTTCAGCAAATACATTACCCTCCAAGCTTCCAAGTTAGGGATTACCTACCCAAAATTCCTCAGGGAACAAGCTAATAGCCTCTATATCAGCTAACAGGCCATCAGCTTCTTCATTGAACAAGAGATCTTGCAAGGAGTCCTCCATAGCATTATCTTGTTCCCAATGCATCACTGGGATCACTGAACCCTCTATGGTGACTGCTTCCTCATCCACATCGACTGAGGCAACTAGACCCTCAGCTCCAGGAACAGGATCCTGTTCCCTGGCCGGTTCTATGCTTTTGGGCGCTTCATCTTTCTTAGCTTCTTCAGTATCTAACTTTGGGAAAGCTTTATCCAGCATGTCACTTACAGCCTCTAAGGGAATCTCGCTCTTCTCCCTATTCTTGACATCGGCTAGCATTTGTAGAGTTTGTTTCATTTTCTGAACAGACCTCATTCTCTGCATTCTCCTCTTTTGGGACCTTGACAGTATTACTGGTATTGCCTTCTTATCTTTGGTATACTTGTTCAAGAATCAGTGCCCTTCTGTTGCACTAGCAGGAGGCTTCAACATTCTTTGGGGCTTTAGCTTCTCATCGCTTTTCGCTGTTATCTTCAGAGAAGACATGCCTCCTTCCATGGTAAACTCAACCACCTTTCTTTTGTCTTTGGGAATGGGCTCCTCATCCACCTTGGGCAAAGATAGCCTACCACTATCTCTAATGGTTAGCCGATCTTGCCCCCTAGTTTCAACATTAGGTGTTTTTTCTTTCCCCTTGTTAGGTCTTTCTATTGAAGTTTAGCCATGTTTAACATATTATTTGACTAACTCTTGGGTGAGCCTCCCTGGCTTGGGTGGCCTGCCCCCTGCCTGTACTCAACAATTGGCTGAGGGTTTCTCAATCTGTCAATCATGTGTTTAAATGTTAAATTAAATGTTTTGGGTGATTTAATTGCCATTGGAGTAGTGATGCATGATTAAGTGTAAGAGTTGGTTTATGTTTTGTGCAAAATTGGTTCTTGAAGGACTAGAATGGCATGTAGGACCCGATTAAGTTGTTCTTTAAATTCTTAGCATAATTATGGCCATGATTTAAATGGTTTTGGGATTCTTGAAATTAGTCTAATTGAAAGAACTCTTTGAGAACTCTTGTTTTTGGAAAATGTTTTAGAACATGTCCTTAAATGTGCTTGAGTTATGTCTTGTGTTAACTTGATGTTTATGGCCTTGTAGTATGATCGAAAATGATTTGGAAGTAATTTGTGGTTTGTGAAAGAAGTTTTTGTAAATTTTTTGAGAGAAAATCGGCCCTAGGGGATTTTGGAAGGAAAATTTCTTGATGTGAACTTGTCTAAATGCTTGAATGAGTATGTGTTTTAGGCCTTGAAGATTTATGAAAGTGGTTTATTGCTTGATGTTTACCTTGAAGTTCAAGAAGGGTTTTTAGTTTCAAAACTTTATTTTTTCAAGTAAGATAATAATTCTAAATTGTTATGTGTGATGTTACCTTTCAAGAAAAGCTTTTAGTTTCAAATCTTTTTTTCCAAGTAGCTAGTGACTCAAGTGTTTAAGTGAATTGTTGGTTAGAAAAGGGTTAAGCATGAGAGCTTAAATTTAGTTTAGAATTTACGGAATTGTGCTAAGTTATTTGTGGTGATAGGCGTTACAATTCTGGAGACCGAGCGACGTGGACTTGAGGATTACGGTGCCCCGTTAGCAAACATCTGTGGTAAGGGAAACTTTAGAGATTGATAGGAATTTAATTTCAAGTATTATGCGAAGAAGTCTGAGAACCTCAGGGTTCGAAGTGAGGGTCTTGTACCCCTTCGTTTTACTGTTTTTGATATACTGACTATTTAGTGGGCTTGTCTGCAAGTGGTTGGCAGCTGTCCCCAACCCCCCACACTTGTTTGATTGCCTCTCTGCTAACTCCATTGAGTTGCAGAGGGATGAACTGAGTTGTTGACTGTCGTTGTTTGCTGAGTTATGATTGTTGAGATGAATTGCTTATACTGCTGAACTGTTCGCACTGTTTTGAGCTTGGCGTGAATATTATTTGATATGCGGTCTAATAATTATTCAATTGTTTCCAGAATTATCGTATGCGGCGATTTATTTATTGGAGTTCGAGAGTTTAGTCGAGTCGTCGAGTGTCGTGACGTTTTTGAGCTGTGATCCGATTAACCTAGGGTGTTAGGATTCCCTAAACGGCTCCGGCTGGTTTTTCGGCAGATTAGCTAGGCGTCGTAGCGTCAAGGAACCTGAGCTGAATGTTCTAGGGTGAGCGGAGAGCCCAAGGCTATGGCTGACGTTCAGTGGATGGATCGACATTACATTCCGAAAAATTGTTAAGTGTCGAGAGAATATGAGAATTGAGTCGAGTCTTGTGAGAGTTTGAGTTGCGTCTCGAATACGGTGCATATGTTTGTTTTGATCATTGTTATGTGTGGTTATTTCATGATTTATTAAGAAGTTAACCCTTTTCCGTGGTACCTTCGATTCATGATGGTTACCCAGGTGATGGCGAAAAGTGTACCGATACCGGCGATGAGGACGTCGCCGGAGATCTTCTTGGATTTCCCAGACTTGGAGCTACCTGTGGCATACTACTATGGAGAGAGAGAGGACTGCACCAGCTTCGTCTTCCTCACCTGAGGGACCTCCAGATGTTCCGAGGCATACTACTCCCTATTTTGCTTCCCGAGGACGAGGACGAGAACCGAGGATCAGAGTGACCGCTCGCAAGAGCATGATTCGACGCGGGACTGCAGGAGCGTCTACTTCCAGAGCTACGGTCATCCTGACTCCTCCAGTTGAACCGGTTTCCCCTCCTGTTGTTAGGACCTCCACTCCACCAACGGTTCCACCTCCTGTCTGTGCTATGTGCGGCGAGGCTGATTGTCTTGGGGCGAGATCTGATGCGGACGATATGGTCGGAGAGTATGTGCCTAGTGATGTACCAGAGGATGTGCCTACTGCGGCACCTTTTATCGACTTGACTGGAGAGGACTCGATGGATGAGGAGGAGGATCCATCTGAGGATCCGGGTAGTTACCTGTAGATGTCGTGTTGTCTGACTGTTGTTATGTTATTTTGGATGACTGTAGTATTTATTTTTGGTGTATAGTTAGTTGGTGACCATTCGGGCTCGGGATGTTTTTTTGTACTACAGGGTAGACTGGCGGTTTACTTTTGGAGCAGCCCCCTGCGTGGGTGTCTGCTGGGAGTACCCCCGGGGTATGACTACTCTTATGAGGGCCTTCATACCATAGGTGTATTCTCTATACATTTCTGCACTGTTTTCTTTTGCATGTACTGTATTTGATTTGATAACTTGTCTATATATGCATGTATGTATCCCCAGTGCACATGTCTTATGTCCTAGATTGCACCATGTTTCGAAACACTGTAGTTACTCTGTGCGTGCTTGCGGATGACGTTGCTTTTAAAAAAAAATGTACCGCATTTTCGGAAGGACACAAGAGTACTGTTTTAAAAAATGCATCACATACAGGTTTAGTTATAGCTTTGTAGCGGTTCGGAAACGGGTCGTTACAATGGTGGTATCAGAGCAATTCGGTTCTAACCGGCTATGCATAGGAAATTTGGAACTGGTCACCGTGTCCGGTTGTGTTTGTTGAGTGATTGGTTGCGTTGTATTGGTATTGTTTGCTGAGTGAAGCAGTTTGTCTGCCAATTATTTGAATTGTTTCTTAATTGAAGCAATGTGTGTTAACACATCACTTGTTTGTGAGATTCTGACAGGTTTTGGATTTTGCGAAATCTAATGCCATCTCGCAGAGACCCTACAGCCGGATCAGATAACTCCGACATGGAACGAGCAATTCAGGCAATGACGGAAATGGCGGCGGCTATGGCTCAACAATCGGCTGCTGCAACTCAACAGTCTAATGTTATGGCCCAGCAGACGGTGGCTTTGGCCCAAAGAGACCGCAAAGAACAAAGAAAGAGCGGCGAATGCAGAGGCAAGAGGATTGGCGGATTTTCGGAAGCATGACCCGCCGAAGTTTTTCGGAGAACCAAATCCGGATAAGGCAGATTTATGGATGCAGGAGATAGAGAAGATTTTCGAGGCACTTCATTGTCCAAAAAATGTCAAGGTGGACTACGCAACCTACTTGTTGCTCGGAGATACTGAGTATTGGTGGAAGGGAGTGAAGCAAACTTTGACGGCAGAGCATCGTGACGTGGGAAGTTTTCCGCAGGAAATTTTTGGATAAGTACTTTCCTGACACTGCAAGGGCTGAGAAGGAGCAGGAGTTTCTTTGACTACAGCAGGGTAACATGACATTGTCGAGTATCTTTGCCAAGTTCAATCACTTGCTAGGTACTTCAGTCCGTTCCATGACCGAGCTGACCAGGGATGGTTGAGCGAGAGATTCCAGCGAGGCCTAAGGTTCGACATCCAGAAGTCGGTGACATCTCTAAGAATCAAGAATCTTCAAGAATCTTCAAGAAATTTTTGGATAAGTACTTTCCTGACACTGCAAGGGCTGAGAAGGAGCAGGAGTTTCTTTGACTACAGCAGGGTAACATGACATTGTCAGAGTATGCTGCCAAGTTCGAATCACTTGCTAGGTACTTCAGTCCGTTCCATGACCGAGCTGACCAGGGATGGTTGAGCGAGAGATTCCAGCGAGGCCTAAGGTTCGACATCCAGAAGTCGGTGACATCTCTAAGAATCAAGAATCTTCAAGAACTGATTGACAGGTGTGTTGAGGTGGAAGTTATGAGAAGCGCTAAGAAGAGGAGTGGTATTGGCGGACCAGTCAGAACCCAGAGCACAGGACAATGGTTTGCTCAGAAGGGAAAACAGCAGAAGAAGCCGTATAGTCGACCCCAAGGGGACAACAACAAGGGACAGTATTGATCGATGGCCCAGAACGCGAGAGGTGGGAGTCAGACTAGCGCCGATGTAACTTGTTACCGTTGCGGGAAGTCAGGACACTATGCAAGCAGTTGTACTGCGAAGGAGGATATATGCTTCAACTGCAAGAAGCCGAGATACTTTGCCAAGGATTGTCAGGCACCTAAGGCTAAACTGGCAATGCACGCAGCAAAGGCTAAAGGAAAACGCCCGATGGCTAAAGGCAGAGTCTTCTGCATGAGTGGTGAAGTGGCGGAGCAATCTGAGGATCTCATCTAGGGAGACTGTGAGATTGAGGGTAACTCCCTATCTGTTCTTTTTGATTCCGGTGCAACCCATTCTTTTATTTTCTCGGATTGCGTAGATCGTTTAAAATTGTCTGTGACTGCTTTACCATTTAAACTAGTAGTTACTACCCCAGCTGCTAAAACTTTGGTTACCAACACTGCATGCCTTAATTGTGTAGTGGTCATCCAGGGTAGAAAATTTGTGGTTAATCTGGTCTGTTTGCCACTTAAGGGTCTAGATGTTATACTCGGGATGGACTGGTTGTCTCACCATCATGTCCTTCTGGACTGTGCCCGAAAAACCATGGTTTTTCCTGACCTCAGAATTTCCAACTACCTATCTGCTAATCACATTGGTGTTTCATTGAAAGAGGGAACTCAGGAATACATGTACTTGGCTAGTTCAGAAGCTTCTCAAGAGCTCGAGTTGAAGAATGTTCCTGTGGTTTGCGACTTCTCTGATGTTTTTCCGGAAGATGTGCTGGGATTACCGCCAGCTAAGGAAATTGAATTCTCCATCGATTTGCTTCTAGGAACAGGACCGATTTCGATAGCACCCTATCGGATGTCTCCAGCTGAGATGAAAGAGTTGAAGTCTTAGATTCAGCATTTGGAGTCGAAGCCGTTCATACGACCGAGTGTGTCGCCGTGGGGAGCCCCAGTGCTGCTAGTGAAGAAGAAGGATGGACGATCAAGCTTGTGCGTGGATTATCGCCAACTCAATAAAGTTACTATCAAGTATCGGTATCCGTTGCCGCGTATCGATGATTTAATGGATCAACTACAAGGAGCTACGATATTCTCCAAGATCAACTTGAAGTCAGGTTACCATCAGATTCGAGTGAAGGAAGAGGATATCCCCAAGACAGCTTTCAGGATGAGATACGGTCACTACGAGTACTTAGTGATGCCATTCAGAGTGACGAACGCACCAGCAGTGTTTATGTACTACATGAACAGGATCTTTCACCCATTCTTGGATCAGTTTGTGGTAGTGTTCATCGACGACATTTTGATTTACTCGAGGAGTAGATAGGAGCACAAAGAGCATCTACGCCGAGTATTGCAGATACTACGAGAGAAGCAGCTTTATGCTAACCTTTCTACGTGTGAGTTCTGGCTCGAAGAGGTAAACTTTCTTGGACACGTGATAACCAGAGATGGAATAACTGTGGATCCAGCTAAGATTGAAGCTGTGTTAGCATGGGAACAACCGAAGACCGTAACAGATATCAGAAGTTTTGTTGGATTAGCAGGCTACTATCGGAGATTTATCAAAGGTTTTTCGAAGATTGTCGCACTGGTTACATGACTTACGAGGAAGGATGAACCTTTCACATGGACTGAAGAGTGCGAATCTAGTTTTCGGAGACTGAAGGAGCTTTTGACAACAACATCTGTGTTGATTTTACCCCAACCGGAAGAACCTTACGAGGTTTATTGCGATGCGTCACACCAAGGATTAGGATGCGTGTTGATGCAACATCGGAAAGTTGTGGCTTATGCTTCGAGACAGCTCAAGATTCACGAGAGGAATTATCCTACGCACGATTTGGAGCTTGCTGTAGTGGTTTTTGCACTAAAGATTTGGAGGCACCAACTTTTTTGGGAGTATGTTCACTGTCTATAGCGACCACAAGAGCTTGAGGTACTTGTTCGATCAGAAGGAGCTCAACATGCGACAGCGAAGATGGACAGAATTTCTGAAAGACTACGACTTCACTTTGAATATCATCCAGGGAAGGCGAACGTGGTAGCTGATGCACTGAGCAGGAAGAGTGATTTAGTTTCAGCAATGATGATCAAGGAGTTGGAGATGCTAGAGAAGTTTCGAGACTTGAAGTTGAACGTGGAAGTGTCACCAGGAAAGCTGAAGTTTAGGATGCTCACCATTTCTAATGGATTATTGGAGGAGATTAAGGAACAGCAGGCTCATGACAAGCTACTACAAGAGAAGGTTGAGCTGATAGCACGAGGGAAAGCAACAGAATTCGAGGTTGGAGCAGACAACATCTTGAGATGCGATGGACGTGTTTGTGTACCCAACGTAGCTGAGCTGAGGAAGTTGATTCTCAACGAAGCGCACAAGAGTAGTTTGAGTATTCATCCGGGAGTTACGAAGATGTATCAGGACTTGAAGAAGCACTTTTGGTGGCCCAGAATGAAGAAACAAGTGGCAGAGTATGTGGCTTCCTGTCTAACTTGCCAGAAAGCGAAGGTAGAACATCAGCGACCAGCAAGGATGCTACAACCGCTTGACGTGCCTGAGTGGAAGTGGGATAGCATTTCTATGGATTTTGTTGTGGGGTTGCCGAGGACGCAGAAGAGGCATGACTCGATTTGGGTGATCGTCGACCGATTGACCAAATCTGCTCATTTTCTACCGGTGAGATCGATATACAACGTAGAGAAGCTGACAGAGATTTACATCGCAGAGATTGTGCGACTGCATGGTGTACCTTCTTCTATCGTTTCTGATCGGGATCCGAAATTCACATCTCACTTTTGGAAGGAATTACAAGAAGCGATGGGAACCAAACTCAAGCTTAGCTCAGCATATCACCCTCAGACCGATGGTCAGACTGAGCGGACGATTCAATCAATAGAAGATTTGTTGCGAGCGTACACATTGGATCACAGAGGGAGTTAGGACGATGTCTTACCACTAGTGGAGTTCACTTACAACAACAGTTTTCACGTGAGTATCGGTATGGCACCTTATGAAGCGTTGTATGGACGTAAGTGTCAGATGCCTCTTTGTTGGTACCAGAATGGTGAGAGTTCTATTGTGGGACCAGACATGATCCAGCAGACTACCGAGAAGATCCGACTGATTAGATATAGGATGCAGACGTCTCAGAGTCGACAGAAGAGTTATGCGGACCAGGGTAGCCGACCGCTAGAGTTTGAAGAGGGAGAGCATGTATTCCTCCGAGTCACACCTATTACTGGAGTTGGTTGAGCGATCAAATCCAAGAAACTTACTCCTAAGTTCATTGGACCTTACTAGATTCTTCGTCGTATTGGTCCAGTGGCATATCAGATTGCTTTGCCACCCTTCTTGTTAAACATTCATGACGTCTTTCACGTCTCACAGTTGCGGAAATATGTTTCCGACCCCTCTCATGTCATTGAACCGGATGTGATTCAACTAAGGGACGACCTATCATTTGAAGCATCACCTGCAAGGATTGTCGTTCGAAAGACCAAGCAATTAAGGAACAAGGAGATTCAACTTGTCAAGGTCGTGTGGGATCAGAAGACCGGAGATGCTACAGGGGAGCTAGAAGAGAAGATGAAGAACCAGTATCTAGAACTTTTTATCGGTACGTATCTTAACCATAGTTTCGAGGATGAAACTATTTTTAGGGGGGAAGTATTGTAACACTCTTTTTTTTTACGATGCGTTATTTGGCGTTATTTATTGTATTTTGTCGTATTTATGTTATAATAAGCAATTTCTTGTTCTCTAAGTAAGTGAATTAATTAAATCAAGATCAAAATATATTTGAGAGTTAATATTATATATTAATTCACGGTTCGAATATCGTCGAAAAATTCTAACGGTTTAAATCGCGTTGAATCGTAGGCGGTTCATATGAGATAAAATTCTAAACGAACTCCGATTTCGATGAAAATCGAAACGTAACTTGTTGAGACTATTTTTGAATGTTTGATATGATTTTTATTATTTATAATTAAACAATATCACGCGGTGAATTAATTTCTCGCTAAATTAATTTTCGCGATTTTATCGGTGAATAATTAATCGGTAACGCGATTATTCGACGTCGTGTTTTGGCAACCCTTAGACCCTAGAATTAGAGGGTAATCATGAGAGGTGTAAGATTAGATAGGTAGGATTAGATGATGTGATTAGCATCTCATAAAGTTGCTAGGTGTCATATTTTGTGTGATTAGTTTTTTTTACTTTTCCTAAACCATTACTAACCAAGCATTGTTTTAATTGAAAAAAAATAAAATATCCCTCCCCTTATTTCAGCCCTAGGCCGACCCCTCCCTCTCTACCCTTCATATCTTCTTCTTCTTCATTTCTTGAGAGAGAAGCTCTCCACCTTCATGGATGCTTCTTCACCAAAACCTTGACCCACTTCATTTTCTACCTCCATTCTTGTTCTAGTTCTCCTTCTACAACATCATCACTACCTAGCTCACCACCAAGCTTTTGGAGAAGCATTTCTTTTCCCCTTTAACAGCCCCTTGGCCGCGACCTCATAGGAGGAGGAGGTGGTGGTTCTTTTCTCTTTTCCTTCTTGTTTTTATGCTTGTTAAAGTGTTGTTTGTGATTGTGTGTGATTGAATGAAAGTGATGAGCATATAAATCCCTAGTCTTGAGAACCCTAGGTGCAAGTCAAAGGGGAAAAGAGGGGTGATGTGATCTTGAGGTTCAATCTTGCCATTGGTTGTTTAATTGAGTTATTGGAAGTTGTTTGATGATTGTTTAAGCAATAGTTTCGTGATAGCATGTTTAACTTGTTGTTTCATGATTTATGCCTATTCTTTAAGTTGGGTAAATGTGGGTTTTGGTTGTTGAATCATGTGTTTAAATGTTAAATTAAATGTTTTGGGTTATTTAATTGCCATTGGAGTAGTGATGCGTGATTAAGTGTAAGAGTTGGTTTATGTTTTGTGCAAAATTGGTTCTTGAAGGACTAGAATGGCATGTAGGACCCGATTAAGTTGTTCTTTAAATTCTTAGCATGATTATGGCCATGATTTAAATGGTTTTGGGATTCTTGAAATTAGTCTAGTTGAAAGAACTCTTTGAGAACTCTTGTTTTTGGAAAATGTTTTAGAACATGTCCTTAAATGTGCATGAGTTATGTCTTGTGTTAACTTGATGTTTATGGCCTTGTAGTATGATCGAAAATGATTTGAAAGTAATTTGTGGTTTGTGAAAGAAGTTTTTGTAAATTTTGGAGAGAAAAAGAGATTGTGGCCAAGAGGCCCTAGGGGGTTTTGGAAGGAAAATTTATTGATGTGAACTTGTCTAAATGCTTGAATGAGTATGTGTTTTAGGCCTTGAAGATTTATGAAAGTGGTTTATTGCTTGATATTTACCTTGAAGTTTAAGAAGGGTTTTTAGTTTCAAAACTTTATTTTTTCAAGTAAGATAATAATTCTAAATTGTTATGTGTGATGTTTGGTACCTTTCAAGAAAAGCTTTTAGTTTCAAATCTTTTTGTCCAAGTAGCTAGTGACTCAAGTGTTTAGGTGAATTGTTGGTTAGAAAAGGGTTAAGCATGAGAGCTTAAGTTTAGTTTAGAATTTACGGAATTGTGCTAAGTTATTTGTGGTGATAGGCGTTATGATTCTGGAGACCGAGCGACGTGGACTTGAGGATTGCGGTGCCCCGTTAGCAAACATCTGTGGTAAGGGCAACTTTAGAGATTGATAGGAATTTAATTTCAAGTATTATGCGAAGAAGTCTGAGAACCTCTGGGTTCGAAGTGAGGGTCTTGTACCCCTTCGTTTTACTGCTTTTGATATACTAACTATTTAGTTGGCTTGTCTGCAAGTGGTTGGCAGCTGTCCCCAACCCCCCACACTTGTTTGATTGCCTCTCTGCTAACTCCGTTGAGTTGCAAAGGGATGAACTGAGTTGTTGACTGTCGTTGTTTGCTGAGTTATGATTGTTGAGATGAATTGCTTATACTGTTGAACTGTTCGCACTGTTTTGAGCTTGGCGTGAATATTATTTGATATGCAGTCTAATAATTATTCAATTGTTTCCTGAATTATCGTATGCGGCGATTTATTCATTGGAGTGCTAGAGTTTAGTCGAGTCGTCGAGTGTCGTGACGTTTTTGAGCTATGATCTGATTAACCTAGGGTGCTAGGATCCCCTAAACGGCTCCGGCTGGTTTTTCGGCAGATCAGCTAGGCGTCGTAGCGTCAAGGAACCTGAGCTGAATGTTCTAGGGTGAGCAGAGAGCCCAAGGCTACGGCTGACGTTCAGTGGATGGATCGGCGTTACATTCCGGAAAATTGTTAAGTGTCGAGAGAATATGAGAATTGAGTCAAGTCTTGTGAGAGTTTGAGTTGCGTCTCGAATACTGTGCATATGTTTGTTTTGCTCATTGTTATGTGTGGTTATTTCATGATTTACTGAGAAGTTGACCCTTTCCCGTGGTACCTTCGATTCATGATGGTTATCCAGGTGATGGCGAAGAGTGTACCGACACCGGCGATGAGGACGTCGCCGGAGATCTTCTTTGATTTCCCACACTTAGAGCTACCCGCGGCGATGGAGTTCGACCCCATCTCCCATCGCGTTGTATATACTGGGGATGTTGTTCAAAGTTTCAGAGAGGATGGTATTATGGTGAGACAAGAGACTTCACGACGTACGGTGAGCTTTCCGATCCGGATGATGCAGATAGTGGACGCAGCGCATTTTATGGAGAGAGAGAGAGATGATCGCATCACCTTCTGCCTTTCCTCACCTGAGGGACCTCCCGATGTTCCGAGGCATACTACTCCCTATTTTGCTTCCCGAGGATGAGGACGAGGACCGAGGATCAGAGTGACCGCTCGCAAGAGCGTGATTCAACGCGGGACTGCAGGAGCGTCTACTTCCAGAGCTGCGGTCATCCTGACTCCTCCAGTTGAGCCGGTTTCCCCTCCTGTTGTTAGGACCTCCACTCCACCAGCGAATCCACCTCCTGTCTGTGCTGTGTGCGGCGAGGTTGATTGTCTTGGGGCGAGATCTGGTGAGGACGATCTGGTCGGAGAGTATGTGCCTAGTGATGTACCAGAAGATGTGCCTGCTGCGGCACCTTTTATCGACTTGACCGGAGAGGACTCGATGGATGAGGAGGAGGATCCATCTGTGGATCCGAGTAGTTACCTGTAGATGTCGTGTTGTCTGACTGTTGTTATGTTATTTTGGATGACTGTAGTATTTATTTTTGGTGTACAGTTAGTTGGTGACAAGTCGGGCTCGGGATTTTTTTTTGTACTATAGGGTAGACTGGCAGTTTACTTTTGGAGCAGCCCCCTGCGTGGGTGTCTGCTGGGAGTACCCCCGGGGTATGACTACTCTTATGAGGGCCTTCATACCATAGGTGTATTCTCTGTTCATTTCTGCACTGTTTTCTTTTGCACGTACTGTATTTGATGACTTGTCTATATATGCATGTATGTATCCCCAGTGCACGTGTCTTGTGTCCTAGATTGCACCATGTTTCGAAACGCTGTAGTTACTCTGTGCGTGCTTGCGGATGACGTTGCTTTTAAAAAAAATGTACCGCATTTTCGGAAGGACACAAGAGTACCGTTTTAAAAATGCATCGCATACAGGTTTAGTTCTAGTTTAGTAGCGGTCCGGAAACGGGTCGTTACACCATGAATAAAGAATAAGATCTTTTCCTCTTACACTATTAAGTACTCAACCAAGAGGCTGAGCTCTGGTACCAATTGAACGTGGCAAAAACACAAGAAAAGGGGGGTTTGAATTGGGTTTTAAAAACTTTGCTTAAAACTTGTGTGTTTATGAAAACCTTTTTCAAGACAACTAGTTTATAAAATAAGTCAGTGCGTAAGTAAAGAGAAGAGAGAAGAGGATGACACAGTGATTTGTACTATTTCACTATCACCTGATAGTTACTTCTAGTCCCTTCACACACTTGAAGGATTTCTCTGCTATAATCAACCTGATCACACTTGAGAGTACAATACTGCCAAACTGGCTATACACAAAACTTCTTAGAATGACTTAGTACAGTCAAGCCTCTAAGGAATGCAGCCACTATTGGGCAAAATACAATGTTAAAAAAAATGTTTTGAAGCAATATCAAATAACTCTCATAGAGAGGATATACAATGAAAAACTTAAGCACAATGAATAACTTTCAAACTGAAAGAATAAAAACGATTAAGTGCTTTGTTCAATGTGATCTCAGATACTTGGAATAATCCTTGGTTACTTACTCTGTATCACAGCGTTAACCTACTTCAGTGGATGAAGTAAGGTATATATAGCTAGGGTTGTGAATAGTGTCGTTGTGACCTAACAGCTCTTTTCACCTAGGTCAAAAGCCTTCAGATCCCCTTTTTGTGGCTTTAGCAAGTCACGTCGTTTTCCACTCTGCTCAAAGCATACTGACACAGCAGACAAAATCAGAGTGTTTGTCTATTGTGAGCTTTTTGAATATTAGATCCTTCGAGAGCAAGTTTCCAGATGATTATATTTGTTGACATTCCCTTTGGCCTTTGATACCTCGTACATTGAAATGCTTCATCAATGAGGTCTCTTAAATTCGTGAAGTAGCCTTAAATAAGCTTCAGTCTGTTTCCTATCAGAGCTACACTGTTCATCAGAGTGAGCTCAAAACAGAGGCAACTTCTTCAGCGTAGAATTCATTTGCCTTTCATATAACAGAGAGACTTGTAGAATTACATGAGGGCTTCCATAGAGTGGTCTAACCATAGTCTGTTGTATGCGTTGACTGAAGACCAGAGTGTTGACCAACCAGAATGTGGTCTCAATAGAGTATTGTCTACCAGAGCATTGACTGACCAAATAGAGTTGACCGAGTCAAGAGCTAGTCTTGCCAGAGCTTGGTTTACCAACAGAGTTGACCGGTCAAACAGAGTTGACTAAGTCATGTATGGTCTCACCAGAGCGTTGACCACCAACAGAGTTGACCAACTTCTGAGAAAGGATTTCACATCATGTCAGCATCAAAATAGAGGATCAAAGCCAGACTTAGATGTGTGAAATTCAAGATTTCAATAAGTCTTCTGAGATATCTTCTTCTGATAAATAGTGATTTCTGCACACTAACAAACACATCAGAGAATAAATTGTTCTCTTAATCATTTGTTATCATCAAAACAATTAAGGGTTATTGTTTCTGAATCCACTTGATTCCAACAAGTATTTTTATGAATATCATTTTCTCGATTTACGAGCTAAAACGCTACCGTTAGGCAGTTCTAGGCGTAGACAATACACTAAATATTTTCTGATGCCCAAAAATTATAGAAAAATTCCAATAAATCCTAAATAATGGAAAATGCTAAGATCTCAAATTTTGTAAAATTTGGATCACGTTTGGGTATGTTTCAGTTAAAAACTCACCTAATAGCCTAGTTGTGGCAGAATTCAATAAAATTCTCGCGGCGTAGTAAAAATTGTAAATTAGTGAGGATCACGAATTCCAATTTCTCTTATCATATAGATAGTATTCAAACAATAAAACCATCAAAATGAAATCATTAAAATAAAAGTCGCATTAAATACGATATAAAACAAACAATTAATAAATAACTAAATATCGAAAATCCAAACTGTGACTTAAAAATATCTATTAAGTCCTAAAATTATTTCTCCTTCAGTAAAATAATTTTATTTAATCAAATAAAAAAATTTCATATTTTCCAAGATTAATTCATATTAAAAACAATATACGTCTACACTGTCTATTAATCTGAATTAATTATCAAAATTACGAATTGTTTGTGATAAATCTTTGCAGTTCTTCGTACTTTTCATAAATCATCAAGGTGATCAATCTCTATGATTTATTTTCAAGTAGTCAGAAACTGTAAAATAATTTTCATAAAAATTGGGATGTTACACGTTTCAAAGATGCATCTCTATCTCAATAAGAAAGGAAGAATGTGTCTGGTGATATATCAAGGATGTGTGTGTTTACATGTTGCAAGTTGGCTGGCGTTCCGCTCTCTGTCGGACGTAGTGAGGCTACTCACGTGTTTGATGAATACAATTTGTCCAGTAGTTCATTATCCAACCATGAAAGCATACCTTGGAAGAAGGATCTAACTTTTATTCTTGATACTGAGAAAGAAAAGAATTATTTTTGAAGCCATCAGAGATGCATACAAGGAAAAGG
This sequence comes from Calophaca sinica, assembly GCA_037113605.1. Classification (NCBI taxonomy): domain Eukaryota; kingdom Viridiplantae; phylum Streptophyta; class Magnoliopsida; order Fabales; family Fabaceae; genus Calophaca; species Calophaca sinica. The sequence continues at coordinate 69,356,160 of CM073733.1, read as the reverse complement.
AAAGTTTAAAAGAAAGTACCGTACAGTGGTACAGAAGTGCAAAACATAGTACACGTTTTCTGAAAAGTATCCCCCATGCTATAAAGCAGCGCTTCCAAAGTAAAGTGACAAAGCAATAAGTATATCATTTAATGCTGCCCAAAAGCATTTAATTCTAATATGAAGAGTTCAAGACCATTTCAAATGGAACAATAGACATCCTCATCATTGGCTACAAATACAAGAAGAATGAAAATGAAAGATCAAGATCATCGTGAACTTATTACGAAAGCTCTGCAGAATTCATTTCACATTTTTTTCATTTGTTGATTCATTTAAAGTTTAACAGTTTATCCTCTCTGTGAGAGTTATCTTATAGTACTTGAGTTCTATTCTTGTTAAGAGTTGCTTTTACCGCTCAACAAAAAAAAATTTAAATATTGTAAAAATTTATGACCCCAAGAATAGTCAGTTTGACTTGGAGGTTCTTGTTTGTTATTGTAAAGTCAGGATTATACTTGAACGATTAGGTTGACTAGAAGGTTCAGTAGAGACGTGTAACGAGGATACTATTAGAACGATCAGTCAGACAAAAAGGTTCAAATAGTTGTAGTTGAGTTAATGAATTCCTTTAGAAGAAGGGTCAATACTAGTTTTCAGTTTGAAAGTGAACCTGTATATAGCTTGTATATACCTTTGTGCCTTCTCTCTCCATCTCTTTATATGCATGCTTTCTTTATATTATCAGTCTGCTAACAAGGAGATTTAAATGCACAAAATATTTTACTCAAAACTCCTTTGTATCTGATCACAATCTTGTGAAGCAACGCATTACATACGCTTCCAACGGTTTTAGTATTGCTAACTTCCATAAGAATGTTTTAGAAAACTCGAAAAGTTTTTAAAACACAATTCAACCCCCTTCTTGTGTTTTCTTGTACCAAATGACAGACGTAATTACATTGGCATAGAAAGCCACCATTCATGTAAATTATGGCGCTTCAAACTGCCATTTTTGCAAAAAATAAAACACCATTTTTAACCTGTATTTTTGTAATATATTGTGACATCAGGGTTGGGATATTGTGGTATTGTTTTTACCTTTAATATTTCAAAACTATTGCTCATGTCATGTTTTATTTTCCATAAAACTTGTACGGTCATTTATGAACCAAAACCGATTGTTATTTGAGTTATGCAGTTGAGTTGTGAAACTGTTGTTACATTGTGGTATTCTTAATTACCTGAAAAGAAAATTTCAAAAACCGTATTTTTATTCCGCAAAGAAACTAATTATTTCCTCACTTTATATTAAATAACATTTTCAGGACTTATGGGTATCAAATTATGAGCATTTATTAGATGTACACACTGCAATAGAAAGTGTAAAAGATAACGCCACTTTAATTAGCGCTTACAAAAAACACTGCTTTAGCTAATAAACAGCGCTTCAGAACACGAAACAATGCTTAAGGTATAGAGGAATAAACAACGCTTAATAGAGAAAAGCGCTAATTTTGGCCTAACAATAATAAATAGCGCTTAAGTGGAGAAGCGCTGTTTAAAGTTGTACTAAAATAATAAACAGCGCTTCCCATATGAAGCGCTGATTTTGGTCCTAAACAAATTCAGCGAATTAATAAATTTAGCAAAGTGTTGTTCGCAGCACTCTAGCTAGCATTCTTTCTCTGTTCGCAAACCTTAGCGCCACGTTTCACAATCGCAAACCCTGTCCATCCCAAAGGTCATCAATCTCTTCTCCTTCAATCTCTCCTCTCCCAGGGTTATCCTCCTCCTCATCAGCTCACAAACCCTGTCTTCACCACTGAGAAAGAAGGCTCAAAAACATAAAACCCTAGAATTTCAAAATTCGCATGTTCGTCTTCTCTTCACCCTAAATTCCAATCTTCGATGGGTCGACCCGAGCCATGCGTCCTCTTCACCCTGACTTTCGTTCACCCTCATCTCAATGAGTATGTCGACGAGGTAACCCCCACTTTCGATTTTCACCTGCCTGTCAATCCTTCACTTTTTCTTCCTTTTTTCCCCTCTGTTCGCAAACCCTGTCTTCACCACCATGAGACACCACATTCTGGAGGTTTGGCTCGTTCTTTTCTTTGGAGCTCGATTTCGAAGCACCACCACCGTGAGCCACCGTGTCGCCTTCTCTTTCACATGGTGAGTTGACGGTTATCATGTTTCTGTTGATTTCCCCAATTTAACCCTAACCCCAAGCTCTCTGTTAATAGCTTCCTTTGGATCTGTATTTGAAGAAGGGGCAGAACAAGAGAGTAATGATTGAAGAAGGGGCAGAGCGTTTGAAACGATTGAAGAAGGGGCAAAACGAGAGAAGAACGAGAGAAAGATTGTAGCTTAGGTTTTTTCTTGGATCTGTATTCAATTTTTATTTTTTTTGGATCTGTATTGAAAGAAAAATCCGGTACTATTTATGTGTTTTATTCATCTTGTAAGCAACGATTTGTTAAGCAAAGATCTATATCCGTGTCTCTCTTTTGAATCTGGTGTTTCTGTGAATTTTTTGGATGAGATTCAAGGATTTGAATGTGTTTCTGTGAATTTGAATATGTTGTTTCTGGTTTAGTCTCAAAAAAAGACGTCTATGTGAATTCTGTGTTACTGGAAAAAAAGGGTGAAAAACTTATTGATGCTAAAAATTGACAATAAACAGCGCTTCCTTTTAGGAAGCAAGTGCTATTATTGATCTTTGTCGACAATAAGCAGTAGCTTAAAGTAAAGCTGTTTATTGTCGATTCAACACTTCAAAAACACTGTTTTCTTTTTAATAACATTCAGCAGCGTCTGAATATTCAACGCCTTTAAACGCTGTTTAAGCTAAAAAATAAGCGCTGTTTATTTTCTTTTTTGTTGTAGTGACATAAACACCTACTTATGAAGTACCATATAGACCATGCATAAAGTTTTGTCAGTTTTTATATAGTGTCATTTTTTAAATTTATTTAGATAATCATGTTTAGCCAGTTGTAGTGGAATTATATGATGTAGTCTAATTGTTGTATGTACATGGAAATACCCCAAAATAGGAATAAATATTAAAGAATGAATTCTATTGGATAGCGTTTGCTTAAAGCAAGCGTTATCTGAGTTATACTCTGATAACCCTTGCTTAAAACAGCTTTATCAAAATGGTGCATCTAGATAACCCATACTTAAGAAAGCATAATCTCAATGATGCATCCCAAAATGCTTGCTTACACAAGCATTATAATAATTGTCATTAAGAGAAATCGCACCATAGTTTTTTGTTCGTATCTTATAATACTTTTTTTGATGAATTTCTTATAATGCTTTTAAAGCATTATATCAATTGACACATGCATCAAATTGATGCGTACACACATAATGCTTTTACACGTTATAACAATTGAAAATAAACGCTATTATTAAAATTCAGCGCAGCGAACATATTTTAGATTAATTTCAATTTTTTGAGTCAAAGATTATATTAATTTCATTTTGAAATATATAAATAATATGTACATAAGCTGAGTATTTTTATAATTCCGAAAGACATTAATTAAAATGATAAAAGATACATTTTAAAAAATAAATAAATAAAATAAAATTATTAGTAAAATTATAAAATAAAGACAAAATGAATTTAGCATTAAAGGTTTTCATTTCATACAAATACTGTTATAATATGATAAAATAATTATGAATAAAAAATTTTATCCTATTTAAATAATTTGCATGAAACTATTACATTAGATATTTAAACATGAAATTAAATTTCACATAATATTAAAAGTAAAAAGCTGTACAGTTTTAAATTTCAAATGAGTATTTTTGTAATATATTTTTTAAATAAGTAATATATACATTTAATATACACGTTGACCGAGAAATATGGTTTAACATACATTTAGGATTTGGGGGGTTTAAGATATGATTTTGGTGGTGATCTAATATTTGATAATCACTCATATGTATTATACAAATAATGTATAATATCAGGGGCTTAAAATTTTTATCATTAATTAGAATGATAAATATTTTATGTACCAAAAAAAAGAATGATAAATATATTTTTTTTGGCTCAAATAGAATGAGAAATATTTGTAATATTATGAAAAATACTATATCATGAAAACGGTGCTTCAATGGTGAGGATGTTTGACAAATAGTTCATGGGTGGACCACTAAATTTACCTGCTACAAAAGGTAATTTCGGGTCTTTTTTATAATAAAAGTTTTATAGGGTTATAATTTAAAGTTTACATAATTACAAAATAATCCAAAATCTACCCCACTTCTTCTCTCATCCCTCTCTCTTCCTAGTCTAGGAGTTCTCGGAATTTGAAGTTAGCTTCTCCAACCACCATCATCCTTTGTGCGCTGCCGAATGCTATGAGGACTGCTAGGAGTTAGTGGCGCCCCCACAGTGGCTTATGCAATTGGAGCCGGAAGGGTGAACGTTGCAGCCGAAGGAGGTCTCGCAACAATTGAGAGGTTTCTGAAGATCTGATGCAGTGGAGCACCTGCAATGGATTTCGTGGTTCTCGTGAGATTATATTGTTCATTAATTCCAGGGCGGTTTTGTGGGCCACAAGTGCGGTTGCAGGATTTTGCAATTTTTCGCAATGGTGTTTTCTATGTTTCGCGATGTTGCGATGGTTTTTCACTTAACAATCCGTGCCTCAAAACTGATAATGATATTGTTTTGCTTTATTGAGTAATTTTGAAAATGTGAATAGTGACATAACCCATTTTGTGTGATTGGATACCGTTGAAATGGAAGTTGCGAGGAGAAAAGGAGTTTAAATGTCCAGAGAACTATATGTTATATTTGTAACTGCCAACTGTTTGATCAAATGGCCTGAGCGAACTCATTCTTTATGTACTTAAAATTTTGGCATGCCATGACTTTTAACAATTGAACATGCATGAGGAGAGTAAAGAATGTGTGTATCATATGCGTTGGATTGAGACTTTCCCCTTCACACAACCTGGTTGTTCAAACGCTGGAGCGAACCTTGTTGTGGAATAAGATGCTATGTATGAACCATAATTGGTGTTATTTGTTGATAAATTCTTAATGTGATTAAGTGATGATAACATGCTTTGAGGCTTTGAGCCGCATGATGGTTAAGTGACGGTCAATTTTGGAAGTGTGGGTTTGTATTGCGATTCCTTGAATGAACATTATACCTTGAGGCAATGATTGACTAAACTGTGGATTGACATGATCAGAAGGTTATCAGTCCACTTAAATGAATAATTTCTTCTTAGGTGTCAAAAGTTGAGAAGCTTCTAAAAGATGGGGTGTGTTTTTAATTCTAAAAAACTTGTATTATGACTTGTTAACCGATAAATCTGAACCATTAAATAAATTATTAATATATCCTATGATTAATACTAATGAACCACCGACGAACCACCTATTTGATGGTTCACCTAGGACGCCACCCATGAAAACAGAACTTTATCTCCTTAAAATACTGAGTAAACTTTCCTAGCATAGTTTACTTTCTTTATGATTATATTTTCAACAGTCAACCTCATCAAAGAAATCATAACTATTATTATTGAATATAATGAATAATACGCAGACTACATAATCATATTCTGTAATGAGTCATTTAATCAAATTTTTTAATACCTAAAAATGTTTTACTATATTTTGAAATTAAAAAATTATTTTTTATTATATTTTAATTTAATTTATAATTGTGTTATATATATTTTTAATTTACTCTATAAATATTATTATAAATAAAATAAAATAAACTCGCGCAACATACAAGTATTACTATAGTTTATTTGGTAAAAATATCTAAGAAACATTCAATGCACATAAATTTAAAAAGATAAATTGACCCATTCATTGAATAATATTATATTCACATAATAACAGTAATACTCTTATCATATTACATACAATATTTAAGTTTTTGCTTTTGTAAATTTATATTTTAAACTCCATAAATGAATTGATTACATTAAAAAAAAATTACATAAATAAAAAAGCATTAAATTTGTTCTTATCCTCAAGTATTAAATGTAATGTATAAAAAGGTAAACCTTTATGAGTAAGAAAGCAGTTAATGACCAGTTTATAATTTTAAATTTATAAAATCAAACAATATATTTATTACTATATATATTTAAATTTTTGTTTTTGTCCATTTATATTTTAAAATCCATAAATGAGTTGGTTACAATAATTTTTTTCATAAATAAAAAGCATTAAATTTGTGCTTATCCTCAACTACCGACTAATCTATCAAACTGGTAAATTTAATGTATAAAAAGTAAAACTTTATATATTAGAAAAAAAATGTTGATGACTTGGTTATAATTTTAAACAAAATTAATTATAGACAAACAGTAAACATGAAAAGTGAAAATCGATTAACTTTTCAGGTCACAAAAATGATGATAAGGACAAATGATAAATATGAAATAAACTTCTCAAGGTCCTTCATCCAAACTGGACTGTACAAGATACAGGCCCAAGCCCCAGGCCGGCCTCAGCAAATGCCCGACCGAGTGTCAGGATTGAAGCACACCCCCGAGCACTGCACATTCAAGTTGGTCAGCTGTGCTTGATAGGGTTGGCCTCCCTTGATTAACTCCCTATTTCAGACCTAAAGTGTATGGCTCATCATAAAGCCCAATGAACAGCTATATAAGGAGACCCTTCCCAATGCAAGGTAACTCCTAACCTAATTTTACCTCCACCGACAGCACCACCACAACAGACCAACAGAGCACCATCTTCAACCTTCTCTAAGGTACCCTTATGTTCCATCGATGAACACAAACCCTCGCCCACTTTACGAGTATCATCCTATCCATCCCTCTTGAGTCTCATATATCTCTCTGCAGTAGCTTTTATGCACCTAAAACAAGAGGAAAAACTCAAAATAAGTGAAAAGAAAGGCGCGATGATGGGAAGTGAGGAGAATCAGGATTTGATCAGCACACTTCCAAATGACATCTTGACATTCATCCTCTCTAAGCTTCGCATCGATGAAGTTGTTAGATGTGGTGTCCTCTCAAAGAGATGGGTAGGTCTCTAGGAAAAAACTTCACACCTCGAATTTGATGCGAAACACATGATAAGGCCTATGACTCTACTTCGGTATACACGACGACCTTGCATAGTACCGTATTTCATTATTCATTCTGTAACACCCTAACTCAAATTACGGAATTACTTATTAAACTAATCAAGAATTACGGATAAACGCGGGAAAATTTTCACCTTGTCAGCAAGCAATACGAAGAACTTTGGTTGTAATGTACCTGACTTTAACTAATTAAAATCATTCTAATGCACCAAAAGTGTCATGCAAATATTAGAGTTTTGAAAATCGGAATTAACTCAATTATTACAATCCTTTTTCCATTAAGAATAATAATAATAAAATTAAATAATTACAAGTTTGAACATTAACTTCTAGTTTTACAGGGACACAACTTAGCCATTAAGACTCTGACTCGTGATCCGGTGACTCGAGGTCTCGCAGAAAGGCAAGACCGAACACGTTTCATGCTCTGAACCTCTTCAATCAACCCGTACCTGAAAATAAAGCCCCAAAATGTGAGTTTATAAAACTCAGTAACATAGACTAAATTCATAAATACTTTTACCGTTGTTTCTACCCATACGTGGTGTACTACGTATGGAAAATCCTCCCCAAATCAGTATAAACATAGGCATTCGAATATACATAAATCTATACTTACTCATTAAACTTCATCAGTTAAATTACTCACCAATACTAAAACTCAAACTCAGTTCAGATTCCATACATAAATTAAAATGCAAACATATGTCACAAGAAATTCACGAATGTACTCCCTATTCAGGCACCGCTCAAATGCAAATGAGTAAATCCTTCTTATTGGATACAGCCAAGGGGTCCCCGCCGATAGGATTCAAAATCGACGGGTTTGAATCTGAATCACAAATCGGACAAACAAACATTCCACAACACAACAATTTCAATCAATGAGAAACATTAATGACAAAGCAAGCTTAAGAATTAGCATTTGCCATCATATAGGGTTAAAACTCCTTCATTTAAGGTCCCAAAACACAAGTCATCATCCATCAAGGCATTGGAATAAAGAGGAAATAAAATTGTACAGGGAGGCACGACCGTGCCCCATCTCTCAGATCAAAACACGGCTAAGCCGTGCCAGGAGGCACAGTCGTGGTGGCCTATTCTGCAGAATTTTCTTCTTTCCTTTTTGTGTTCCAACATGAAATTCAAACCCAACCCAATCACAAAGGACTATAAGACAATGATTAAGCACATGCATTAGGGAATTAAAACATTTATCAAACATCCCAAAATCAAACATAAGGTCCAACTTATAAGAGTACCAACATCAACTCAAGAATCATATGAACATAAAACCAAATTTTAAGAAGACATAAAACCCTCCATTAATTCATTGGAGTCATAGCAACTCCCAAATTAGGCTAGCTCGAACACCAAACCACCTCTACTGATTTTTTTCATATTTACTAAATTTGACTAAACTAAAATCAAACATATTCCATTTGGAGCTCAATGGAACTCACAATGGGCAAACATCACACAATAATTGAGGGGGGTTGGGGACTGTCATTCAACCCTATTTCAGTCAAACCCTATATAATATCATCATAATCTATACAATAATTATTTAACTAAGGAATTTAAACAAAAATCCTAGCACACACTAAGGGAGGTTTTTAGGGAAAATCTATGTTACCTATTGATTCTTAGAAGCTTTAGTGTGAAAATCTCCAAATCCTAAGGTTTGCCTCCATTGAAGCTCCATCCAAGATCTTCATCTTCTTCGATCTTCCATCATTCTGAGTTCTCTTTCTTCTTCTCCATCCAATAAAACCCACATGCAAGCCCTAACCTCCATGTAAACTTTGAACCAAGCTCCCAATCTTCTTTAACCATCCAGAAATTGAAGATTGGATCTTCCTCCTCATTCCATTTTCATCTTCCATCGAGCTCTCTGTGCTTCTTCAAGCTCTCGGTCTCTTTCTGTCTCTCTCGATCTCCCACGCTGCTCCTCTCTCTCTCTCTCTCGACCACATTCTACTTCTTCTCTCCCTGGCGCGGTGGTGCGCCACCACCTCCCACCGTCGCGCACGCCAGAGCCACCGTGGCTCACCCGTTCCTTCTTCTTCCATCGCTCGGCCTCTCTCTCTTTCTCTTTCTCTTTCTCTTCCTCTCCTCTTTTCTCTTTTCTTTCTTTTGATTTTTCCCTTTTCTTTTCTTTTGGTCCAGGTCGAGTGAAGGGCCATAAGAGGGAAAAGAGAGGTGCTAAGGTGGAAAGGCCATAAGTGTGGTCTATGGTGGTGCAAGGTTAAAGGTTTTACTAGAATTTGACTCGCAAGCCCTATTTTTATTCTATAATTTATCCTCTGGTCCTCAAATCAACCTTGGGTAGTTTAATCAATTAAAACTCCTCCTAATTAATTAGTCCCTCTTTTCCTTAATCCTAGGGTAAAATTACTATTTTACCTTTAAAATTCAAATTCGCTTTAAATTACTATATTAAAGGAAATCTGGGGTGTTACACATTCATTCATGCAGCAACAAGTTTATTATGGGTTAAAATATTTGGTTTGTCAATTGTTGCATCGTCACTCTGGTGACTTATCTAGTTGTCGCTTCTTGCATTTTAGAAAGAGCCTTGAGTTTAGAGACATAGAATCTTGGATTGACTTTCTAGTTGAAAGGAAAAATGGGTTGAAAAATCTGAGCCTTGAGTGTGAACCTGATTACAAGGAAAGTGCAGAAAATTTTGTATCCAAAAATGAATTTATATGCCATGTTTCTCAAGTAGGATATTTAAAAATTTGGGTTCGCTTGAGCTCATCAACTATAAAATTGACAACTGGTATGCATTTGAAGAGTGCAACAACCTCAAGACCCTTAAATTGAAGAGGATTTACTTGAATGATCAAACCCTCAATAGGATTCTAGAAAATTGTGTGGTCTTGGAAAATTTTAGCCTACTTGTGTCCAATGGGTTTGAAAGGCTAGTCATCAAGAAATCAAGACTTAAAAGTTTTGAAACTCCAAGCTCTATGTGTGAATGAACTTGAAATTTATGGTCAAAACCTTGGGGTTTTGTGGTTTGATTCTATCATTTGTCCTGTGAAGAATACGAGTATTTTTGCCCCAAGCCTCGGGATTATTCGTTCTCATTGCTACTCAGGGTTATTAAGAGAGTTTTCTATTAAAGAACTGTTGCCTATACATTTAGGCCACAGTTATGGAAATGTTGCCTTGTATTTTAAGCAACACTTTTTTAAATGTGGCAGGTGGTATAGAATACACTTAGTTAACTTTTGCCTATACATTTAGGCCACATTTATTTAAGTGTGGTCATTTTGTTTAGGCAAAGATGTGAGCAATTGTAATTAATTTTGATCATTTTCAGGTATCATTTGGTCTTTAAACATGCTCATTTTCGGGTATGCACCAAGCTATTTGTCTTCTTGACATACTCAAACCATCTATAAATGATTGTCATACATTATTCACAAGAAATTCATACCTTCAACTGTAAACTCTGCTTGAACTCTACAAATATATTTGGGTTGAATGCAATGCGAACTCAGTCAAAAACAATAAAAGAACAAAAAAGGAAACAGCCACATTATGAAATGTGTGGATCCATAAATAACAAAAATATATTAGCAATAAAATGTTGAATTGTGTCATTTACAAAATAAATCATAATAGTTTCAAGCTTTAATAAACATTACAACCAAAACTCGGCCCAAAAAAAAAGAAAGAAAACCCTATGAAACCAATGTAAGCACCCTATGGGAAAAAAGCAGATGTCAAGGGTCATTCTACATCTGCCCAAATGTGTACATTTGATAATGCAATACCAGAAATGCATTTTGCTGGTGAAAATATCATCCCTTGTCCATTTTACTGAGATTCTTCCTCACATTCTTCTTCCTGTGAAGTAGTTATGAAGATAATTAAGGACTGCCAAGATCTAGGCCAACGAATCATAATGAGTTAACAAAATTTAATTTATACGTTCTATTTTTTCCATTTAATTCTATGAAAAGCAAAAAAACTATGATGTCATCCCAAGAGCTAGATCTGGAAGATAAGCAACATAAATCTTAATATAAAAAAACATAAAAGAATATCCTAAGTTCTTATATGTGAAGATACTCTATATATCCAACTAAATATATATAAAATTCCCACTGTGCTAAGTTCAACATGCATTTTCTATTAATAACTAATACTACTTTGCACCTACACTACAAGAATTTCTCTTATTTCCTACAAAAATTTCCTAGGGCATGTGACCCTAAGAAATTACCTAGGAGAATTTTAAAAAAGACGTCGAATTTTAAAACCTGAATTTCATTTTTTTTTAATAACTGGGCGGTACCTAGGGCCTAGTCCCTCGGTTTTTAAATCCGAGGGGAGAGCCCTCGGATTTAAAAAAAAAACATAAAAATAAATATAAGAAACTGATTAGCGTAGGGTGAAGTGCTGAAGCTCGAGTGAAGTGCTGAAACCCTAATTCGATAGAGATAAAACACTACTCCCTCCTTCCATTTTACACCAAACAAATGGTCAGAATTTGAAGGTGTCGGAGTACCCCAAAAAAAAAAAGTGCTGAAGCTTGGAATCTGAAGCCCACTTGAAACCCATGTCTCCCTCACCACCGATTGTTTCAAGTGAAGTGCTGAAGCTTGAAACTTTGCGGAGAGCGTTTGGTAAGGTAGAGAAAGGAGTGTGAGGAGAAGCAGGCAGGAGACGCAGCAGCGGACTTCCACCATGGAGACCGACAACACCCTCCCTCCGCCCGCGAAGAGATCGGCGCTGTCGTTGTCATCAGATCCCATTTCTTGTTCTTCCATTCCATTAATCTCTCGTCTCTGCTCTTCAATGCAACTTTCCATTGAGCTTCCAACATTCCCAGAGGCCTTCCACTCGTAATTTCACCCTTCAAAGTTCGAACATAACTCCTTTCCTTCTTCACTCATCTGTAACTGTAAGTATTCAAATACCTCTCTGTCTCTCTCTCCCCCCTCTCCCCTCACAGGTTGATTAACACACCATGTGTGATTCTCCTTCAATTTCCTTATTTTTGTGTGCTTAGCCTCTTTTGTTCATCTAGGTGTTCAGTTTTTTCTCAAAAAGTTTCCTTTTTTTTATTTTCTCTTTGGTAATTGTGAGGGACAACTCGGTAATTAATGGATCCTTTAACTTTTAGTAATGAAACTACTATCAACCCTTTGCTTTGGGATCCTGATTTCCAAAGTTTCCAGTAGATGGGATCTTGACAAGGATTGTAGGACTTGAGAACGCACTCTGACTTTGTCTAATTACACCAGAATTCAACAAGTCAGCCACTTGTTTCTCAATCTCATTTTTATGGAGATGAGGAAACCTATAAGGACGCACACTGACTGGCCCTTGACCCTTAGGCAAGTGTATTGAATGCTCCAACTTCCTCTTGGGTGGTAGTCCATGTGGTTCCTTGAAAACCATAGGAAACTTAGTCAGGAGCTGCTTCATTTCGTGCTTTTGTTGCCTAGCCAAAATGTCTTGTCAGCCTTGCACAGAGCATGACAAAAAACAATTGTCCACTTCAAATGTCGGGCTGCCTAGCAAGCTTTGGAAAGCCGACTGCCCTGCATCATTTCCCCTGTCACCACGGAGTTCTACCCATTGGTTGTTGATAGGAAATTGCATCACTTGGTGTACCCAATCAATCCACATTCCCCCAATCAAGGTCAACCAAGACATGCCCAAAACAACATCAATACCATCCAAGTCAAACAACCAAGCATCAATGAGGGCTTTCATGCTACCCAAATTCAAGACCAGACGCCTACAAACTCCATGTGCTTTGACCGTGTACCCATCCCCCAATTTGATCCTTAGAGGAGCAGGGTCTTCAACAGGTAAACCCAATGCACTCATCAATTTCTTAGAGATGAAATTGTGAGTAGCACCACTGTCTACCAGAACTAGTAAAGGAACTCCTCCATCACTCCCTTTCAACTTCATAGTGCATGGTTTAGTGTGTCCTCTAATTGGCACATTGCTCAAATGCCTCAAACTCATGACACTAAGCTCACCTTCTTCCTCTTCCTCACTCTCAGCTTCCAACACGTGAGCTTCGCCTTCCTCCTCACCTTCTTCTTCCTTAGTTATCATCACTCTCAATTGACGGTCCAGGCAGCGATGGCGGGAGTGAAAGGGACCACCACATTTGAAACAAAGTCCTTTTTGTTGACGTTCCACGATGAGACGGTGGGGGACATGGCGTATGCCTCTGTCGCGGAAGCCATTTCCGCCTCTGGTGTCGCCTTTGTCGGTGGGTTCAAAGTGAGAAGGTTTAGACCTACCTCCTCCACGGTCCAACCCATCCTTGCCTCCTTTGATAAAAACCCAGTCATTACCTTGGCCCTTACCCGCGTTACACGAGCCAGAGCCGTGTGTAGAGTTGGGTCGCTGAGTATTCCCTGGCCCAGAATAATGTCTTGGCCCAACATTACTAGAACCGGCCCAATTGCCTTTCTTTTCCTGAAACTCGATGTCCACAGTACGAGCGATCTTAAGCAGGCGCGTGCGAGAAACGGGACCCACCATCGTCATGCTTCTCACGTGGCCACGAACGCCGTGACGGAGGCCATGGAGGAAATATCCGGCGTACTGAGCATCTGGAATTTTCCCCACCTGCGACGCAAGCTTTTCAAACGCCAAGATATACTCATCAATACCACCATCTTGACGCATGGAGGAAAGCTATTCGAACAAATTACCTTCCCCTATACCTCCATAACGTTCCAGAAGGGCATCCTTCAACCCCTCCCAAGGGAGATCTGAATCCTCATCAATCAACGCCTTAAAGAAGTGAATAGTCGGTCCTTCCATACAGAGTTGTGCGAGACTCACCTTAATCTCTGGGTTCGTGTCCTGAACCCTAAAGTAAACCTCTGCGCGAGCAATCCAGCCCGTCGGATCGTCACCGGAAAACAGAGGCAGCTCGACCTTCTTGACGGACTGTCAGAACTCATCAAGCGCTTCTCCTTTCAACTTTTGCAGGAGCTTGCGTGTCTCAGCATCCGAATCATACGAACCTTCAGGTATGTTGTGCTTCTTCGAAAATTTGGAACTATCGTCATTGTCTCAGCTCTGAGTGATGAGAGAGACAAGACGATCCTGGTCTTCTCTGGCCTGAAGTTGCAGTGCTGCGAATTTCTCATCAAAGGTAGATTTGAGTGCGTGCATTTCTTGTTCTAGGGCAGCGATCTTAGCATCTATTTTCTTTGGTGGCATCCGAAACACCTTAAGCGTGGCTCAGCGGCAGGTCGGACCAAATTGATGGGTTCCTCAAACACAAAATGCAGAAATTAACACAATAAACAGAAATTGACAGTAAAGCAAGTAAGAACAATGGAGAAGAATGTGTATTTTGTATTAGATGAATTGTAACTGATAGAGGGATGGAATATCCCTACTACCCCACAGAGCGATGCTCCTCACTCAGAGAGAAAATCCTCTCTCTGCCTCAATAACAATAATGATCACACATGGATACCCACTACACGATCCCTCACTCCCTATAATAGAATTTCACAAACCACTCACACCCTTTTCTCTTTCTGCCACCTTAGCACTCACTCTTTGTTTCTTATTCCTTCTCTCATACACTCTCCACACTTTGGGTTTCCGTCTCTCTGTAACTGAAGTATCATCACAGCCCATTACTTCCTCTCGGCCCAAACTATCTCCCAAGGCCCTATCATGATCTGTGACATCAGTTTAACATTAAAGTCTGACACTGCAGTAAGAAAAAAAGGCACATAATTAACAAACAGAACTAGGGGCTCGTGCAATTCTCATCACTCCAAGTCTTTCAAGTGAACTATTTTTCACTAATTGATGATATAAGAATTTCATTCCATGTGAAAATCAAACTTAACTAATCTAACAGTATGGAGATTGTATGGATTTCATATGGGATATGAGTTTGCTTTTAGCACTTATAGCATGACTAGCATTTGGTTTTCTGCATTTAGCACTAGACTTGACAAACAATACCAAACAAGTTTAAAAATGCAAACAAGAGAAAATAAAAAGAAGGGGGAGTTAAATTAAAGTTATGCATACATTATACAGTACACAGTCAATAGGGCTCCAACTGCAATAAGCAGTATTTGATCAACATATTCTTTCTTGTCTCATAATGAATTCTACGCGATCAATAACGTGTGATACTGTCAATTCTACTCCTAATCTCATATCTCCAACATCACTCTAACTGAGTACGAAGAATATCTCAAGGATTTGATAATGAAATAAGAAAATGCATACAAATTGATAGATAGACATAGAGGTACTAAATTAAGGAACAACATTAAACAAAATAGAATGCAGATTGCAGGGCCAAATTACATCAGATTTATTATAAAACAAATGGCAAAACTAGATTAAACTATATTAAAAAATTGGTAACATATTCTTCAAAGGTAAAACGAGCTACATAGGATTTTATCATGTTGGATTATTAATTAGCACTCCTTCTCCAGTATCAGTAAGCGAAATCCTAATGATAAGAAAAATGAAGAGGCATGGAAAGGCCACAACAAAGTAATGCATAAGAAAAATGAAATTGTCAAATGCTTAGGAAAACAAGTGAGGATAGACTTCCCATTATTGGCAAAAAGGAAAAGAAAAACATGTATAAATATCACAATTCCATAAAATTGAACCTTCCAACGACAAATATCAGGTTTTTTTCCCCTCCTAAATTAGATTAAGAACTCCCCATCACAATCCTCAAAAATGTGAAATAACTAGCACATGTCGTACAATTCCTACCACCACAATTCTTTATATATTTTAAATTTGGAAGCAAAAGGTCTGCATTATTATTGCTTTGAAAAAAAATTAAAGCACATTCAAATATCTCTTTCAGTTATTGTTGAAGCTTTCCTTTTCAATAAAACTAGGCTTGCATTTGCAACAGTGTCCTCTGTACTCTAAATCTCTACCTTTGAAAACTAATCTCTTAAATTATATATAACTTTGATTCAATTAACATCAATTTATATCCAATGTATCACGTCCACGACTTATGGGAAAAACTAGCAAAGGAAATTATGATAAAAAAATTACCATAGAAGGTTTCCACCACACTTCTTGATTCAGATAGGTTAACAACAAGAACACCTATGGTTGAGTCAAGGACGACTGAAAAAAGCAAAATACACAGAATAATTAGTACAAAACATGGCCAAATAAGTGAGGAAAAGAGACATATTAACAGTGATAATGCACTAATGCTAATAGTACTACAAACCTTAATATTATAAAAATGTATAGTGTTGTCAAAAGTTGCAAACCCTGTTTGTCTTCGAGGAAAGTCAAGCAGCTCATCCAAGTATTTTGAATCATTAAAATCATTAATCATAATTAATATACACATATAGTAGATACAGAAAGCCTCAATTGGAAAACTGGTAAAGGAGCATATGCTTAAGTGGTGTGCGACTCAGCTGCAGGCTTTCGCCTTTCGATGGAGAGGAAAATCATGGTAAGACCAGAATAGGCAAATTATCTTGCAAAACAAAGTCATGTCCTTCAAACAACAAACTTTGAAGCCACTATCTCATACTATTTTTGAAAATTCCATACAGCTTAATATTTAGTTCTCGAACCAGGCCCCAAAATTTCCAATAACATATATGCAAATCTACCAATTGAAAGAACAAAGAAAAATTCGTTCTGCGTACCAATTGTGTGCGTAAATTGCAGAGCAGGATTGATGGAAGATGACGGAGGAGGTTTAGCGGGGGATGAAGCCGCCGCCATGGAACTAGATGATGAGGGAGAGTGTGCGATGGATGGAGGTCATGTTAGGGCTGGGTTTTTGCTATACCTTGATTGGGAAAAAAAGAAGAGTGAAAGAAAGGAAAGTTTTAGAGGGAAATGAAAATGAAAAAAAAATTGATTCCGCGCTCGTGTCTTTTGTTTGGTTGAATTCTGCGCTCGTGTCTATTATATTGATATTGACAAAGGCAACGCGTAAGTGCCTATCTGGTTTCCTGTTGGACACCCTTCAACATCCGTTGCCACCGTAGAACGTATTTCCTACTTCGTTTGGCCGCTCCTCAACGTCTGTCGACCATACTGAGTTTAGCTTCAAACAACGTTTGCCATGGAAGCAAGTATCCTCTTGCTTTTCCTTCTCCCGTTTTCCGTTGGGAGGTTTGATTGTCGATTCTACCCTGCACCTGCTGAACCTGTTGGCGAGAAACAGGGTCGGCGTTAGAGCCGATCTTTCTTCACCCCTGTGTCTGTTTGAACCTTCGAGATACAAGAAGCTGTGTAGGAGTTGATCTTAAAAAATAAATAGAAAAGTGAAAAACACACACAACTCCCCCTGCATCTTCCCACCGATCCTCGAGCATCTTCTTCGCCTCTGTTGCAGAAAAGTTAAAAAACAACTTGCAGATGGGTGGTATTCAAACTCTATATTTCTCTCTGCCTATTTTAGCTGGTGGTGGGTAAAACTACTTGAAGTTAGACCATTTTTTTTTTTGGGATAAGTGAGAAGCTACGAGACTTCTCGTGGAAGCCAAAGGTCTGCAAGCCAGACTATATATAAGTTATACATAATTTTTTATCAAAAAAAATTACATTATACATAATTTTTTTAACCAACGAGAGACACTTCTCTCTTTCGTGTTTTTATTATTTCAAAACATAATATAACACACACACAAATGTTAATTATTTATTTCAATATATTTAGAAAATAGATCTAATTACAATAATATTTTATTTAAATTTAAATATTTTATTTTCATTTTTAATAAATAAGTTTAATTAATCAGCCAAATAAGTATTAAATTATTATTTTGCATATTATTATTTATTATTTTAACAAAGTAGTATAAAAAACAATATTAATACTACATCATCATATTCATACCCTTTTTGGTAATTGTATATTCAAAAGTACCATTGATTAATATCACCCAAACAAATTTCATTTTGTCAAACTTACGTTTGTGAAAAAAATATCCAAACAGAAATCACATTACAGTAAACTCATTTTTAACTAAACGTCCGTTTGTAAAATGACGTTGAATCAAACGCCCTTTTACAAACTTTAATCCAAACGGGCTCTTAAATAATTGCGGTCTCACACGGCCACACTTTAATACCCGTGGCCTATGTATTAGAGGCAACGGTTGCGCATTACAAAGCCAGTGGACGGAAATGAATATTGGTATTATTGCCAACACCTATTAAAATCTTGTTTGTAATCGACTTAGGCCACGGTTTTTTAGCTGTGGACCTGCTTAGTGTCGCCTAAAGTCAAAAATGTGGTAGTATGTGGTTCGGGGAGGCAAGGTGGCAGTGTGCGAGAGTAGTAGTTCAAGCTTGAATAACGGCTATAATGAGGTAGTTTGAAGAGTGAGAACAGAGAGAGAGAAAGAGAAACATAAGAAAAAAGGGTATAATTACAATTTTTAAAATATTTGGATACAATAACATTCACTTTTGTCAAATTCATATGTTATATGAGCTGGTTCTTGTGAGTGTCTTGTAAGCCAGGATTATACTAGAATGGTCAGGTTGACTAGAAGGTTCTGTAGAAGTTTGTAGTCAGGATACCATTAGAACGATCAGTTGGACCAGGAGGTTCTGATAGTGGTTCTTTAAGGAACATAGGGTTGTTGTGTGACCTTAAGTTTTCCATAAGAACGGTCAGTTTGACCAGAACTTTCTTATAGAGTTGTAACCAGTTTGGTTAGTGAATTCCTTTAAGTGAAGTGACAGGAGTCGTTTTCAGTTTGAAAACAAACCTGTATAAACCTTTGTGTGTTCTCTCTTTCTCCTTGTGTCTGATCATAGTCTTGTGAAGCAAAGCATTACATACACTTCCAATGATTTAGTATTGCAAACTTCCATTAAAAATTGTTTTATAAAACCAGAAATTTTTAAAAACACAATGTAGCCCTCTTATTGTGCTTTCTTGTATTTCAGTTGGCATTAGAGTTTGATCTCTAGCCTTGAAGCACTTAACAATTTTATAGAAATAGTACGAGTCAAATTTAAACAAGAATTGTATCTAACAAAAGGAAGCAACATTGGAAGACCAAGAAGTCATTACTGAGGATGGGAAGGACAAAAAGTCTCAGATATGTATGATGTTATGTTCGTAGAAGCTAAGGAAACCCCAGATTTAAAAGCTATACCTGTAGTAAGAGAATTCCCATAAGTTTTTCCTGACGACATCCCAGGACTCCCTCCAAAGCGAGAGGTAGAGTTCACTATTGACCTTATGTAACACCTGAGGACGAGATCGACATCGTATTAGGACGACGTATCGAGACCTCGACCAAGACCTTGTGTCGAGATCCCATGACTAGATCGTTTGCCGAGATCATTTGTCGAGCTGATGAGACCACGTGCACTAGCCGAGCCGAGGAGGCTCGTGTCGAGTTGATGAAGTCGCTGCATCGAAATGATGAGACGCATGTCGAGCCAGGAGGTCGCGTTTCACGAACTCGTTAGAACCTTTGTGACGCTTGCACGCAGCACTTTGTCGACATCGTGTCGAGATGACACTCAGATTCTTTCGAACGTTATTCAGCCAATATATTATATTGTTTGTAATTATTACATTGTCGGCTTGACCGTAATGCAGTAGAGGGTAATTATGCGAGAGAACGATTAAACCGGTAGCATGACGGGATCAGCATCTTATACCGAGTTACGATTATGCCCTTCCACCAGTATTCACGACGGCTTCTCAAACACTCATTTCTTTTCTTCTTCTTCCTTCCTTCTGCTTCAGGTTTAGTTGTTTTCTTCAAACTTCCATCGACTAAACCGTGAGTTCCATCGAGATTCGCATGCTTTCTTCATCAATTTTGTTCATCATCATCTTCGACATATCTCGCCGCCGATCACCATTGAGTGAAGAACAGATTTTTATCTTCTTCGTGCAATCGCTTAGCGCCATTTCTTCTTCCATTTTTAACCAGCTTTTATGCTTCCAAATCATGTCAAATTGATGGGTTTTCTTCTTCACAATATTACCTATCTTTCTAACCGATTAATCAGTTTGTAAACAAATTTCTTCCTCCGCTTTTTCGCAATCGGCAGGCTCCAAAACCTCCATTTTTGGTTCGCTTCGATTTCTTGTTTTTCATTCGCTAAGTTTCGGTTATTGTTGTTGTCGATCTATCCGTTGAAGCATCGATAACTTTTTCATGAAATTTGATCGAAACCCCTAACTTTGTGTTAGAGGAAAAAATATCTTTCGCTTCAGCATTATATTTTCCGGGTCAGGTTAAGTTTGGGATGAGAGTTTAGATGTATTAGAACCCATGGATCGACCGAAGTTATGTTTGTTTTAGGAAGTCCGATTCGAGATCGAGTGATTTTCAATCAAGGTGTACGGAAAGCGAATCCAAGGACGTGGAAGCAATGAATCCAGATCGAGAACTGTGACGTGTCGAGGTCGATCGAGGATCGACGCGGTCGAAGTCGCATCAAGTTTGAAGACACCGTGGTCGAGGTCGTTGCTCCGACAAGATTAACTCGAGTTCTAAGTAGCGGCAACTCCTAGATATCTCTAAGGCTTTATTTTATAAGTCCTTATGTAAAGGGCGCTTCACATTAATATTTTCAGTATGCCAGCTGAAGCGGCATTTCATATTCTACGTGGTTATGTTATTGTGTATGGATTTCCGATTTGTGTCGAAAGTGAAATGTTGTGATATGATTGAGTTTTGCATGTATTTAATATGTGATTGAATATATATCGTGGAATTGTGTATTGCATGTTGAATTGCGCTTTCTTCATGTCGAGCTTGCTTTTTATTTGATACACATGTTGAATATCTTGTGTTTAACTCTTTGAATATCGTGATGGCGTTAATTGTTCATCGAGCGAAGTGAGCGAGCTAGGTGAGTCGATGACGCTGAGCCGTGTGACCCGGATAATCGAGGGTGCTAGGTCCCCTTTTTGTTTACGGGGAGATTGACTAGACGCCGCCAAGCCAGGTGGGACTGAGTCGATCGCCCCTAGGGAGAGCGAGATCCCAAGGCTTTCACGCTGGACTTTTCCGACATACGGTACGGCGGTGCATTCCTGAAAAATTGTCGTAGTCGAGAGAAATGGATTTGCGAGTCAGTGTTGAGTTTAGAGATGGTCGAGTCACGTGGGTGAATGTTATACTTTGGTCAGCTTGCTTATATTTTTATGTCGAGCTTATCTTGAATTGTTGAGAAGTTGACCCTTTCCGTGGTGCCTTCAATCCATGACGGTTACCCAGCGATGTCGAGGGCGCAGGGAACTCGACAAGAGATGATACCGAGGGAGGAGCCTGACGAGGACCCGAGTGACGCACCTCTCTATCCGGTGTGATTGTTTGTTTGCTGGATGTTTGTTTTTCCAGGACTGATTTCGCTGCTTTTCTTTTGTGTTCGAGGTCGTGACCAGGTGGCAAGGTTGTTGTTGTTGTTTCAGGTAGACTGGTGGTCTTACTTTTGGAGCAAATCTTCAAGTGGGAGTCCGCTTAAGGCACTCCCTGGTATGATTACTCTTTTGAAGTCGCTCGATCTTAGGTGTATTTTCTTACACATTTGCTACTCAGATTTTTGTATACATTATTATTTGAGTGATATATATATATGTATGTTATGCATGTATGTTTTATTAGAATTTAAGTCTTGTGTCTTAGTTGCACCATGTTTCGGTGTCAGAATTATCTCGATGTGCACGAGTTGGTTTTATAAAAAAATATATCGTATTTTTAAAAGGCACAAGAGTTTTGTTTTTAAACACATCTCATATAGGTTTATGTTGAGCCTTGTGCTGAGTTTCGTAGAACTCGAGCTCTGGTATATTGAGCTCAGAGCGGTCCTAAACGGTCGTTACATCAAGTTGTACGAGCAGCTTTGCCTTCGAATCGAGCCGGCATAGAGATTCGACCGGTCAACGTTTGCTTATGTGTGTCAGTACCTAGTTGTAATATGTTGATTGTCGCTTTGATTAAGTGAAGCACTTATTGCTTGAAAATTGTTTGAACTGCTTTTTGATTGAAGCAAAGGTGTTTTAACACATCCTTGTTCCGAGATTCTCGACAGGTGGTTTGAACTTTGTGGAATCTAATGCCACCTCAGAGGAATACTGACACCGCAACCGAGAACGCCGACATGAACGAGCTATTCAAGCTTATGACCGAGATGGCGCAGCCATGGCTCAACAATCACCGCCGTGAATCTCAACAGTTAACGCCGATGGCTCAACAGACGGCAACGTTAACTCGCCAGAACTTCGCAGAATGTTAACGAAAGAATTAAATGTCAAGGCAGAGGATTGGCCCGACTTCAGTAGCATGATCCAATCAAGGGTTCTACTATGAGCCAAATCCGATAAAGTCGATCTTTGGATGCAAGAGATCGAGAAGATCTTTGAGGCACTTCATTGCTTGACAACGGGAAGGTTTGACTATGCCATCTACTTCATCGCTAGAGACGCAGAGTATCGTGGAGGAGCAAGCAACGCTTATAGCAGTAACATCGCGAGATGACCTGGGAGCTTTTTCGTGAAAGGTTTTTTGGACAAGTACTTTCCTGACGCACGAGAGCGAGCAAGAATTTCTTCAATCAGAAGAAGGCAACCTCGACGGTGTCCGAAAGTATGCGCCAAGTTCCGAGTCAGTGGCGAGGTATTTCAGTCCATTCCGGTGATCGAGTCGACCAGAGATGGTTAAGTGAGAGATTCCAACGGGGATTGAGATTCGACATCAGTAAGTCGTAGGTGTCGTTGAGGATCGTAAATCTCCAAGAGCGATTGATCGATGTCGAGGTAGAAGAGCAGGAAGCCAAGAAGAAGACTGCGGGCGACCGGTGAGACCCAGTCGCGGGCGAGATTCGCACGATGCAAAGGAAAACAACCGCAGAAGAGGCCTTACGACCGACCAGCAGTGGGAACAACAACAGGGACAGATCGTCCGATGACCCAAGTACCGAGGAGTGGAGCAGTCAGTGTCGGTGGTGACTTGCTATCGATGTGGAAAGCCGGGACATTACGCGAGTACTGCACTCGGAGGAGGGTGTTTCAACCGCAAGAAGCGTGGGCATTTTGCCAAGGATTGTCCCACACCCAAAAGTGAACCGACTATGCTGGCGTGTGCAAGAGCCAAAGGAAGTCAGTGGCTAAAGCGTAGCTCGCATGAGTGGCGAGGAAGCGTAACGAGCCGATGATCTTATCCAAGCGTGAATGTGAGATCGAGGTAAAATCTCTTATCCGTTTTTTTGATTCTGGGTGCAACCCATTCCTTTATTTCTTCTCGATTGTGGAACCATTTGAACTTGATCGCGGATCGCTTTATCGCTTAAATTAGTAGTTACAACCTCAAATTGCTAAAACCTTCACAAACATCGCATGTCTTAATTGTGTAAAGTGATTATTCAGAGTAGAAAGTTTGGCGTCAATTTGGTTTGTTTGTTTCTAAGGGCTTAGATGTTATCTCTGATGGATTGGTTGTCACACCACCATGTCCTTGACCGTGCCCAGAAACTGTAATTTTTCCACTCGAGCCTCCAATTATCTTTTTCACGAACGTATTGGAGTTTCTTTGTTAAGGAACTGGGGGAATACATGTATCTAGCTAGTTCCTAAGTTTTCCAGATCGACGGAAGAATGTACTGGTGTGTGTGACTTTGAGGACGCTTTTTCCCGAAGACGCGTGAGTGTTACCACCAAAGGCGAGAGGTCGAAGTTCTCCATCGACCGATTCCAGAACAGACCGATTTCAAAGCGCCATACATGATGTCTTTTGCCGAGATGAAAGAGTCAAGTCCCGGATCGAACACTGGAGTCGAAGCAATTCATACGACCGAGCGTGTCACCGTGGGAGCTCCGGTTGCTGGTTAAGAAGAAGGATGGACGATCAAGACTCGCGTGGACTACCGCGAACTCAACAAGGTTACCGTGAAGAACCGTTATCCGTTACCATCGTATTGATCGACTGATGGACCAACTTCGCGGAGCGGCGATCTTTTCCAAGATAGACTTGAAGTCCCGCTACCATCGCATTCGCTGGAAGGAGGGAGATGTCGCCAAAACAGCCTTTTCAGGACTAGATACGGTCACCACGAGTACTGGTGATGCCGCTTTGGAGCGACGTAACGCGTCACTGCTTATGGACTACATGAACGAGGATTTTCCATTCGTTTTTTGGATCAATTCGCCAGTGTTCATCGACTACATTGATTTACTCGAGGAACCGAGAAGAGCACGCAGAACACCTATGTCGAGTACTACGATATTACGAGATAAGCAACTCTACGCCAACCGTCCGAAGTGTGAATTTTGGTCGAAGAGGTGAATTTTCTTGGTCACGTTGATTTCCAGAGAAGTGATAGCCGTGGGATCCAACTAAGATTGAAGTCGTGCGTGGGGAACACCAAGACGGTTACACGAGATCGAGTTTTGTCGGCTTAACAGGATATTACCGAAGATTCATCAAGGTTTCTCAAGATTGTCGCGCCTTACACGATCGACGAGGAAGGATCAACCTTTGCTTGACCGAGGAGTGTGAAGCCGCCAACGATCAAGGAGCTTTTGACGACAGCCTGTCACTGATTTTGCTCAACCGTAAGAGCCTTCGAGGTGTATCAGGACGTGCTGGCCACACCAGTGATTGGGACGCGTACGATGCAACATCCGAAGGTGGTCGCAGATGCTTCAAGACAAATTTTAAGATTCACGGTAGAGAACTACCCTACTCACGACTGAGCCGCAAAGCAGAGTTTTTGGCGCCGAAGATATGGAGGCACTACCTTTACGGGAGCACTCTTACCGTTAACGATCACAAGAGCTTGAAGTATGGTTCGACCGTAAAGAACTCAACATGCGCCAACGATGGACAAATAATTTCGGACTACGACTTTACGCTGGAATACCATCCCTGCAGTGCTAACGAGAGCAGCATGCTGAGTAGGAAGAGCGCTTTAACCTCGTATTAATGATCAAGGAGTCAGAGATGCTCGAGAAGTTCCGAGACTTGAAGTCGAGTGTCGTTTCACCGGGAAGTCGAGATTTGGTATGCTTACCATCTCTAACAGATTGTTGGACGAGATCCGAGACCAAAGAAATTCATGACGAGCTTATGCAAGAGAAGATCTGGCTGATAGCGCAAGGAAGGCGCATGCACTTCAGGCCTGAGCGGACGACATCTTGAGGTGCAATGGCCGAGGTATGCGCCTAACGATCCGAGTCGAGGAAGCTGATTCTGACGCCGCATAAGAGCAACTTTAGTATTCATCCCTGAGTTACGTAAGATGTATCAAGACTTGAAGAAGCATTTTGGTGGTCCGGAATGAAGAAGCAAGGTCGAGCACGAGTCGCGGTTTCGACGGTCGGTAAAGCCGGGCGTGGAGCACCAACACCGCCGTGAATGCTACAATCGCTGACGCATCAGCATGGAAACGGGACAGTATTTCCATGGACTTCGCTGTAGGTTTTAAAACGCAGTAAGAAGAATGATTCGATTTGGGTGATCACGATCGATCGACCAAATCCCGCCATTTCTTGCCGCGAGTCGACATACAACGTGGAAAAGCCGACCGAGATCTACATCGCGAGATAGTACGACTTCATGGAATACCCTCTTCGATCGTGTCGACCGAGATCCGGTTCACGCCTCATTTTGGAGGGAATTGCAAGAGCGACGGAACCGAGCTCGTGCTTAGCTCGGCATATCATCCACATGCATCGATTTCGATCGAGAGAACGATCCAATCGCTTGAAGATTTGTTGCGAGCTCAGACGTTAGATCATCGAGGAAGTCTGGGACGACGCCTTTACCATTGGTGGAGTTCACCTACAATCGCTTCCATGCGAGTATTGGAATGGCACCTTTGAAGCGTACCAGATGGACGGAAATGTCGACGCTCATGTACCAGACGGGCGAAATGAACCGTCAGAGGACCGATATGATCCAGCAGACTACCGAGAAGATCCGCTTTGATCGTGAGATTCGGATGCCAACATCCAAAGTCGATGTAAGAGTTATGCACTCAAACGACGCCGACCACCGAGTTCGGTGAAGTAGAACATGTATTTCTTAGAGTCACCCCACTACTAGAGTTGGTCGATGATCAAATCCAGGAAACTTACCCCTAAATTTATTGGATCTTACCAGCATTCTTCGTCAGATTGGTCCATTGGCATATCGATTGCCTTGCCACCATTCTTGTCGAACATCCATGACGCCTTCCACGCCTCCACAATGAAGTATGTTTCCGACCCTCTCATGTCATCGAACCGATGTGATTCAACTAAGGATCGAATATCTTTCAAGCATTACCAGCAAGGATCGCTGGATCTAAAGCCAAACAAGCTATGAACAAAGAGATTCAACTTGTCAAAGTTGGGGATCCAAGACGAGATGACTGGGAGCCGTGGAGGAGAAGATGAAGACTCAAGACTCGAACTTTCTCGAGGTAAGAATTTATTTGCAATTTGAGTGACGCAAATTTTTTAGAGGGAGAGATTGTAACACCCGAGGATCTAGATCGACATCGATTAGGACGACGACGAGACCTCACCAAGACCTTGTGTCGAGATCCCATGACTAGATCGTTGCCGAGATCATTTGGTCGAAATGATGAGACCACTGGCACTAGTCATTGAGCCGAGGAGGTCGGGTGTCGTAGCTGATGAAGTCGCTGCATCGAAATGAGGACGCATGTCGAAATGTAGGAGGCCGCTGCTCACGAACTCGTTAGAACCTCTGCACGCTTTGCACGAGCACTTTGTCGACATCGTGTCGAGATGACACCTCGTATTCTTTCGAACGCTATTCGCTATTATTATATTGTTTGTAATTATTACATCGGCTCGCCGACCGGCGTGAGTAGAGGGTAATTATGAGAGGAACGATTAAACGGTAGATGATTGATGGGATTGCATCTTATAGCTGGAGTTACGATTATGCCCTTCCACCAGTATTCACGATCGGTTTTCCTCAAACACTCATTTCTTTTTCTTCTTTCTTCTTCCTTCCTTCTCGCTTCGTGTTTCGCTGTTTTCTTCAAACTTCCATCGACGAAAACCGTGAGTTCCATCGTAGATTCGCGACAAGTTTTCTTCATCAATTTTGTTCATCATCATCTTCGACATATCTCGCCCGCTCGATCACCATTGAGGTATGAAGAACAGATTTTTATCTTCTTCGTATCGCTTAGCCGCTATTTCTTCTTCCATTTTTAACCGCTTTTATGCTTCCAAATCATGTCAAATTGATGGGTTTTCTTCTTCACAATATTACCTATCTTTCTAACCGACACTGGGCTTGTAAAACAAATTTCTTCCTCTATTTTTCTACAATCGGCGGCCCGTAAACCTCCATTTTTGGTTCAAGCTTTCGATTTCTTGTTTTTCATTCGTTTCCGTTATTGTTGTTGTCGATCTATCTGCTGAAGCATCGATAACTTTTTCATGAAATTTTGATCAAAACCCCTAACTTTGTGTTAGAGGAAAAATATCTTTCAGTTCTTGAGTATTATATTTTCCGGGTTGTGGTTAAGTTTGGGATGAGAGCTGATGTATTAGAACCCATGGATCGACCGAAGTTATGTTTGTTTTAGGAAGTCCGATTCCCGAGATCGAGTGATTTCAATCAAGGTGTACGGAAAGCGGTAATCCAAGGACGTGGAAGAATGGAATCCGTGATCGAGAATCGCACGTGTCGAGAGTCGAATGAGGACGGTGACGGTCAAGCTATCGAGCTCTTTGAAGACAGTGTCGAGGTCGCGTCGGACAAAGATTAACGGAGTTCGGTGCGGCGAATACTCCTAGATATCTCTAAGGCTTTATTTTATAAGTCCTTATGCGGTACGCCTACATTAATATTTTCGTAGTATGCTAGCGTAAGGGCATTTCATATTCTACGTGGTTATGTTATCAGTGTATGGATTTCCGATTTATGTCGAGCTGAAATGTTGTGATATGATTGAGTTTTTGCATGTATTTAATATGTGATTGAATATATGTCGTGGAATTGTGTATTGCATGTTGAATTGCAAGCTTTCTTCATGTCGAGCTTGCTCTTTATTTGACATGCGGTTAATATCTTGTGTTTAACTCTTTGAATATCGTGATGCGCTAATTGTTCATCGAGAGTGAGCGAGCTAGGTGAGTCGTATGACGTTTTGAGCCGTGACCCGATAATCGAGGGTGCTAGGTCCCCTTTTTGTTTACGGAGATTGACTAGACGCCGCCACGCTATGGGACTCGAGTTGACCGCCCTAGTGAGAGCGAGATCCTGGTTTACCGACTTTTCCGACATACGGCACGGGCGTGTGTATTCCGGAAAAATTGTCGAGTCGAGAGAAATGGATTTGGCGAAGTAGGTCGAAGCTTTAGAGTGAGATGGTCGAGTCACGCCGGGTGAATGTTATACTTTGCTATTTGCTTATATTTTTATGTCGAGCTTATCTTGAATTGTTGAGAAGCTGAACCTTTCCTGGTGCCTTCAATCCATGACGGTTACCCAGGCGATGTCGAGGGCGCAGTGGAACTCGATAAAGAGATGATACCGAGGAGGAGCTCGACGGTAGGACCCGAGTGACCACTCTATCCGTCGTGGGATTGTTTGCTTGTTTGTTGGATGTTTGCTTTTTCCGAGGACTGCATTTCGCTTTTCTTTGTGTTCGAGGTCGTGACCAGCGGGCAGTGTTGTTTTGTTGTTTCAGGTAGACTGGGTGGTTCATTTTTGGAGCAGCTAGTGGGAGAGTTCCGCTTCTAAGTACCCCTGTGGTATGATTATTTCCTCTTGAAGCTGCAGATCTTAGGTGTATTTTTCTTTACACATTTGCTACTCAGATTTTGTATACATTATTATTTCTGAGTGATATATATATATGTATGTTATGCATGTATGTTTTATTAGAATTTAAGTCTTGTGTCTTAGTTTGCACCATGTTTCAAAAGTCAGAATTACTCCGATGTGCACTAGTTGGTTTTATAAAAAAAAATATATCGTATTTTTAAAAGGCACAAGAGTTTTGTTTTTAAAACACATCTCATATAGGTTTATGTTGAGCTCGGTGTGTCGAGTTTCAGAACCTCGAAAGCTCCTGTGATATTGAGCTCTGTGAGCGTCCTGAAACGGGTCGTTACACCTTATACCCGGAACAAGGCCAATTTATATTGCCTGTTATCAGATGTATCTTTGGAACTAGTAGAACTGAATAAGCAATTGGAGGATATGGCAGGGAAAGGATTTATACGACCAAGTGTATCTCTATGAGGTGCACCAGTAATCTTTATAAAGTAAAAGGATAGGTCATTCAGGTTGTGAGTAGATTACAGACAACTTAATAAGGTCACTATCAAGAATAAGTACTCGTTACCCATAATCAACAATCTGATGGATCAGTTGAAAGGGACATCAATGTTCTCTAAGATTGATTTGAGGTCGGGTTACCATCAGATTAAAGTTAAGGCCGAAGATGTACCAAAGACTGCTTTTTGATCTCATTATGGACACAACTGATCCGCTGTCGCGCACGGGTCAAAATAAATAAAATAAGAATGTAGTAACAAGGCAGTTAACCTTGGTCGTCTCACAAGGATCTCTAATTAACAATAACCAATAACAAGAACACGCAAAGAAATAAAATTGGGGGGATTTTGATTCAAGAAACAGGTTATAAAAGATGTAAATATCAATATATAAAAACGACTAATCCACTGGTTCAAGGTAATTAATATTTGGATCTATCACGGGTTTCAAATGATTATTCTATTTCGTGATTCTATTCTTGTTTGAACATAAAATTAACCAATCAAGCGTCAATTAATTCTATAAGAATTCCTACTGGATTAAGCATCACAGAATTCGACTAATTATGAACAAGGAACAAGCGTCACAAGAACACAATTAATCTAATAACCGAATTTAATCAAACCTATAACTAAGCGTTGTAGATTCTTCTTAATCCCTACTCGCAGCAGATTAAAACAAGCGTTTAACATACTTTGAATAGATCAAATCGAATTGTATAATAAGAATAGAAGGCAAAAACGAGATTTGGGTGATTAAGCATCAACACAAATAAAGCGTAATTGCTAACAATGATCAAAGGAGACAATGGATTAAAAAGAAAAAGAATTAGAATCAGAAATCGAAATTAATAATAAAATCCAAACCTCAAGATCCTTATAAAAACTCCCTAACCAGTGAATTAATCTATGGTCTTAGCCTTCCATAGAAGGATTTGACAAAAAAAACGAAATTAAGAAGGGGAGAAGGAGAAAAGATTGCTAAAACTCAAAAACGGCAAAATATTCAAAAGTAATCAAAAGGTAAATCCTAAGACTCTAAAAATCCTATTTATAATGCCTTCTTAGGTTAACCTAGGTAACCTGAAGTTTATGACCGAAGAAAAGGGCCCAAAAGGGTTTAATTAGCCCAATAACAACTAATCATATGAGTAATTGATCCAAAACTCGCAGTGAAACTCGCCTGCAGCAGTAAAGTGGATTTTCGACCTTCAAAATGGCAGAACTGGGCTTCGGTGCCAACATAAGAATTGTAGCTCTGCTTCTTAGCTTTCCAACGCCACAAAGAGCACTGAAATCGGACAAGTATAGCCCAGGTTATGGCCTGTAGAAGCGACATGGGTCAGGATGTAACAAAATCCGAAAATTAGCAAATAATTCCACTAAAGCCCAATCAAGACCCAAAGATATAAAACCATGTTAAAAAGTAGTTGTTGGGCAAAACACACAATTAATAACACCAAGTGCAAAGCTATAAAAGATGCATTAAAATGCATTGATCAAATTCTCCCACACTTAAGCTTTTGCACTCCGAGCAAAACTCATGGTCAAAACAAAGCAAAGATGCATTTTCAATGAATCCCAAGAATGCAAAGTGGCAAGCAAAATGCTCATTCAAGGTTTCAAGGACTCATGGCAATCATGAATAACATCTTATTACCTTCAAAGCAAACAAGAGGATAGAATAACCAAAGAGTGCATCAAAAATGATAGAATCCTCACAAGAAATAAATTCCTCTCAAACTCTCAAGTGTCTAGGCTAGTGTTTACACTCAAAGCACATCATGAAAGCTAGCACTACCATAGGCTTGACAAGACTCTAACATCCACACTTGAAACACATGCACACAAAGATCAAAAGGTCTTTATTAAGGTTATAATGGGGCCAAGGTCAAGGTGGGATAATTGAAAGGGAACTACGCTATAAAATCAAAGAGGATAGAGGAGCAATGAAAAACACTTGTCAAATTATCATGGGGGTAATTCAATCAAATTTCAATCCATTTTCCACTTTCACACTTTTCTTCTTTTTCTCTTCTTTTTTTTTACCGAATGTTGTGCTCCACTATATTTTTTTTTATTTTTTTTTAAACTTGCCAAAATCCCAATGAAGCACAACATTACATTAGATATTCTATCACTATCAAATTTTTGAGCCCCCCTACACTTATGCAAAATTTATTCTCATTTTTTTTTCATTTTTTTTTCAAAGCTCCTTTATCCCCTAAGATCGGGTCATATCATGGTTTTTCACTTTTAGGCTTGTAATGAGCTATAAAACAAAGAATGGGATAAATAGGCTCAAAGGGGCTAAACAAAGGGGTAATTGCAAGGTAGGCTTATTTTGGCTAGTGGCTAAAAAGAACAAAAATTGCCTAGATCATTTCAATGCATGCATGTGAACAAGAGTTTCAACAAGAGTCAAGTCAAGTTCTAGAGTAACCAACAATCATAAGTGAAATCACACAAGAAAGAAAGAGAATGGGAAAATATATTACATCCATTATAAGACCCAAATCTCACTAAGGAAAATGATTTATCACAAAAGATGCACAATTTAATATTCCAATCCAACTTATCACACTAAGAATGCAAGGAAGTCATCCATATCATGCCACAAGACCTATAGTCCTAGAATAGTGAAATCACTCCCCACTCATATAAACCAATAAATCCAATGAAAATGCATGCAATTTTTTTTTTGTAATAACAAAAAACTCAAAACAAAAAAAAAAACAAAAACAAAACTACGCTAAAAGATCCCCCACACACTTAAATCACACATTGTCCTCAATGTAAGCAACAAGTATAAAATAAGAGTAAGGAGTAAGGAAAGAAAACTCCCTCTTCAAGGTGGTTTTTTCAGGTGAAGCTCTTCTACAGTCTCCTCTTCCAGTGCGGGGCTCTCATGGTAAAGCTTGAGGGAATGTCCATTGTCTTTAAAGACTTTACTGGTGGCTTCACTTTTTATTCCCTTTGCATCATAAGGAAAAGTGCTAGTTGCAACAAAAGGGCCAATCCACTTGGATCGAAGCTTACCCGCCATGATTTTAAGGCGAGAATGGAACACATGGAAGTGTTTGATTTTCTTCTTTTTCACAACATCCTTCTTCTGCTCAATAGAGGGAAGTATCTTCGTGGATGGAGTTACATCAGAAGCTTGCAATGTAGCAACATCATTTGTAACATTAACAGGCACAACCATGCAATTTGTAACATCAGAATGAGTATCTTCAACTAAGTCAGCAAGTACTTCTATTTGAAAAAGAGACGGCTCTTCCATGGGATGCTTCATAGTAGCATTAAAGATGTTAAATTTAACTATGTTATCCCCAAATTCCATGGAGAGTGTTCTAGCATGGACATCAATCTTGGTTCTTGCTGTTCTTAGGAATGGTCTGCCTAGGATGATAGGTGTCCTGCTGGATTGTGTCTCTCCCTCCATGTCCAGAATGTAAAAATTTGCAGGAAAAATCAAGTCATTAACCTTAACAAGTACGTCCTCCACAAGTCCAGTAGGGTGAGCATTGCTCCTGTTTGCCAACTGAATAACAACACCAGATTCGCAAAGGTCTAAGAGCCGAGAGTTAAAAATAGATGTAGGCATCACATTAATGGAAGCACCTAAATCCAAAGATGGCATTTTCAAATTTACTCTCGCCTATGGTACATGGAATAGTAAAAATTCCTAGATCCTTGCACTTTTGGGGCATCATGGGTTGTATGAGTGCAGAAACATTGCGACTCATGTTGACCATTTCATTTCCCTTCAGCCTCCTCCTCCTTTTGTGTGTGCACAGCTCTTTGAGGAACTTGGCATATCTTGGAATCTGCTTAATCGCTTCAAGGAGAGGAATATTCACTTCAACCTTCCTAAATGTGTCCAAGATTTCCCTGTCCTTATCTGCCTCATCCATCTTCTTAGTTATCACAACCCTTTGAGGAAAGGGAAGTGGTATAGGTTGTGCATCATCATCTTCATCAAGAGGAGAAGTAGGTGCAAAAATTGGCTTATCATTTTTTCTGCTGCTGCCATTTGCATTTTCTGCTGGAGGAGGTTCTGGAGTGTTAACAGCTTTTTCAGATCTGAGAGTGATTGCACTGACATTTGCACTGACATTTGGATTCATTACTGGTTGAGCAGGCAAATTGCCTGACCCCTGAGACTGCATCTGATTAATGGAAGTTGCTAGTTATCCAATTTTTGTCTCTAAAATCTGAATGGTTGAATCTGTTCTTTGCTGAAATTGGAGATTTTGGACTGCCATTTGCTTAACAAGGTCTTCCAATGAAGGTTCAGATTTTTCTTTGAAATTTGGCGATTAGAGGCGAGTTGCGGCCTGGGCTGCTGTGTAGAGGCATCTCCCCATCTCAAGTTTGGATGGTTTCTCTAATTGGAGTTGTACCTGTTGGAAGACAGATCATAGTTGGGCTGGGGCCTGTCATTGAATATATTTGTTGCATAGGCCTGAGGAGTATTAGCATTGTCACTCTCCAGCAATGTAGGACATGCATCTATAGGGTGCTCTGCAGAGGTGCAAATACCACAAACTCTCGCTGCTTGAGTTTTAGTTACAGCTAACTTTTCCACCAATGAAACAAGTTTATCAAGCTTGGTCTCTAAGTTCTTGTGTTCAGCAGCCTGTATCTCATTGACTCCTTTTATCGGCCTGCTTGAATTGTTTACGGTAGTGAGCTCACGAGAATTAATGGACATGTTCTCAATCAGGCTTCTTGCATCTACCGGGGTTTTATCCACAAGTGCTCCTCCGCTAGCAAAGATCCATGATGTTTCGGTCCATAGCGAAGCCTTCATAAAAATCTTGGATGGGCAAATTGCTCGAAATCGATGGTGAGGCGACTTGCACACAACTTTTGAATCTCTCCCAGTATGCATGCAAAGATTCATTCGTGTCTGCACGATGCCACATATTTCCTTACGATTGAAGCGGCTCTAGAGGCGGGGAAGAATTTCTCCGAAACAACTTCTTCAATTCATTCGACTTGTCACGTAACCTGGTTGAAGGTAGTACAACCGATCCTTGGCGATGTCTTGCAATGAGAACGGAAAGCCCTCACTTGATGTGGTCTTACAGGACACCTTGAGGTTTCATGGTGGAGCATACAATATGGAACTCCTTAAGATGTTTGTGGGGATCTTCACCTGCAAGACCATGAAACTTAGGAAGCAAATGTATTAAGCCAGATTTAAGCTCAAAAGGCACCTCAACATCAGGGTATTCAATGCATAAATCATTATAAGTGACATCAGGTGCAGCAAGTTCCCTTAATGTTCTAGCAGCCATTGTATCATAATCAAAATCAGAACCAAAGAGAGTATGACTAAATAAGCTATAATTATCACTATCACTATCACCTATATGATCACTACCTAAGTTATTACTAGTTATGCATCATAAACTAACAAATCAGAAAATACCAACAATGTCCTAATAGCTAAAACACTAAAGAAATCAAGAAACCCTATCAAATAAAATCTAAAAAAATCTAAAAACAACACCAAAAATCTCTAAAAATCAAATAAAGATTACACTAATTTTTTTGGATTTTTTTGAAAAAACGAAAAAAAAAATAAAAATAAAAAAGTGGTCTAAACGATGAAATTTCGGATTTTTAGCCTCTACTCCCTATATCAGTTCCTGATATGGGACTTTGAATCTTTGATTTTTTCCGAATATTCTGGACAAATTTCGGAGCAATCCGAACAAGTTGATTGAAAACCGATTTTTTTAGTTTCAATGCAAAATCCAACGTCAGAACCTGAAACACAATGAAACTACAAAATAAAATGTTAGAAACGTTAGTAGGATTCTTGGATTGGCTAATCTTGATTTGAGATCCCCGGCAACGGCGCCAATTTGATCCGCTGTCACGCACGGGTCAAAATAAATAAAATAAGAATGTAGTAACAAGGCAGTTAACCTTGGTCGTCTCACAATGATCTCTAATTAACAATAACCAATAACAAGAACACGCAAAGAAATAAAATTGGGGGGATTTTGATTCAAGAAACAGGTTATAAAAGATGTAAATATCAATGTATAAAAACGACTAATCCACTGGTTCAAGGTAATTAATATTTGGATCTATCACGGGTTTCAAATGATTATTCTATTTCGTGATTCTATTCTTGTTTGAACATAAAATTAACCAATCAAGCGTCAATTAATTCTATAAGAATTTCTATTGGATTAAGCATCACAGAATTCGACTAATTATGAACAAGGAACAAGCGTCACAAGAACACAATTAATCTAATAACCGAATTTAATCAAACCTATAACTAAGCATTGTAGATTCTTCTTAATCCCTACTCGCAGCAGATTAAAACAAGCGTTTAACATACTTTGAATAGATCAAATCGAATTGTATAATAAGAATAGAAGGCAAAAATGAGATTTGGGTGATTAAGCATCAACACAAATAAAGCGTAATTGCTAACAATGATCAAAGGAGACAATGGATTAAAAAGAAAAAGAATTAGAATCAGAAATCGAAATTAATAATAAAATCCAAACCTCAAGATCCTTATAAAAACTCCCTAACCAGTGAATTAATCTATGG
Organism: Calophaca sinica; assembly: GCA_037113605.1. Taxonomy (NCBI): domain Eukaryota; kingdom Viridiplantae; phylum Streptophyta; class Magnoliopsida; order Fabales; family Fabaceae; genus Calophaca; species Calophaca sinica. The sequence goes on along the minus strand of CM073733.1, from coordinate 69,320,214 downwards.
TCTTAGCCTTCCATAGAAGGATTTGACAAAAAAAACGAAATTAAGAAGGGGAGAAGGAGAAAAGATTGCTAAAACTCAAAAACGACAAAATATTCAAAAGTAATCAAAAGGTAAATCCTAAGACTCTAAAAATCCTATTTATAATGTCTTCTTAGGTTAACCTAGGTAACCTGAAGTTTATGACCGAAGAAAAGGGCCCAAAAGGGTTTAATTAGCCCAATAACAACTAATCATATGAGTAATTGATCCAAAACTCGCAGTGAAACTCGCCTGCAGCAGTAAAGTGGATTTTCGACCTTCAAAATGGCAGAACTGGGCTTCGGTGCCAACATAAGAATTGTAGCTCTACTTCTTAGCTTTCCAACGCCACAAAGAGCACTGAAATCGGATAAGTATAGCCCAGGTTATGGCTTGTAGAAGCGACATGGGTCAGGATGTAACAAAATCTAAAAATTAGCAAATAATTCCACTAAAGCCCAATCAAGACCCAAAGATATAAAACCATGTTAAAAAGTAGTTGTTGGGCAAAACACACAATTAATAGCACCAAGTGCAAAGCTATAAAAGATGCATTAAAATGCATTGATCAACTACTAATATTTGTCTATGCCTTTCAGTGTGACTAATGTCAGTGCAGTCTTCATGGATTACATGAATTGAATATTCCACCCTTATCTAGATAAGTTTGTTGTGGTGTTTATTGACGATATCTTAAAGACCGATAACTCTACGCAAAGTTTTCAAAATGTGAATTTTGGTGAGAAAAAGTTAAGGCACGTCATTGATAAAGATGGAGTGGTTGTAAATCCTGCAAAGGTAGAGGTTGTGCTTCAATGGGATAGGTCGACCACTGTTAGCGAAGTATGAAGTTTTCTGGGATTGGCAGGATACTACTAAAGATTTGTTGAAGGATACTCGAAGAATGTGTTGCCACTCATGCAACTAACCAAAAAAGGTTCCTCATTTGTTTGGTCGGACAAATGTGAACAAAGTTTTCAGGAACTAAAAAAAAGCTGACTACATCTCTGTATTAATTTTACCCGACCTATTTGAAAATTTGAGGTGTATTGTGATGCCTCACATCAAGGGTTGGGATGTGTTCTAATTCAAGGATGCAAGGTAGTGGCTTATGCATCTAGGAAACTGAGGACTTACTTACCCAACACATAAGTTAGAATTGGAAGAAATTGGCTTTGCTCTAAAGATTTGGAGACACAATCTGTATGGTGCCAGATTTAATGTATTCAGCGATCACAAGAGGCTGAAGTACCTCTTTGATCAAAAGGAAATAAATATGAGACAACGTAGGTAGATGGAGTTTATAAAGGATTATGAAATCGACCTACACTACCATTCGGGAAAAGCAAATGTGGTTGCCGACGCATTAAGTCAAAAGTCGTTACATGTATTTGCTATGATGGTCTAGGAACTGGATTTGATCGAACAATTTAGAGATATGAGATTGGGAATGAAGATACAAAAGCATAAGCTATATATAGGAGCCCTATCTATTACTAGCAACTTTTTGGAATCAATCAAGGAGGAACAGAGGACCGATGAATATTCGTTAAAGATAAAGAGAATGGTGGAGGATGGTAGGACTTTGAAATTTAGGGTAGGACCTGACAAAGTCGTGAGATTTAAAGAGCGAGTATGTATTCCTACAGACTTGGAACTACGATAAAAAATCCTAGAAGAAGGACATAAGAGTAAATTTAGTATCCATCATGGAACCACCAAAATGTACCAAGACCTAAAAAAGATGTTCTGGTTGTCGGGAATGAAGAAGGAAGTAGCTGAGTTTGTTCTTTCATGTCTAACTTGCCAGAAGGCGAAGATCGAACACCGGAAACAAGCTGAGAAGTTGCAATCCCTTGAAATTTCCGAATGAAAATAGGATAGTATTGCGATGAATTTCGTGATGGGATTACCCTAGACAACCTGGAAATACTATACTATATGGGTCATTATCGATAGACTAACGAAAAGTGGTAATTTCTTACCTATCTGTGAAAGCTACACATTAGAACGTTTGACTTTGTTGTATATTAAAGAGATTATGAGGTTGTACGAAGTACCCATAAGCATCGTATCCGACAGGGATCCGAGATTTGCTTCTCAATTATGGAAAGGGGTACACAAGTCGATGGGTACCAAGTTAAGCATGAGTTCAGCTTATCACCCGCAAACTGACGAACAATTGGAACAAACTATCTAGCCTTTGGAATATCTACTAAGAGAGTGAGCTTTAGAAAAGATGGGTAGTTGGGATGAGCTGTTGCCTCTGATAGAGTTTACCTATAATAACAGTTATCACACCAGCATAGAAATGGCACCTTATGAGGTGCTATATGGAAAGAAATGTCGAGCACCTCTATATTGGTTTGAGGTCGAAGAGAATTTACTACTGGATCCTAAACTTATTCAACAAACCTCGAAACAAGTAAGGATAATTCGAGAAAAGATGAAAGCGGGCCAATATAGAGAAAAGAGCTATCATGAAAAGAGAACGATACCTTTAGAATTTGAAGCGGGGGATCATGTGTTCCTGCTAGTCTCTCCGAGAATTGGCATTGGACGAGCGGTAAAATCTAGGAAACTAACACCATGCTTTATTGGACCATTCCAGATACTTCGTAGAGTCGTACCAATAGCCTATTATATCGCATTACCACCAAGTCTCTTGAATCTTCATGATGTTTTTCACGTATCTCAACTCCGGAAATACCATCCTGATCCCTCACATATTATCGAACTTGAGTCAGTACAACTCAAGGATCATTTGGAATATGAAGCATTACCCTTATGAATAGCAGATCGAAGGATCAAGGAACTCCGCGGTAAGCATATACCCTTAGATCGAATTATTTGGGATGAATTTACTAGAGATACGACTTGGAAACGAGAAGCCGAGATTCGAGAACGTTACCCTCATCTGTCCCGAGGTATGTGAAATTTTGAGGCCGAAAATTCTTTAAGGCCGGTAGTAATGTGACATCCTGAGAATTTTAATTAGTAAATCATTTTAGGAACCTAGTATTAGGATAGAACAATGAGAAACACAAGCCAAAATGCGAAATTTTAGGATCTCAGTGCCATGTGGATCGTGACGCATGGGTAATCGCGACACGACCATGCTAGCACATCACCATAGTTGGATGACACGTGGACCCAATATACTAGGAGCCTACGTGACGCGATGAGATGTTAAACATGCGCTAATCGCGATGCGACCATATCGTAACGACATGTGAGCTGTGTCAGGATTAAGCGCGTCGCGATAGGAAAGTGACGGGGGCATCATGTCGTGATGAGCCCAAGTTCTTTCCTATAAATAGCTTATCCCTCACCTCTCATTCTACATTTCTTCTCCTTCTCTCTCTAAAATTCTCTCTTTAACTTAGTTGAGGATCTCCACCTCGGGGGTTCCAACGTTGAGGGTCGAGGGTGTGGGCGGGAGCAAGGTCTCAAGGGCTGCCTTAGGAGCAGGAGCTAGGCGAAGGAGTACGAGTAGCAGGGCAGGGAGGTACGGGTAGAAGCTCCAGAGATAGTTTAGACCAGGTAGTGATATCTAACCTTATTCATTAGGGAGTGTAGGAATAGAACAAGGTATAAATAGGTGTAGGGTGACCTAAGCCTTATTAGGGGTTGGTAACTAACAACATCTTAGGATGGGGGTTGTGACCTACGATGGCTGAGGACAGTCATTGTAAGTCTACCAACCATAAGAAAGAAGTATGATTAAATCTTGAGAATGGATGAATCTAGGATAGGAGACTTGAACCCTAGGATAGAAGACTTATCATTTGATTGTGTTTGATAACATGTAGCAGACGCTCGCACATAGTGACGATAGGTGTGATCTTGCACGTGCTTGAGGTTGACTGTGATTGATGTGGTTTGTATGTATGTTTGATGTTGATTACAACTGAGCTATAATTATTGATATACGGTTAATGGTTGATTGATTAAGGATGAGACTGGTATTGGTGATTTAGTCAGAGCTATTAACTGGGTAGAACGATGCGCCATGATGAATAGAGCTGAGTAGGATTACTGATGGCCAATTAGGTCCACTGCTAGGAATTGATCTGGGACTGAGTGTTGAGGAGCATACATGCATAAAACCACTGTCGTACACACAGAGCGGGTACAAAAACTGTCAGTACAAGGCACGCTGGTCCTTGGGAATAGTCTAGGTCCGACAAGTTCCATAGGTGGCCAGTAGTGTGGCCGCTATTGTGTCATGGCGTCGGAGTGCCTAGTCGTCCCAATGGGGTACTGTGGTCTCATCATCCATAGTGACGATCCAGAGTGTCGCCCGACACCTGTTCCTGTCGTTGAAGTTGAGGAACACGAAAGCACTCTTAGGGGTACGATGAGAGGGAAATGTGGATGGACAATTGACTTACCGCCCTTCATTGATTGTTGGGGGTCGCTGTTCACCATATCGTTGTTAAAAGTCTAAAGTGGGGTCGATTGGACTATGTGGCCACTAGGCATGTAACATGTTAGAAACTAGAGAGCATGGATTGGGGTAGCCAGGTGACGATCAATACTATTCGAGGATGGATGTGATTGTGACTTGTTTGTGTTTGAGTTCTATTTATCTGATTTCCCTTATTTTATGGTGGATAGTATGTTCTTATCTCCCTATTCTTTTTCATATTGTTTTACTTTACCTTCTGTTATAGAAGTTGAGGAGGCAGACATACCCGAGCATCCCAGTTTGGGGTGACTTCAAGGTCTACTACCATAACATGGAGGGGACTGTTGGGAGATTGATCATGGTCGTCATGTCGTGATTTACACTGGTCTAGTTAGTATATACTTTCGTATACTAGGTTCACCTTGAGCCTTCTTTATAGGTGATTTCCCTATAACCCATAGATTGCCCTTAAGACATATGTGGCGAGAGTCCATGCATCAGTGTCATGACCATTACCCAACCTATCATGGTGACACTCCCTCTTCAGTGGACTGAGACAGTGGGGGTAGGGGTGGTTGGGAGTATAGGCATAGGGATGGGAAGACATCTAGACCATCTCCCCTTATAATACCATTAGTCAGACCTTTGAGGGTGTATGGCCCCCGACGCTAGCTAGGGGAATCCCACTACGGGGGGACACACAAGTTCCACCATGACCTCGTGTGATCTCGATGACCGGGTCTTGATGGCCAGTTATGTTTGTTTCTAGTTGGAGGAGGTCTTTGTAGGTTTTTGGATACATGTGGGATGTTATTTCTGTGACATCCGCTACCCTGTTTGGTAAAATAACATGTATTTTGTAAAGATAAGTCATAAAAATGCGAGTTTATTAAAATCTTTTGCAAACGAAGTAACAAGCATCACCTAACTAAAACATAAACGTGAAAATACAAGTTCAAAACCAAATAAAAAAGGTATGGTAAAAACCCCATAATCCCAGTGTCACATGTCTCAGAGATTTTGCCCTTATTATAACTTTAAAACAGAAACATAAAAACATCAACTAAAACTAAGCATCAGTTGCACGAGCTACTTCTCAGCATCCACATCAACTTGAGCATCTTCCTCGATGAACTCATCACCTAAACGTACACAATGGCGCACGAGTAGCCACACAGGAAAAGAAGAGTAAGGAAACCGTATAACTGGGAAATGTCACAGTAGCGAATACAATGAACATAACACGCATGCATAGCCACAACCAATCATCAACATGAATGCAATTCACATGTCTAAAACTACATCATCACGACGGATGCAAACCTAGCATCTACTCCAACAAAACATGTGGTACCAAATACTACTCCGGGTGAGCTGGATGCGAGTGCCTTCAACATTTCGAGACATAGATAGAGTCTAGTCATAGTGATCCAGTGTATGTGTGAGACACCTCAACGGTGCCCCACCTTTGTGTAAGAACCCTCTACCGATAACTACCCGCTAAACTCATTGTGGTCGTCTCTATTACAATTCCCATAATCGTTTGCTTACCGTACCATTCTATCATCTCCGATGATGCATAACATCTAGCCTATCGTCAACATCAACCATATTATCTGAGGTACGACTTGTCTATACTGCAACGAGTCCTTACCCATACTGCAACAAGGTTCCTCAATAGGCATGGCAACAAGGAGGGTCGGGGCGGGTTTTGCCTTCGCCGTCCCCATCCCCGACACCCTAAGAAAAACCCAAGCCCGCCCCCGATCCCCGCCGGGGGTGAAAAATGGGTCCCCATCCTCGCCCCCAACCGGGGTTGGGTTTCCCCACCCCGCCTCCAATCCCCGCCCCAAGTAACAATATTATATTTAACAAATTATTATAATTATTCAAAAAAAATTATAAAAATATTTTCATTTGTTGAAAAGATGGTTCTGCAAATAATGAACTATTTAAGTGCCTTTTTATTTAAAAAAAAAGTAACAATAATGAACTTTAAAAAGTGAGACATATAGCTTATGGCTTAATAGACAACCCAACAAGGTCTTTGCCAATATTCCAAATTAGCCAAAAAACCGCAAAGCACATTACAACCAACATATAAATAACAACCAATGTTCCAAATTAACAGACATAATAAAATGAATCCAATGTTCCAATTCATCAAATAACAAAGCATCTAACGATCCTCTTCAACAAGGAAAGTAACACCATTAACCATTTTACCTGTATTAAGAAAAAATGAAAGTTAAATTATAAACATTAAGCTTGATAAAATGTAAATCAAATAAAGAATATAACACCTTCATCATCAGACTCCATTTCGTTGAGTAAAGTAGCAAATTCGTTGCCTACTTTAGAATTAGAAGCACCTACAAATATTAAATACGATACAATATAAAGAATTAGTTAAGATATACAAACTTATTTGTCATTTCATAAGATATTTGAATGAATTTGAATTTTAAACTTACCGTCATTCTTAGCACTCCATAACCAACCTCTAGAACACATCGAGGCACTCCATAACCAATGAAGTTGACTACGATGAGGACTTAAGATATGACCGCTAGTACTGAATGCAGATTCAGAAGTTACGGTAGAAACAAGAATCGCTAATACATCTTTTGCAATTACTTGGAGTGTTGGATACTTGATGCCATTCAATTTCCATCACATTAAAATATCAAAATATGAACTTCTTGGCAAAACATCCTCCTCTAAATAATGATCGAACTCAGTTTTAACAAATGAAGTTGTAGCTCCTTTTTTCCTCATGATATATGCATTATAATCTCTTAAAGCATCACGAGCAACATTACTAGCATCCAACATTGGAGAGTCACTACTAGAGACTTGATTCATTTTCAATTGATAATCAGAAACCAAATCATAACACAGTTGTTTGATCTTCTTAATTTCATTTGAAGTTTCAACTGGATACAATTTGTCATAATAATATTCAAACATATCCATTTTGAATCTAGGGTCTAAAACAGTAGCAACCCCATTATATCATGAACGACACTCCAATATTTATCAAATTTGTCTGACATCTGTTCTGCCATTTGTTTAATCAATCCATTGGGGTCATCAATCCATTTAGATATTGCCAATTTGATCTCACAGATCTTAGGAAAATCCAGATTTCTAGTTGGATATTTTGTGCCAGAAAAAATCTCGATGATAGAATTGAACACTTACAATTCTATTGCAAATTTTTACTGTAAACTAGTTGGCAAACAAGTGTATTGAGACTCGCATTGTTTTAACTGAATGAATATGTCCTGATATAAAATAGCAACCTCAAGCATATTGTAAGTGGAATTCCATCTAGTCGGACAATCTAAAACCAAATTTCTAGTGTAAGAGACTCGTAATTGTTTGGCTGTCTTCTCAAATTTTTCCTTCCTTTTAGGTGTTGCAATCCAATACGCGACACTATCTCGAATCTTTTCTATCTCGTCTTTCACCACTTCCAACCCATCTTTTACTATCAAATTTAATATATGTGCACAACAACGCATGTGAAGTAAGGACCTCATCCCTTAACAAAGTGTTTAACTGCAGCTTATCCTTAACTTTGTAAATCATGGCATCATTTGTGCTACAATTATCTAAAGTGATAGTGGACAATTTCGTATCAATATTCCAATCCATCAAACATTCAACCAATGCATTAGCAAGTATATCACCTATGTAAAGTCCAAGAGCCATCAATGTAATGCATAGCGACAACCATATACCCCTTTTTTTAATTGCCTGCAGTCCATATGTCAGACGTAATTGCCACTCTGCCCTCAAGACTGTCCAACAACTTCAAAGTCATTGATCTCTCAGAATCATACACTTTGAATATCTCCTTTTTGATAGTGTTTCGAGAAGGAACTTGAAATACTGGTTGGAGAGCGGACATGTATCTCTTAAAACCAATATGATCCACTATTGAAAACGAATATTCATGCATAATTATTGCATGTGCAAGCTGTTTCCTTGCATTATCAGCATCATAATTTCAAATACCTAACTCCTGCTTACCATGCAAAGCCTTGGGCATAAGAAATGTTTGCCCTTTACTATTGATTCCTCGCATGCTAATCTTGCGTTGAACACAAATATCCATGTGTTGGTGCAAGTGCCTTGTTCCATTTTTTGATTTTCCACAAAGATATTTCTTGCAATAATTACATTGAGCCTTATCTTCTCCGTTAACTTTAGTCTTGGTAAAATATTGTCATACAATACTTTTAAGCCTGCATGTCCCTGTTTGTATTATCGCCTCCAAATTATCACCTGTCTCACCCTGAGGTGTGCTCTCAGTCTCACCTGGAGTTGATTGTTGTACACTGTCCTATGAAATGTGTAGTTGAGAATTACCAACATCTGTCATGTCTATAACCTGTTAAATTATACATAAGGGCAAATTAAAATAAGTAAGAACTTTAATTTTATATTAATGAAATTTAAGTAAGATTCTTTCCCTAATTTTTTGATCAACTTCAACAAAAAACATCATTGCCTTGTCTTTATCAAAACTCACCACACTACAAACTTTGAGAAATCTTCAAAACCATACGATGATTAAAAGACAATTAAAATTAAAAGCTAAAAAGAAAGGATTGCCAACTATCTTAAATAATTTACATAGCCTGGCCATTTTAAAATAAGACAACAGCAATTTAAGGCCTTAAACATAAGCACTAAGGCAACATAGGGAAGAAGCTTTTGTATTCTGGTGGAAGTTTTCCAAGAATAGAGAAAACTATTTGGGAATTTCTTTGAGCTGGTGTGGCAGATCAGAGGAGGGATCATCTTAGTTAAAAAGATCAATGAAATTGACAGTGATTTGTTGTTTGCAGAAACTAATAATAAGCTAAATTCCAATAAATTGACAAACATCCTACCCTGAACTTCCAAAAAAATGTTGAAAAAAATCACAACCCAAAACACTAAAACATTCACAATCAATAGTTCAACAACCAAAGAAGGAACACAGAACAAAAAATAGGATGTCCCAAAATCGACTGGTTTATGCACAGGGAATCAAAAGCTTAATGAAAACCACTCCTGAAATTTACAAAGAAAAAAAAATTCAACTCGAAAATAATGCAAATCTGAAGGGAGAACACGTTGAAGGTGGAAAATCTAAAGAGAAATTTGGACGAACAAGTAAATCACGAACCATAACTCCAAGAAAAATAATAAATTGATAATCATGTTGTACACCCACACTTCACCCAAATTCAAACGCAACTCAACATTTGAGCATCTTGGGGAAGTAAACATTAATAAGGGGAAGTAAACATTCACCCAAAAAAAAAAGAACAAACTCAATAGATCAGAGAAGTAAACATGGGGAAGAAGCTTATCTCACCAGAACATGTGGTCTGCGGTGCCGGCGTTCGTGACAAGAAGGGATATGCGCAAAACGGACGAGAGGGGTGGTAGAGATGTGAGGAGCATGGTTGCTGACGGAGATCTATGCGCAAAATGATTCTGTGGTTGACGGTTCTGTGGTTGCTGGTGGAGAAACAGAGAAGAGAGGGGTGGGACTCAGAGTTAAGTATACTTCTCTAATATGTGGTTGATGGTTGTGGTTATCGGCGGAGAAACGGAGGAGAGGGCCGCAAGAAAAGTCAAAAAAAGCTTCGCCCTCGCCCTGCCCCCGACTTTGTAAAGTCGGGACAACCCAAACCCAGTCAAACCGAGTTTTCTCCGTCAAAATCGGGACTAGTTCGTGTGGGTCCCCGTAGTTTCGGGTCTCGTTGCCATCCTATTCCTCAACACAAGCAAGGCTGCTAATCATCATGAACTTCGGTGAAACCCGTAAAATGCTTTGTAACTATACCTATCTAGTTACTAATAAACATCAATCATTATCAACAAGTCCTTAAGGTCTTCTAGGTCGTAAGGAAAACATTTGTAACTTGTCTCTTAGGGTTTTACAAGTCCTAATCAAGTCTAAGAGTGTTCACAAGATAAGAATACTCTAGGGTTAGTTTAGATAGGTTTAGGTTCATTAAAACTAAGTTTGGGAAGGCCATAATCGATTAAGACACTTCCCTTAATTAATTACAACTCCTCTGGGAAATGTACTAGTGTAAAAACATGGTGTTAATCGGTTAAGTTCCTCTTATAATTGATTAATAGCTGTCTGGAAACTATACTGGGTTTTTTAGAAGGTCTTAATCGATTAGCACAAGCCTTCTAATCGATTATCAAGTCTCTGATACATGTATTGGGCTTCTTGACACGGGTTAATCGATTAGACCTCCTAGTCTAATCAATGAAGTTGGTTCTAATCACTTAGGTAACATCTCCTAATCGGTTACAAGCTACCTGAAACTAAACTGGATTTCCTGGATACATTCTAATCAATTGCATAGACATTCTTAATTGGTTAAGAGCTGTCTGAACTAAAATGGATTTGCTGGTTACATTCTAATCGATTGCATAGGCCTTCTTAATCGCTTAAGAGGCCTCTGGGAACATACTAGACATTCTGGAACTGCTTAATCGAGTAAGCCATACTGTCTATTCGATTAAGGAAATGTTTTCTCCTATTTTGGGTTCCTGAATACATTCTAATCGATTAAGACCATGTCTTAATCGATTAAGGCTTTCTAAACCTGTCGAGAGACATTCCAAATCAATTCTAACTCGTTCTAGCCTTTCAATCATCATTCATATGACAACACATAGGATGTAATCGTGCACAATATATCATTAACACATAACATGTAATCATTTATCAATCATCATCACACTCATCAAGTAATAAAATGGCTCCTTGCTCCAACAAGGACCTTAATCAATCAATAATATAAAAGAAGAAGATCATTGCTCCTACAACGGTTTAACATACAAGTAAGGTCAGCACAAGACATAGCGGTCATGGGACACCCCAATTATGTCAATTGCATCCTAGGCTACCTAATTCCCTAGTAATCATCCCTCCTCTTCTTACCTCTAAGCCAAGCAATCAAGAAGCAAGAGCACAAACGTCCAGGCAGTGAGAGAGGCGATCGAAAGAGCGAAGCAACGTCCTAACTCATCCCTCCTTAGATTCCCAAAAGCCACGAACGGAGGATGACAAGAAAACAGTGTCAGGTTTTACCCTTCGAAGGCATAAAGTATAAAATAGAAGGGTTTAGGCTTACCAACGTGATTTATGAATAGGAACAGATTGATCTTGTTATTATAGGGTAAAGAATGTCTCAACGATCACGTAGCATCAAACGACACGTGATTCTGACATCAGGGGAGGAAATTATGTCAGAAATGGTGATTTTAATTCCCGAAATCAAAGAATGAAGGTGAAAACAGGGACAATAGGGCTTGCCACAAATTTTGATCCTAGAAATAGCACGGTTATGTAGCACCTGTATTTTTACGATACGATTATTAGCGCTATTATAGTATTAGCTGTCGTATTTGTGCTATAATAAACAGTTACTTGTTCTCTAAATAAGTGATTTAAATAAATCAAGACCAAATTATATTTGAGAGTTAATATTTTATATTAATTCACGGTTCGAATATCGTCAAAAAATTCTAACGAAATTTCGTCGCGTTTCGAATCGCCGGACAGTTTTGCCGCAGATAAAATTCTAAACGAACTCCGATTTCGATGAAAATCGAAACGTAACTTGTTGAGACTATTTTTGAGTGTTTGACATAATTTTTATTATTTATAATTAAATATTATCACGCGATGAATTAATTTCTCGTTAAATTAATTTTCGCGAATTTATCGGTAACGCGGGTTTTTTGACACCGTGTTTTAACAACCCCTAGACTCTAGAATTAGAGGATAATCATGAGAGATGTGAGATTAGATAGGTAGGATTAGATGATGTGATTAGTATCTCACTTTATTGATTGGTGTCATAGTATGTGTGATTAGTTCATATTACCTTCACTTAAACTCATTGTTGACCAAGTGTTATTTTTTTTTAAGTGAAAAAAAAAACAAAAATACCCCACCCCCAAATCAGCCCTGCGTGACCCTTTTCCCCCACTAATCTCTCATTTTTATTTCCACTCAATTATTATTTTTCCTAAGCCTATTAAGCCCTTTTCATATTTTGTGTTATATTGTAAATACTTGTTTTATAAAAAAAGAAAGGAGACCCCCCCAATCAGCCCCATACCTCACAATCCCTCTCTCTCTACCTCATAACTTCTTCTTCTCCATTTCTTAGAGAGATAAGCTCTCCATGACCTCCATGGAAGCCACCTCGATTTTCTTGCATTTTTTAACCTCTAATCTCCACCATTCTTGCACCCAAGCTTACTTCCTACTTGATCCATCTTCTTCCAACCATCAAAGCAAGGAGAAAAACTGATTTTTCCTCCCCTTTCCACTGTTCAAAACAGCGCCCCCCACCCTCTTGCTCTAGGTTGTATTTTCTTGTTTTGTTGTCTTGATTCATGCTTATTTGAGTATTGTTTTGTTTTTGGTTATGTTGTATGAAAGAGATGAACACATAAAAGCCCAATCTTGAAACCCTAAGTGAAAACTAAAAGGGGAAAAGAGGGGTAGTGGGATCTTGTGGTTCTATCATGCTATTGGTTAGTAAATAGAACTATTGGGTGTTGTCATTGTTGAATTAGAAGTATAGTACTTTGGAATTGGAAGTGATTTGGTGAGTTTTTATGAAGAACCCCTATTCTTGAAGTAGGAAAAATGATGGATTTGATGGTTGGATCATGCCTTTAATTGTTGAACAACATGTTTTAGTTAGTTTTATGGCTATTGGAATTGTTTTGGAAGCTTTAGTAAGAGAATTAGTATGTTAATTGTGAGAAAATGGTTCTTGAAGGACTAACATGGAATGTAAAATTTAAATGGTTGGAACTTAGTTGAAACTTATCTTTGGTTGTGGTTTGAATCAAAGGAAAATTTGAAAGGTTTTTTTTTTTGGGAAACTTGGTTCTTGAAGTTTTGGAAAAAAAAATGTTTTAGAAGATGTTTGATTTAAATTCTCTTATGTGTATTAATTATTATGTGATGTTATTTAAGTTTTGAAGAAATGATTTGGAAATGGAAATTTATTTGGAAAGTGGCTTAGAACATGTTTCAAAATGTGTATGAATTATGTTTAGATAAGATTTGATGTTTTGTTGCTTTTAAATGTGGTTGAATGGCTTGGAAATGCTTGTAGTTATGAAAAGGAGTTCTAGCAAATTTTTTTGGTGAGAAAAGGAGGTTGAGACCGTGAGGCCATTGGTGGTTTTGAAAGGAAATTTTGGCTTGTTAACTTGCTTAAATGCTTGAAGATTATGTGTTAATGTTTTTGAAAACTTATGAAAATGAGTTATTGTTGGTGTTTACTTGGAGTCCAAGAAAGGGTTTAGTTTCAAAACCCTTATTTTTCCAAGTAATTAGAAATTAAATTCTTGAGTGTATTATTGATTAGGTTGTTCTCTAATTTTAGCTTTGGCGTGATCAAGAATAGGTTGGGTTGAAGCATGGAATTGGAAAGAATTTTTGGGAAAAACTTACTCTTGAAATGTTTGAAAATGAGTTTGAAACTTTGTAGGTCATCATTTTTGGATCATGTGTTGGTTGATGTATAGCATGCCTTGACGAATTTAATTGCTATAGGAATTGATTTTTGAAATGGAAATTGATTGGAAAAATGTCTTGGAACATGTTTGATCTAAATTTCCTTATGTGCATAAATTGTTATATGAAGTTGTTGAGTCTTATGAATGGTTTGGGAATGGTTGCCACTTTTAAAAGAAAATGATTTTTTGAAAGTTAGCATTTTCCTAAATTAAGTGTTATGTGTTATGTAGCTTTTCAAGAAAATGATTTTTGGTTCAAAACCTTATTCTTTTCAAGTAGCTAATAACTTAATTGCTTGAATGAGTTTGGTTAGAAAAAGGGTAGGCTTGAGAGCTTAAGTGTAGTTAGAATTTATAGAATTGTGCTAAGTTGTTCGTGGTGATAGGAATCGTGACTCCGGAAATCGAGCGAAGCAGACCCGAGGCTTGGGACACTGCGTTAGCGACTGTCTGTGGTAAGGGCAACTTTTAGATACGATAGGAATTTAATTTCAAGTATTTAAGCGAAGAAGTCTGAGAACCTCAGGGTTCGAAGTGAGGGTCTTGTACCCCTTCGTTTTACTGTTTTTTGATATACTGATTATTTAGTGGGCTTGTCTGTAAGTGGTTGGCAGCTGTCCCCAACCCCCCACACTTGTTGTACCTCTCTGTCAACTCCATTGAGTTACCGAGGGATGGATTCCATGATGTGATTGTCGATGTTGTTGAGTTATGCATTTATTTAAAATGTGATTGAATAACTGCCGTGAATTGCTTATGTATTGAATTGTGTTTCATAATGTGAACTGTTTATGCTGCTTATGTTTGTTGAATTGCATTTCACTGTAATAAGCTTGCTATAAATTATTTGATATGCGGTCGAATGACTATGCGAATTGCTCTTTGAATATCGTATGCGGCGAATTGTTCATCAAGTCTGAGAGCTTAGTCAAGTCGTCGAGATGTTTTTGAGCTCTGAGCCGGACAACTGAGGGTGCTAGGTCCCCTTCGTTCATGGTGGATTAGCTAGGCATCGCAGCGTTAAGGAACCAGAGCTAAATGTCCTAGGGAGAGCGAAGATCCCAAAGCTACAGCTGGTATTCAGTGGATGGATTAGCGTCTGCTTTTCGAAAAAAATGTCGAGTCGAGAGAAAATGAGTCGTGAGTCGACTCTTGAGCGAGAGTTTTGAGTTGAGCCTTATGAACTGTATATACTGTTGTTTTCTTATTGCTTATGAATTGCTATATCTTGATTCGTTGAGAAGTTGACCCTTTCCCGTGGTTCCGTCAAATGATGATGACAACCCAGGCGATGGCGAGGACGCGGAGGACCCGATGGCGGACAATGGTGAGGAGGACCCCTCTGGGGATCCGGGCAACGACTGTTATTTGTCGTGATGGATTGTTGCATGTTTGTGTTATTTGGGATGACTGTAGTATTTATTTTTGGTGTATAGTTAGTTGGTGACCAGTCGGGCTCGGGATGTTTTTTTTTGTACTACAGGTTAGACTGGCGGTTTATTTTTGGAGCAGCCCCCTGCGTGGGTGTCTGTCGGGAGTACCCCCGGGGTATGACTACTCTTATGAGGGTCTTCATACCAGAGGTGTATTCTCTGTACATTTCTGCACTGTTTTCTTTTGCACGTATTGTATATGATGGCTTGTCTATATATGCATGTATGCATTCCCAGTGCATGTGTCGTGTGTCCTAGATTGCATCATGTTTCGAAACGCTGTAAGTACTCTGTGTGTGCTTTGCGGGCACCTTTGTTTAAAAAAAAATATACTGCATTTTTTTGGAAGGACACAAGAGTACCATTTTTAAAAACGTGTCACATTTAGGTTATATCTAGTTTAGTAGCGGTCCGGAAACGGGTCGTTACAATGGTGGTATCAGAGCAGTTGGGTTCTAACCGGACTGTGCATAGGAAATTTGAAACTGGTCACCGTGTCGAGTTGTGTTTGTTGAGTGATTAGATGTGGTTGTATTATTATTGTTTGCTGAGTGAAACAGTTTGTCTGCCAATTGTTTGAATTGTTTCTTGATTGAAGCAATGTGTGTTAACACATCACTTGTTTGTGAGATTCTAACTGTGGTTTTGGATTTTGCGGAATCTAATGCCACCTCGCAGAGACCCTACAGCCGGATCAGATAACTCCAACATAGAACGAGCAATTCAGGCAATGACGGAAATGGCGGCGGCTATGGCTCAACAATCGACTGTTGCAACTCAACAGTCTAATGCTATGGCCCAACAGACAGCGGCTTTGGCCCAGCATAATCTGCAACAACAGTAAAGGGCAGAGCGAAATGCAGAGGCAAGAGGATTGGCGGATTTTCGGAAGCATGAACCACCGAAGTTTTTCGGAGAACCAAATCCGAATAAGGCAAATCTATGGGTGCAGGAGATAGAGAAGATCTTCGAGGAAGGGGGACTTCATTGTCCAGAAAATGTCAAGGTGGACTACGCAACCTACTTGTTGCTCAGAGATGCTGAGTATTGGTGGAAGGGGGTGAAGCAAACTTTGACGGCAGAACATTGTGAGATCACGTGGGAAATTTTCCGCAGGAAATTTTTGGATAAGTACTTTCCTGACACTGCACGAGCTGAGAAAGAGCAGGAGTTTCTTCGACTACAGCAAGGTAGCATGACGGTGCCAGAGTATGCTGCCAAGTTCGAATCACTTGCTAGGTACTTCAGTCCGTTCCGTGACCGAGCCGACCAGGGATGGTTGAGCGAGAGATTCCAGCGATGCCTAAGGTTCGACATCCAGAAGTCGGTGACATCTCTAAGAATCAGGAATCTTCAAGAACTGATTGACAGGCGTGTTGAGGTGGAAGTTATGAGAAGCGCTAAGAAGAGGAGTGGTACAGGCGGACCAGTGAGACCCCAGAGCACAGGACAGAGGGTTGCTCAGAAGGAAAAGCAGCAGGAGAAGCCGTATAATCGATCTCAAGGGAACAACGGCAGGGGACAATACCGTCCGATGGCTCAGAACGTGGGAGGCGGAGTCAGACTAGCGCCGATGTGACTTGTTATCGTTGCGGTAAGCCAGGGCACTATGCAATCAACTGCTCTGAAGAGAAGAACAACGTGTGCTTCAACTGCAGGAGACCGGGACACAGGCTAGAGATTGCAAAGCTCCTAAGGCTAAACCAGTGGTGAATGCCGCAGAGGCTAAAGGGAAGCGTCAGATGGTTAAGAGTAGAGTCTTCTGCATGGGCGGCAAAGAAGCAGAGCGACCAGGAGATCTAACTCAGGGGAATTACAAGATTAAGGGTAACCCTCTATTCATATTCTTCGATTCTAATGCCGCACATTATTCGATTTCTTGGTTGTGTGAGCTGATCTAAAATTTCTTGTGACTGTTTTATCTTTGGCTTAGTAGTGGTTACTTCAACTGCTAAGACTCTAGTTTCTAACACTGCATGACTTCGTTGTGTAGTGATTGTTGAGTGTAGAAGGTCCTTGTCAATTCGAGTCGCGTATCTTTAAAAGTCGTACCATTATTCTCAGGTCGGATTGGTTTTCGAATCACCACATCCCTTGGGACTGTGCCCAAAAATCGTAGCTTTTCCAATTTTGGAGTTTTCAAATATCTTTCTGTTAATTCCATCGAAGATTCTTGTAAGAGAGAGCTCAGAATTTTATATTCCCTTGCTAGTTTAGAAGTTGCCAAGTGACCAAGTTGAAGAATGTACCAGTTCGCGATGGTATCTACGGACGATATCTTGATTTATTCGAGGAGTAGAGAGGAGCACGAAGAGCATCTACGCCGAGTACTGTAGATACTACGAGAGAAGTAGCTTTATGTTAACATTTCCAAGTGTGAGTTTTGGCTTGAAGAGGTGAATTTTCTTGGACAAGTGATAACTAAGGACGAAAATTCAAGATAGGAGCGGACCACACTCCGAGATGCAATGGACGCGTGTATACACCTAACGTGGGAGCTGGAAGAGAAGATGTGGGATCAGTATCCAGAACTTTTTCGCGGTACGTATCTCACCTGTAGTTTCGAGGACGAAACTATTTTTAGAGGGGGAGTATTGTAGCACCCGTATTTTTATGATACGATTATTAGCGCTATTATAGTATTAGCTGTCGTATTTATGCTATAATAAGCAGTTACTTGTTCTCTAAATAAGTGATTTAAATAAATCAAGATCAAATTATATTTGAGAGTTAATATTTTATATTAATTCACGGTTCGAATATCGTCAAAAAATTCTAACGAAATTTCGTAGCGTTTCGAATCGCCGGACAGTTTTGCCGCAGATAAAATTCTAAATGAACTCCGATTTCGATGAAAATCGAAACGTAACTTGTTGAGACTATTTTTGAGTGTTTGACATGATTTTTATTATTTATAATTAAATATTATCACGCGATGAATTAATTTCTCGTTAAATTAATTTTCGCGAATTTATCGGTAACGCGGGTTTTTCAACGCGGTGTTTTAACAACCCCTAGACTCTAGAATTAGAGGATAATCATGAGAGATGTGAGATTAGATGGGTAGGATTAGATGATGTGATTAGCATCTCACTTTATTGCTAGGTGTCATAGTATGTGTGATTAGTTCATATTACCTTCACTTAAACTCATTGTTGACCAAGTGTTATTTTTTTTTAAGTGAAAAAAAAAAAATACCCCACCCCCAAATCAGCCCTGCGTGACCCTTTTCCCCCACTAATCTCTCATTTTTATTTCCACTCAATTATTATTTTTCCTAAGCCTATTAAGCCTTTTTCCTATTTTGTGTTATATTGTAAATACTTGTTTTATAAAAAAAGAAAGGAGACCCCCCCAATCAGCCCCATACCTCACGATCCTTCTCTCTCTACCTCATAACTTCTTCTTCTCCATTTCTTAGAGAGATAAGCTCTCCATGACCTCCATGGAAGCCACCTCGATTTTCTTGCATTTTTAACCTCTAATCTCCACCATTCTTGCACCCAAGCTTACTTCCTACTTGATCCATCTTCTTCCAACCATCAAAGCAAGGAGAAAAACTGATTTTTCCTCCCCTTTCCACTGTTCAAAACAACGCCCCCACCCTCTTGCTCTAGGTTGTATTTTCTTGCTTTGTTGTCTTGATTCATGCTTATTTGAGTATTGTTTTGTGTTTGGTTATGTTGTATGAAAGAGATGAACACATAAAACCCCAATCTTGAAACCCTAAGTGAAAACTAAAAGGGGAAAAGAGGGGTAGTGGGATCTTGTGGTTCTATCATGCTATTGGTTAGTAAATAGAACTATTGGGTGTTGTCATTGTTGAATTAGAGGTGTAGTTTTGGAATTGGAAGTGATTAGGTGAGTTTTTATGAAGAACACCTATTCTTGAAGTAGGAAAAATGATGGATTTGATGGTTGGATCATGCCTTTAATTGTTGAACAACATGTTTTAGTTAGTTTTATGGCTATTGGAATTGTTTTGGAAGCTTTAGTAAGAGAATTATTATGTTAATTGTGAGAAAATGGTTCTTGAAGGACTAACATGGCATGTAAAATTTAAATGGTTGGAACTTAGTTGAAACTTATCTTTGGTTGTGGTTTGATTTAAATTCTCTTATGTGTATTAATTATTATGTGATGTTATTTGAGTTTTGAAGAAATGATTTGGAAATGGAAATTTATTTGGAAAGTGGCTTAGAACATGTTTCAAAATGTGTATGAATTATGTTTAGATAAGATTTGATGTTTTGTTGCCTTTAAATGTGGTTGAATGGCTTGGAAATGCTTGTAGTTATGAAAAGGAGTTCTAGCAAATTTTTTTGGTGAGAAAAGGAGGTTAAGACCGTGAGGCCATAGGTGGTTTTGAAAGGAAATTTTGGCTTGTTAACTTGCTTAAATGCTTGATGATTATGTGTTAATGTTTTTGAAAACTTATGAAAATGAGTTATTGTTGGTGTTTACTTGGAGTCCATGAAAGGGTTTAGTTTCAAAACCCTTATTTTTCCAAGTAATTAGAAATTAAATTCTTGAGTGTATTATTGATTAGGTTGTTCTCTAATTTTAGCTTTGGCGTGATCTAGATTAAGTTGGGTTAAAGCATGGAATTGGAAAGAATTTTTGGGAAAAACTTACTCTTGAAATGTTTGAAAATGAGTTTGAAACTTTGTAGGTATTCATTTTTGGATCATGTGTTGGTTGATGTATAGCATGCCTTGATGAATTTAATTGCTATAGGAATTGATTTTTGAAATGGAAATTGATTGGAAAAATGTCTTGGAACATGTTTGATCTAAATTTCCTTATGTGCATAAATTGTTATATGAAGTTGTTGAGTCTTGTGAATGGTTTGGGAATGGTTGTCAGTTTTAAAAGAAAAGGATTTTTTGAAAGTTAGCATTTTCCTAAATTAAGTGTTATGTGTTATGTAGCTTTTCAAGAAAATGATTTTTGGTTCAAAACCTTATTCTTTTCAAGTAGCTAATAACTTAAGTGCTTGAATGAGTTTGGTTAGAAAAGGGTATGCTTGAAAGCTTAAGTGTAGTTAGAATTTATAGAATTGTGATAAGTTGTTCGTGGTGATAGGAATCGTGACTCCGGAAATCGAGCGAAGCAAACCCGAGGCTTGCGACACTGCGTTAGCGACTGTCTGTGGTAAGGGCAACTTTTAGATACGATAGGAATTTAATTTCAAGTATTTAAGCGAAGAAGTCTGAGAACCTCAGGGTTCGAAGAGAGGGTCTTGTACCCCTTCGTTTTACTGCTTTTTGATATATTGATTATTTAGTGGGCTTATCTGTAAGTGGTTGGCAGCTGTCCCCAACCCCCCACACTTGTTGTATCTCTCTGTCAACTCCATCGAGTTACAGAGGGATGGATTTCATGATGTGATTGTCGAAGTTGTTGAGTTATGCATTTATTTAAAATATGATTGAATAACTGTCGTGAATTACTTATGTATTGAATTGTGTTTCACAATGTGAACTGTTTATGCTGCTTATGTTTGTTGAATTGCATTTCACTGTAATAAGCTTGCTATAAATTATTTGATATGCGGTCGAATGACTATGCGAATTGCTCTTTGAATATCGTATGCAGCGAATTGTTCATCGAGTCTGAGAGGTTAATCGAGTCGTCGAGACGTTTTTGAGCTGTGAGCCGGACAATTGAGGGTGCTAGGTCCCCTTCATTCATGGTGGATTTGCTAGGCGTCGCAGCGTTAAGGAACCGGAGCTGAATGTCCTAGGGAGAGCGAAGATCCCAAAGCTACAGCTGGTATTCAGTGGATGGATCGGCGTCTGCTTTCCAGAAAAATTGTCGAGTCGAGAGAAAATGAGTCGTGAGTCGACTCTTGAGCGAGAGTTTTGAGTTGAGCCTTATGAATTGTATATATTGTTGTTTGCTTATTGCTTATGAATTGCTATATCTTGATTCGTTGAGAAGTTGACCCTTTCCCGTGGTTCCTTCAAATGATGATGGCAACCCAGGCGATGGCGAGGACGCGGAGGACCCGATGGCGGACGATGGTGAGGAGGACCCCTCCGGGGATCCGGGCAACGACTGTTATTTGTCGTGATGGATTGTTGCATGTTTGTGTTATTTGGGATGACTGTAGTATTTATTTTTGGTGTACAGTTAGTTGGTGACCAGTCGGGCTTGGGATTTTTTTTTGGTACTACAGGGTAGACTGGTAGTTTACTTTTGGAGCAGCCCCCTGCGTGGGTGTCTGCCGGGAGTACTCCCGGGGTATGACTACTCTTATGAGGGTCTTCATACCACAGGCGTATTCTCTATATATTTCTGCACTGTTTTCTTTTGCACATGCTGTATATGATGACTTGTCTATATATGCATGTATGCATTCCCTGTGCATGTGTCTTGTGTCCTAGATTGCATCATGTTTCGAAACGCTGTAAGTACTCTGTGTGTGCTTTGCGGGCACCTTTGTTTAAAAAAAAATATACCGCATTTTTTTTGAAGGACACGGGAGTACCATTTTTAAAAACGCGTCACATTTAGGTTAGATCTAGTTTAGTAGCGGTCCGGAAACGGGTCGTTATAGGTTACGTTCTGGAATGATCACGAGTGGGTCTCTAATCGGTCGTTTGAAGACGATATGGGATTCAGTGATAAAACAATGAAGAACGGATTGGAAACGGTGTTGGATCCTTAGCCCTCTTAGGGTCTCTCAAGAGTATGTTTAGAGTAATGTTTAAACTGATAATCACGACCCTAAAGTCGTATATAAAGGTCAGCAAACAATTAGTGTTTAAACCGGGCCGAAAACGGAGGTCCAAAACACTTAAAAATGGATCCTGATGCGAGTTAATCGATTAACACGAGTCTTTAATAGATTAAGACTTGCTGGAATAAGTTCTGGGCACTCTAGGCACAAATTAATCGATCAGAGACACTTAATAATCGATTAGAGGGTCTCCGGGAAGCATACTAGGTCATTTTTACATGATCTAATCGATTAGCAAATTATGTTAATTTATTAGGTCCTACTCCAAGCGCACTGCGTTACTATTTTAGACATATCTGGAGCTACGTGTGTCCGATTGAGGCGTTAGTGGTGGTGTTGAAAATCTAAGAAAATTTCCTACAAAATCATCTCTAATAAGACAAATGAAAATCGGGTTCGAACCGGGTGTAGTTGACTCATAAATTCCTGATGCTACACTTGCACTGCATTGATTCTAAAAAGCTTATCTTGAGTTGTAGACACTGGATTTGAGTCAAACCAAAGCCAAGCGGAAGGTAAGAGGCAAATCTATGACTTTCATGAAGGGACTTAAATCCAATTAAGTCGTGAAAGGGTTTGTTGAAGGACTAAGACACAATCTGGTTAGCATCAGTCAATTATGTGATAGTGGTTATTTTACCTCTTTGACATAGGTGTGTTTAAGTACAAGAAAACAAAAGAAAGGGGTTGAATTGTATTTTTAAAAAACTTTTCGAGTTTTTTAAAATATTGTCTCTCAGAAGTATGCAATACTGAACCGCTGAAAGCGTATGTAATGTTTTTCTTCTCAAGATGTTTATCTGACACAACATTTTGGCATATTAAATTTAAGAAAAAGACAATCCCCTTATTAGCAGATAAATAATATATGAAAGCGTATAAAGTGATAGAGATAGAGATGAACACAAAGGATTATACAGGTTCATTTTCAATTGAAAACTACTCTTGTCCTTTCACCTGAAGGATTTCACTAACCACATGGTTACAACCACTATTAGAACCTTCTGGTCAACCTGATCGTTCTAATAGTATCATAGTTTCAAAAGCCTATACCAAATTTTCTGATCATTTGACTGTTCAAGTAAAATCCTGGCTACAAACACTAACAAGATTTTCATAGTCAACCTTATTGTTCTTGCATTTGTAACACCCCCATTTTTTGTGCTAGGATCTTAGAATTCTTTGTGTGCTTGATTATGTGTTTCATGTGTGTGAATGTGTTTAAATATGCTTTTGATTGGTTAGGAGTTTAAAAGGATCGAACCCTCTAACGACTTAATTAGACTTAAGCTCCTTCAAGGAAGTTGTAGATCTATCCTTCATATTCCATTTGACTTTGGGTTGACTCAAATCCAATGTCTAGAACTCTGGATAATCTTTTTGGAGTCAACACAGTATGAGTGCAGCACTTAGAAATATTAGAGTAAACATCAACTGAATTTTTAGTTATGTTAGAGCTTGATTTTGGTTATTCCTATTAGAGAGGCAATTGTAGGAAATTTTCTTATCTTTCTAATGCCACTAAGAGTGCCTCAATTGGATACACATAGCTCCAGATGCAGTGAAAACAACGCGGGCACCCAGAGCTATTATGATGTTGTGCGATTTTTCGCGCTTTAATTCGTTTCGGGCCGGTTCTTGTGATCTTGGGTGACCTATTTTCGACTATTAGAAGAGGGTCACGACCCTTAGGCTTAACCTAGCCTTTAAACCTCAATTCTAAAACCCTAAACAAGTTTAAAGGCTACTCACAAGATCAATCAAACCAGAAAAATTCTCTTCTCCTCTCTTTTCTCAATTTCGGCTCTCAAGGGTTCTTGGCTTGGTAGTTCACTAGAGAAACTCGATTGGAGAGTGTGTCTACCATGATCCTTGCATCTCCATTGAGGAGAATAGATAGTGGTATTCATAACCTTGTTCATTGTTAGGGTTCCAAACTATGGTATTCCATTCCTAAACCCTTGTTCTTGTATATTTTGGTAAAGCAAGTCACTAAGGAAGGAAAAAGATTGAAGTTCTCTCATCCTATTTTGGTAGCACAAAATTCTATTAAGGTAAGGGGTAGTTGTTTCTCATCTAGTGATTTTATGGAAAATGAATGAGCAATAGGGGTGTCCCAAGACCCCTACGCCTCGCGCGGTAGCGCTATTATCGCGTTTTCACAAAAATCTATTTTGTTTTAGATTAAACTTTATATTTATGTGATGATTTTTGTGAAAATAAAAATATTCAGGTGTTCATATATGTGTTGAGATAGTTCATATTAAATATTTTGCATTTTGAAAAGTTTTACTATGTGAAAAAAAATCTTGAAATGCTTGTAGGACAAATATGGTATTGCTGGAAAATCCTGTGTGAATCGGTCTCAGTGTGTGACTTTTCTTAAATTCTAAGATTCGAATTTTGGAATGGGACTAATTGAATTCTGTTCATATATGAGTTGGCCATCTTCACTAAAAACGTTAGAATTTTTAGAATATGTTTGGTTGCTTGTTCAGATTTTTCTCTAACTGCTGTTGCAGGAAAATCCTGTGAAAATCAGTCTCAATGGGTGATTTTTCTTGAATTCTAGGATTCTAATTTTGGAGAGAGATCAATTGAATTTTGTTCATATATGAGTTGGCTATCTTTAATAAAAACTTTAGAATTTTTAAAATATGTTTGGCTGCTTGGCTGCTCATTCAGATTTTTCTCTAACTGCTGTGCCGGAAATTCTGTTTCCTGATGATGTCCTAAAATCCGAATTTGTTTGGGTTTCCTAGGAAACATTGGCATATTATTTTAATATGGGACCACTCGTGTGTTGTCTATATGTATGTTAGGGACTTGTATATTTAATTTGGTAATTTCTACCTGAGTTTTGAGCCTTCAAAGAGGATAAACTCATCAGACAGTGCATGCTGGAAATCTTGGAAATGATGACTGAAACAGATTTTGTTCTTACCAAATTTGGATGCATTTGAGTGAATATAGTTGATGCATTATTCTTATCAATATGTGGCTACGTTGAGGATTTTATTTTCATTCTATTCTTTATGATTTATGTAACGCCTCAAATTCCCTAAGCTAAGTTGAATATAAGTTGTGAGAAGTTGTGTAATTGTGTTTGAGCTTAATTTGGATTCAAATTAAGTAAATATGATTACATAAAGCTTTAATGTGAAGATTATTGATTTTGAGCTGAATTTGGTTGTCAAGTGATTAGAAGTATGGAGCAAGGAATCAATTGAAGAAGGTTTAAGTTGAAATTCCAAGATTTGATGTTAGAAATTCAGTTTTTCTACTTTTAGCAGTGAGTGAATCGATTCATACAAGCCTGAATCGATTCACAAAGGCAATTCTGGTGATTCTGTGAATCAAATTGGGAAGCTGTGATCGATTCACCAGACGCGCTGCATTGTTTCTGACTGCATGAATCGATTCACCACTTAAGCGTGAATCGATTCACACCCTGATAAAAGCTTAAAAACGACACAGGAACCAACAGAACGCGAAAATGAGGAAAAAGGGGAAGAAAAGAAGGAAAAGGGAAAAGAGAAAAGGGGAAAAAATGGCTAGGGTTTCAAAATCCTATGAGAGATTTGTGAGATTCTTGCTAGATTACTTCAATTTCTAACTTGAATGAGAGTTAAGTAGTTGAAATTTCAATGTTGATGAAAAGTTTGGAGGAACCCTAACCAAGAAGAAGAAGAAGAACGAATTGAAGAAGAAGAAGAGGAAGAAGACTAAGCTCCTCCCAAAATGGCTCGAGTTCTTGGAATAGAAGAAGAAGATTGAAGGTTGTAGCTCAAGATTTGAGAAGTATTTAAAGAAAACCTAAGTTGGGCAAAGACGGAAAAACTTGAAGAAGAGCAAGGAGGGCAAAGTTCAACCATTCTAGCTCAAGGTCTTGAAGAATAGAGGTGAGTTCTTCAGCCCTTAGGTGATGGGTAACCATAAGTCCCACATATAGGAATTTATTTTCCTTAAGCAATATGTAAACCCTAGGTTCAAGTTAGGATTTGAAATATCCATATGAAGTATAGTTTGAATTTATTATTGTTATGTTTTATTAATGGGTTTGGCTAAAAAGAGGTTGAATGGCTGCCCCCAACTCCCCACAAATGAATGTATGTATGTTTGATGTTTGCTCCTTTGTAAGCTCCATAGAGCTTCAAGGGGATAAGTTTGATGTATGTGTGTCCATTGTATTGGTCATTTTTGAGGCTTGTAAACGAGCCCTAAGTTCATGGCAATAATGTCGAATAAAAGACCCAAGGAAACTATGTGATAGGAAGGATGTTTAAAATAGTTTTTCATGATTTGATATAGTTCATATTATGAATATGGTATGTTTCAACTTCTACGTGAATATTTAGTAAGTAATGAATGTTGTTGTTATTAAGCTAGATTCATTGAAATGATTGTAAATTTCCTTGAATAGTTAAATGATGAGGGTTAATAATCCTAGTTAACTAAGTTTGCATTTTTGTATACATGCATAAAAGCATAAGCATGGTGATATATAAAAATCACCTAAAGTACATGGCAAGGCTCCTCTATTTATAGGAGAAGATCGGTATGGTTAGCCTCGTGGGACGCCACTTGGACGGTTAAAACGTCTAACCACCATATCGTAAGTCGTTATTCAGGGTCTCGGAACCAAAGCCTTGATAAAACCCGGTGTAACACCTATATTTTTACGATACATTATTTAGCGTTATTGTAATGTAATATTTGTCGTATTTATGCTATAATAAGCAATTTCTTGTTCGCTAAGTAAGTGAATTAATTAAATCAAGATCAAATTAAATTTGAGAGTTAATATTTCATATTAATTCATGGTTCGAATACCATCGAAAAATTCTAACGAAGTTTCGTTGCGTTTCGAATCGCCCGGCAGTTTTGCCGTAGATAAAATTTTAAATGAACCCCGATTTTGATGAAAATCGAATCGTAGCTTGTTGTGATTATTTTTGAGTGTTTTAGATTGTTTTTATTATTTATGATAATATTTTATCACGCAGTGAATTAATTTCTCGTTAAATTAATTTTCGCGATTTTATCGGCGGGTAATTAATCGGTAATGCGGTTACTCGACGCCGTGTTTTAGCAACCCTTAGACTCTAGAATTAGAGGATAATCATGAAAGATGTGAGATTTGATAGGACAGATTATTTGATGGGATTAGAATCTTCACTTTATGAGAGGTGTCACTTAGTGTGTGATTAGTTTTTTTATTACCTTTTACTTAACCCATTTTTAACCAAGTGTTATTAAGTGATAATTTTTTTTTATTCTTCCCTCCCCTTAAACAGCCCCACGCAGCCCCTCCCTCTCTCTACCCTCATTACTCACTTCATCTTCAACCTTTAGAAAGAGAAGTTCTAAGCTTCCATGGAGACTACTTTCTTTCTTGGTTCCTAAGCTATCTCACCTCCATTGTTCCACATCTTTTGTTACCCATTTCTCCTTCTCTTCATCATCATCTAGTTCATCACCCAAGCAAGGATTGAGAGCACCATTTCTCCCCCAAAAGCAGCCCCTTGGCCGCGAGCTAAAGGAGGGAGTAGGTGATGGTTCTTTCAATTCCATTTCTTGTTCTTATGTCTTGTTTTATGTTTAATTTATGCTTGATTGTGATCAAAAGAGGAGATGAGCACTTCAATCCCTTTTCGTTGGAATCCTAGGCGAGACCTTAAGGGAAAGAAGAGGGTTTGTGTGATCCTTGGTGAATCAAGAAATTAATTGATGATTTTGAGCTTAATTGGTGTTGTAGTTGTTGTTTTTGTTCATAGTTTTGGAATTAGAAGTTGTTTGGGTAATTTTTATGATGAACACCTATTCTTGACAAAGAGGGATTCGGGGTAATTAATTTGTGAACCATGAAATTAGTTGATGATTCTTGTGTTTTAGTTAGTATAAGTGTTATTGAGTTTGTTGAGTTTATTAAAATAAGAAAGTTAGTAAGTTTTATTGAAAAACCTTGTTCTTGAAATGGGTTTGGAAAGGGATTGGTTTTGATTGAGCTTTAATTTGTGAATTGGATTGTTGTTTTGTGAAAAAAAATTGGACTATGAAAGGATGTTATTTAATTGTTTGGAAGTTTTGAAATTTGTTTCCTACTAGCATGGCAACCCGTGCCATGCACGGGTATGTATGTCTTCTAAATTTTTCTATAGAATAATTGAAATATTATATATAATATTTTCTTTAATTTTTGGTAAATTATATATAATTTTTTCTAAATATTTGTAAAAGAACCTTTGTATAAAAATTTATATAATATTTGATTTGTTTCAGTTTCTTGATCACCCATTTTACCACGTTTAGGTAATTATATTTGATTTATTTCAATCATGGATCACAAAGTGTAATAATTTACATATAAATATTAATATTTTTTGTGTAAAATATTGTGTTATCTCGTAAAATATTCATTCTCGTGTTTAAGAAAATTGTAATATTTTTTTGATAAAAAATATTTGATAATCTTTTTCCAATAAATCTGTAGGCTTGTGCTACGCACAGTATATACTTAAAAATTATAATCATATACTTAGGGTTTAGAAGAAGCAACATTCTTATGTATATATTTGAGCCTTCAAAATCTACGTCTCCCTTTGAGAATAGAATTAGATAATAGAATCATAATTTTTTTACATTTTATTTGTAGGTTCGTGCTACGCACATTATATACTTAAAATTTACAATCATACACCTAGGGTTAAGAAGAAGTAACATTTTGTATACATTCAAACATCGATATCTAAGCCTCCATTTGATTTCTAAATAGAATTATTTCAGAGTCGAATTGATCAGGACAACATGTGAAAATAATATGCTACTATATTTTGAATTTATTCAAAAGAAACTTGTTTCATTATTTGAATTTATTCGAATTGATTGCCTCTTCATATCACAATTGAACTTATTGGCTTAACATTTAAAATAGGACTGGATCATTTTGAATTTCGAACAATGGCAGATTGCATGTTTAATTAAGGATATTTAATTAGAGTAGGATAAAACCAAAAAAATAGAAAGAAAAAAAATAAACTTTGATCTTATAATTATTAATGTCTATTACGATTAAAAAAATAGTAAATTAATTGTGTGAGTTAAAATGTTTATAGTAAAATTGTTATCGCCATAATTTAAAAAATATTGAAATTATAATAAAGTATAATTTTTCCATTACAATTCAAATGTTAATGCGGTTTGTATAAAATAGGTTTAATTACTTTTTGAAAATTTTTAAATAGGTCTCTGAACTAAAAA
Source organism: Calophaca sinica (assembly GCA_037113605.1). Lineage (NCBI taxonomy): Eukaryota > Viridiplantae > Streptophyta > Magnoliopsida > Fabales > Fabaceae > Calophaca > Calophaca sinica. The sequence goes on along the minus strand of CM073733.1, from coordinate 69,290,774 downwards.
CTTATAATTGGATCTTTGAACTCATCAATAATTGGATCCTTACATGTTAAATTTTTTAAATTTTGAATAATTTATAATTAGGTCCCTAAACTTTTAAATAATTGGTAAGAGTCCCTGAATGAACCAATTCATAATTTATATATCCACGAAATACATGTTAAATAAATACAATGGAAGACAACAATTTTGCTTTAATTTTTTTTCTCCAATAAATAAGTACAGATTGTTAAGCTTGTTTTTATCCCCTTCAACAAAGCAATGAAGGAGAATGTCCTTTGAGGAAATTTCCTCCAGCTGCACCCTACGCGTGTGAGTAGGCAAGAGAATTAATGCTCTATAACAAAGAACTATTTCTCCACCTGTGTGTGAGAGTTGGCAATTGGTACATACTTTCTTTGGTTGAGATTGCACTTAGTTATTACAAATAAAGATGCTATCTCAGCCAAACAGAACATGTGATTTTAGATAACATAAGTTCAGAATATTGAAGACTTTACATGGTTGAGTTCAAGTAATAATATTGTTCTTTAGCCGTTGGCTTTCTCGACTCTTACAGATTATTAATTTCAGGCTCACTGAGAAACTTCTAATTCAAATATGAAGTCCTGAAGTCCAAAGGAATATATATCTTGAACCACCACCAGTAACTGTAAAATAATATTGTTGACAGTAATACAACGAAGGGGAGTTAAGTACTTATAGTAATGTACATTCAAGTTTCCTATTCGTTGCCACACATCCATTTGATACTTGACCACTTATTCCCCCTTTATCATTGGACAACCACCATAAAATTATCGAGAAAGCAGTTTTGTTAATTCATCTCTAAATGTGAAAACTTGTTGACACATATAATAATAATAATAATAATAATAATAATAATAATAATAATAATAATAATAATAATAATAATAATAATAATAACAACAATAATAATGGCTGTATCAACTTATAACCTGACAGGCCAAAGTAAATTCTTGTACATCCAAAGTCACTGACCTTATTATAGCAATGTACACCAGAAAAAGTGATGGCCTGACCAGCAACCATTATTCCTATAGTAGCAGAGAAAATCCTAACATTTTTACTGCATTATTGTGTAATAAATTTTATATGCATCCAGCAAAAATCACAAATAATTAGTGCTTCCAATAGAAAACAACATCAAAGCAAAAACTATAGCTTACTAATAATTCATTCCCATAAATTAATGTTTTAGCGCCTTTTGCCATTAGATGTTCTTATCCTTGTCATTCTACATATATATATATAAACCTGAAAATCATAAAATGTCGAATTTGAGTAACACAACTTCTTTAATGGTTCATCATGTCAGTTAGTTTCAATCACATAAATAATAATTTTGAATCGCTTTATCAAGCAACATCCTCATTTACCTCACTGTCGATGTCATAATACTCATTGTTTTGCTTGAATCATCAATAGTGCTCATATCATCTCAGATTAACTCATTGTCATCCTCACAAAGGGTTAAGCACACTTTTGGAAGAAGAAATCATTGGCAAAACATCATAAACAAATTTTAAACTTAACTGCAAGCAAAATATCCTTCCATTACCTTCAGAAATAATACAAAATGTCTGTTGTTTACATTATCGACCTCAATTTTCAATGGATTTTCGGCCACAGATGATTCACTTCTTGTTCTTCTTGAATAGATGAAAACAACTTAACTAAAAATACATTCAAGAGTCAATACCCTTGGTTTGAATGGCCCAAAAAACAAAGACAATGACATTATTGAGATAAATACATATCAATAATTCAAGGCTATATATGGAAGCACAGATGAGCATAACAGGTCACATGGCTGAAAAGAAAACAATTACTTTACAAATAATTTTAGAGGATGGATCTGAAACCAAAAGAATGAAGGCATACCTTGCCATTTATATTCACAACAGAAAAAATAATATATGTAACAACAAAAATAATGGCATTGATGATTCTCATATTAGGATCTGAGTCCATAATATATGAGAATGAAGAAGTGCTAGTTACTTTAAATAAACAAAGAAAAACTTGGAAGCAGCAAGATAGAGGTTTCGAACCATAATACAGCACAACCTTCCTCTTCTTTCTCTTCCTTTTTCTTTCACAGTTTTAGCTTCTCCTAGATCGACTACAAATTTAATAGTTAATTTAAATTTAAAGGATAAACAAATCAAAAAAATTCGATCATTTTGTGCACCTAGTCAATCAAATTAAATTTCATATTTACTGAAATTAGGGCATCCTAGGTAAAAAAGCTATTTTTACATAAGGTGGCTTCTAGGGTGAACTTATCACCATATGGTTCACCGGTGAACCACTTATAATATACCGTTGGATTTAATCAATGACTCAGATGACTTGGAAAAAAATGAGTAACACCTACGTTTTCCCCCACCCAATCTCTTTCAATAAATGCTGGAATTTGTCATTATAACTAAAAAAATGACTAGTTAAAAAATTAAAGGTTTTTTTATGGATTAAAAAATTAAGGGTTGTTTGTTACTGATTAAACAAAAGTGATTTTGATCAAAAATAATTTAAAAATTATTTTTTTAGAAATTTTTAAGAAAAATAAAAGATAAATTGTGTTTGTTTACAACCACAAAAATCACTTTTAAAAAAATGAGTTTATCCTGTTTGGATACAACCACGTAGAAGTAGTTTTATCGTAACAAGATAAAAATCATTTTTTTTAAAAGCAATTTTTATAGTTGTAAACAAACATAATTTAGGGCCTGTTTGTTACGGATTAAGAAAGAAGTGATTTTGATATTCAAAAGTTTAGAGATTATGTTTTAGAGATTTTTATGAAAACCAGAATCTATTTTGTGTTTGTTTACTATCATAAAAAATATTTTTAAAAAAATTTGGGCCCGCTTGTTATGAATTAAGAAAAAAGTGATTTTGACATTCAAGATTTTAGAGTTGTGTTTTAAAGATTTTTAAGAAGAGCATAATCTATTTTGTGTTTGTTTACCATCGTAAAAATCATTTTAAAAAAAATTGATTTTTACCCAAAAAGCTAATGAGAATAGCTTTTTATCTTACCCATAAAAATGATTTCTTTTTAAATAATTTCTTTGAAAAGCTATAACAAACACAATTAATAGCACTAAAAATGATTTTTAACTTTAAAAAAGTAATTTTTTCATAAAAAAGAACTCTAACTAATGGGATTCTAACCCATAAAAAGCTAACAAAAATAGCTTTTCATTTTACCCATAAAAATGATTTCCTTGAAAAGCTGAAACAAACACAATTAATAACAATAAAAATGATTTTTAACTTACAAAAAGTGATTTTTTTAATAAAAAACTGTAATAAAGAGCTCTTGGCTTTTGCTTTTTTAAAAAATCTCTAAAACATAATCTCTAATATACCATCATAAAAATCATATTTTTTTAAAAAAATGATTCTTATCCCAAAAAGTTAACACAAATAGCTTTTTATTTTATCCATAAAAATTATTTTTTTTAAACGATATCCTTGAAAAGCTTAAACAAACACAATTAATAATAATATAAAAGAGAGAGAGAAAGGGAAAAAAATTTGATGTGTGTAGTGCATTATAAGATTTGGTAGACCTTCAAAATCTAATCGTTAATCAACTGGTCAACCCATGAACCATCTATTACATGATCCACCCTAGATGCCACCTTTACATAAATGTAAAGAGTGATAAGAAAAAGACAAACGCCATTCTCTTTTTTTTTTCAAGGAGCAAACGAATAAAAAATTCTCATTAGTCAAGAAGGAATGAGGGATAGAGATTAAAAAAAGGAAAGTGATAATTACCCAATGAAGGATCCGCCAATGAGAAAGTTGAGAGTGGTTGAAGGAGGTGAGTTTAGCGGCATAGAGGCCTTCACCGCTGCCATGGAAGAAGAAGGAATTTGCACGGTGTAAAAGTCTCATTTTGATAGTAGTGGATGGAAGCACCCACGAACAACATAATTGGACCGCCATAGTTACACTTACCCTGTCAAAATAGAAAATATAAGAACAAAAAAAAAATAAACAAAAGCTACAAAGCAAAGAGAAGCAGCGTAAATGGAAACATGGAGGAGAGAAAGTGAGATATTGAGAGAAAAAAGGGGTTGGGGATGGAGCCCTGCTGCTGGGAAAGAGGATCCACTCTCTACAAACGTTATTCCTAAAAATTTGACCAAAATATGTTTATAATGGGTAATGTTTCTACAATTTGAATTTCAAAACTTTGGTTTTCCATTTTGAAAATGAAGATATTAAGTAATCATTTTATAATTATTATTTTGATTAATAACATCGTTTTTTGTCCACTTTCAGCTGCTATTTGCACTAAACATGGGATAATGGTCTGGAATCTTGAATTTATTGATGAAATCGTGTGGATTGGATTTGATTGTCACGTTAATTTCATTCTATATTTTATCCATGTCTGTTCCGGTTCTTGAATTTTTGAATTAAATTATGGACACTTGGCACATGAGATGGAAATAAGGTGGACACATGTATAAGATTTTATTGAACAGCAAATTCAATGCTGACATGTGTTATTATTTTTCAAGGTGTTGTCACATAAATGTACACGTGTATAGAAAATTAATGTGGTTTTCTTAAGAGAATGCCACTTGACAATGCATTCAATGAGATTTATTCTTAATTGTATATATTATTGATTATTGATTTCCTTGATGTTGGCCGCGAGCTCCTTAGGAGATTTGGGAGAGAAATTGTTTTGCGTTTTAACTTATAATTATTGTGTTGATGAATGATTAAGTTGTGGAAAATTTTGGAAGAGGTTTGATTGGAATTGGATTTGTTTTGAAATTTTAAGGCTATGAAGCATATGAGGTGATTTGGGTTCCTTGAGACCCAAGGTGCCTAGTAGAGCCTTAACTTAAGGTTTTAGATAAAATGAAGTTGATTTTAGTATTAAATTATGTTTCAAAATTTTGAAGGACTTGAACTTAGTTAGTAGAACCTTATTTTTCCAACTTATGCATATTTCAAGAAAAATAATGTTGCATTATGTTTTAGTTCTCAATAGATAATTCTTTGCACAAATATTTCAAATATGTGACTTAGTATTTTAAATTAAATTCTAAGTGGAAGTGTTTGGTTTAGGAAAGGGTTAGGTTTGAGAGGCTAAGGTTTTTGAGTTAAGTTTTAGTTTGTGCTAAGTTTACTCGTTGTGATAGGAGTTGCGAATTCGGAGACCGTGCGACATGGACTCGAGGCTTATGGTACCCTGTTAGCAAACAACTGTGGTAAGGGCAACTCTTAGACATAGATAAACGTTATTATTTAATTTCAAGTCTTAAAGCGAAGAAGTCTGAGAACCTCAGGGTTCGAAGTGAGGGTCTCGTACCCCTTCGACTTTTTAATTCTTAAAATTTTATTTATGATTATTTAGTGGGCTTGTCTGCAAGTGGTTGGTAGCTGTCCTCAACCCCCCACACTTGTATGATTGCCTCTCTGCCAACCCCACTGAGTTGCAGACGGATGAACTGAGTTGTCGGTGTCGATGCTTGATATGGTGTGAATACTTATACTGCTTATACTGGTGACCTGAGTGGATTGTGTTAAACTTGGCATGAATAGTATTGATATGTGGTTAAATAATTATTTGATTGCTTCTTGAACGATTATATGCGGTGATTGTTTCATTGGTGTGGTGAAAAGTGTCGACGTGACGTGCATGAACTATATCCCGGATATCCTAGGGTGGTCGCGGAACCCAAAGCCAATGGCTGGAGTTTGGCAGTTTAGTTAGGCGTCGTGTCGTTTGGAGTTGTCGTGTCATTTATGAATTATATCCCGAATAACCTAGGGTGCTAGGATCCTCTAAAAGGCTACGGCTGGTTTTCAGTAGCTTAGTTAGACGTCGTAGCGTCAAGGAACATATCCTGAAATTCCTAGGGTGGTCGTGGAGTGCAAGGCTAATGGCTGGAATTCAGCAGCTGGTTCGGCGTTACCTTCCGGAAGATTGTCGAAAGTGTCATGAGGGAATGAGTCTTAAGTTGAGTCTTGAGTTGCGTCTTGAGAACTGTGCATATTGTTGTGTTGCCTCTTGTTTATGATTTGTTATTTCTTGATTTATTGAGAAGTTGACCCTTTCCCGTGGTACCTTCGACCAATGATGGTTACCCAGGTGATGACAAAGAGCGTGCTGATACCGGCGATGAGGACATCGCCGGAGATCATCTTTGATTTTCCATACATAGAGATGCTCGCGGCGATGGAGTTCGACCCCATTTCCCGTCGCGTTGTTTATACTGGGGATGTTGTACAGAGCTTCCGAGAGGGTGGTATGGTAGTGAGACAGGAGACTTCGCGGCACACAGTGAGCTTCCTGATTCAGATGATGCAGGTGGTGGACGCTTGGCGAGCTATTTAGGGAGAGAGAACTATGCCAGCATCATCTTCCTCGCCAGAGGGACCCCTCGAGATCCCGAGGCGCACTGCTTCCCGACTTGCTTCCCGAGGACGAGGACGAGGACCGAGGGTTCGATGGACCGCTTGTAAGAGCGTGATTAGACGCGGGACTGCAGGAGCATCTACTTCCAGGGTAGTTGTTATTCAGAGTTCTCCAGCAGGATCTGAGCCCGAGGCGAAGCCAGTTTCTCCCATGTTATTCAGGACCCCTACCCCACCGGGACACCTCTCACCTGTCTGCAGAGAGTGTAGTGAGGGTGGCTGTAGCGACGCGAGATTCTTGGAGGAGGCGGTGATAGCAGAGGACGTGCCGGAGGGTGTGCCTGTGACGACACCTTTTATTGATTTGACTGAAGGGGACCCGATGGACGATGAGGAGGAGGAGGATCCATCTGAGGATTCGGATAGTTATCTGTAGTCGTCGTGTTGTCTGACTGTCTGTTTATGTTGTTATAGATTACTGTAGTATTTGCTTTTGGTGTACAGTTTGTCTGGTGACCAGTCGGGCTTGATGGATTTTTTTTGTATTACAGAGTAGACTGGTGTTTTACTTTTGGAGCAGCCCCCTGCGTGGGTGTCTTCCGGGAGTACCCCCGGGGTATGATTGCTCTCATGAGGGTCTTCATACCATAGGTGTATTCTTTTGGGACATCTTTATGCACTGTCTTTATTTTGTACGTACTATTTTCCCTGACGTGTTATATATATATATATGTATGTATGTATTTACAGTGCATGTTTCTTGTGTCTTAGATTGCATAATGTTTCTAAATGCTGTGGCAACTCTGTGTGTACTATTAGTACTATGCGGATATGATTGTTTTAAAAAAAAAGAGACCGCATTTTCCAAAGGACTCAAGGGTATCGTTTTAAAAACGCGTCGTATATAGGTTTGTTTCTAGTTTAGTAGCGGTCCGAAAACGAGTCGTTACATTAAGGATGATGCGGTAAAGAAGGAATGTACGCAAGAGCTCTCAAAAGAGTGAGAACTTACGGAGAATACGGATAAAGGGAAATCAAGTTCCAATCCCTTCGGATCCTTAAGTTGAGGAATGTCTTAAGTGTGGTCGGAACCACAAAGGTGAATACTTGGCTGGACAAGCGAGTAATTCATATGCTATCAATCAAGATGCTCGGCAAGGAATTAGGAACAATGAGCAAGTAAGGGTTTTTAATTGTAAGGTTTCAATCGACTTAGGATGGGCGTTTGTAATCGGTTAGGGTTACAACACTTGTTATTTTATCAAGTTGTTTAGCCTAACTCATTATGAATGGATCCAAGATTGATTGAGATCCTATGATAATACCTAAGTGATCCATAGTGTTCTAAGTGATTAGTAATAAGGATAGGAAGTAAGATGTAGATAGGCCACTCACTTCAATGCTTAAATGGAAGTATGGAACCTCGAGGTGATCAACCTCCAGCGAAGCAGAGAGAAAACCCTAAGTCTTTTAGGTATTATGATCCTAGTTGAGAAGCTAGCCTAGAAGGAGAATTAGACTATAGTCTTTGAACTATAAGAGTTATAAGCAAAGTTAATTTGGCAGAAATTCAAGGTTGTTAATGATTGCATTCGATCCAAATGATCAGTAAATAAAGTGAATTCATCTGACTAATTATAGACTTTATCTTACGCAAATAAGAACCTTATTTGGAATGAGACTTAGTCTATCGTCGGGTAATGAAATCACCAAGTTCTCAGGACAATTAGTTCTTCTGTAGAGTTTAATTCCTTTATGGGTTTCCAATAATTTAGAAGGAGTAGTGAAGGTAGATCCGGTTAAGAGAGATATAATTATTCCCTAAAATCTCAAGGATTTATTTTCTCAGTACTAGTTGGTCCATTAGATGTTAGACTGACGACAGACATGCCAATCCCTGTTGCTATTGGATATGGCAACGTGGATTTCTGGTTTAGACTTTAATTGAACCAAGATAGAGGAATTAGTCCCTTAAGTTGAAGAGAGTAGTAGTAAGTTTAGCTAAGAGTGTAAGATCATGGGCACGACTTAATCGGATGATCTCTAAAATAAGAAATCGTAGTCAGTAGATTCGTTGGCCTGTGTCTGATATGATTCTAACTAACTACTTACACACTGAGTCTCCAACCGAGTGAGACCTAGACCTCGGGCGAGACCTAGTTTGTAACCAACCAGTGAAAAATCAGCTCAGTCTGACCAACAAACACCTTCTAGGGGTTAAGTAACCCTAGAGTTTTGAATTGCCTAGGCTAAGTTGGATGTAAGACCAAGTATAGTGATATAAGATATGAGTACCAATTCCTTAGTTACGGAAAAGTTATCTAAGGAAATAATTTCCATTTGAAACATAAGAATGGATGTTGCAGATGGAAATTGTTCGGGGTATGTATTAGTTACCTCTAGGTGACAATCTTATTATGATAAGTTAGTTGACAAACGAAGAAGTCACGAAACCAACAACGGTAGTATAAGATGTTGTTTTGGGCGAACTTCCAAAGAGTATTCGAAGGAAGGTACTTCCAAGGAGTCTAAAGAGATAGAAGGAGCAAAGATTCGCATGTTTGACACCAGGAGGCACGTCCGTAGGAGAGTGTGTAGCCAAGTTCAAAGAATTGTCCACATACTCAACCTACCTTCAACATGTATAAGATGATGAGTGGAAGACTCACCATTTTGAGCAAGGATTCGAACCGAGTTAAGAAATGTCGTGTGTCAAATTGAGTAGGGCGACTATGCAAGACTGTTGATTAATTCATAATTGCCAAAGAAGCATAGACTGCTTTATGGCAGGACGTTTAGGTAAGCAGCAGATGAAGAAGAGCAAACGTAAGGATTTCCAAACAGTTAAGAACAACGGAAGAAGAAAGCAGTACCAAAGTTGAATTCTCCGACTGCAAGTAAGGTGTTCCAATTGATGAAAATAAGACGAAAGGGGTTGATCAATCGACTCAAGCTAAGCAATTTCTAGCAGAGAATGTATACTCGAATGAGAGACCTGACAGTCTGAAATTTTGAAGTCGTATCATCATGTTATGATCTGTAAATGTCAGAGGTGGTGAGAAGGTGAAATTCTATCCTTATCCCACGCTAAAGTTGTCATGAAGTTCCTGCACTTTCTGCTCCACAGAGGGAGTTTTAAAGTGAAACCTATCCCTTGGGAAGGATTTCAAGTTCATAATTAAAAAAAAAGTTACCACCTAGCCGGCGGGGACCTAAAATTATTAATTATTACAAGTATTTCGTCAATTAGTATTTAGGGTGATTCCACTTGATCGATTACACATTCTGTTCCAACTGGTTAAATTATATTTCCTAGGTTAGGACCTAATTTGTGACCGGTTAACGCTATCACAACTAATCTAATCGATTGAAGTTCCAATGTTAGGCGTAGCAATTTTCGAGGATGAAATTTTTTAAAAGGTGGGTAGTAACGTAACGCCCCAAATTCCCTAAGCTAAGTTGAATATAAGTTGTGAGAAATTGTGTAATTGTGTTTAAGCTTAATTTGGATTCAAATTAAGTAAATATGATTACATAAAGCTTTAATGTGAAGATTATTGATTTTGAGCTGAATTTGGTTGTCAAGTGATTGGAAGTATGGAGCAAGGAATCAATTGAAGAAGGTTTAAGTTGAAATTTCAAGATTTGATGTTAGAAATTCAGTTTTTCTAGTTTTAGCAGTGAGTGAATCGATTCACAAAGAGCTCCCAGGCCATTCTGGTGATTCTATGAATCAAATTGAGAAGATGTGAATCGATTCACCAATTCTATTCACCAGACGCGCTGCATTGTTTCTGACTGCATGAATCGATTCACACCCTGATAAAAAGCTTAAAAACAATGCAGGAACCAGTAGAATGCGAAAATGAGGAAAAAGGGGAAGAAAAGAAGGAAAAGAGAAGAGAGAAAAGGGGAAAATGCTAGGGTTTCAACATCCTATGAGAGATTTGTGAGATTCTTGCTATATTACTTCAATTTATAGCTTGAATGAGAGTTAGGGAGTTGAAATTTCAATGTTGGTGAAAAGTTTGGAGAAACCCTAACTAAGAAGAAGAAGAAGAAGAAAAAGAAGAAGAAGAAGAAGAAGAACGAATTGAAGAAGAAGAAGAGGAAGAAGACCAAGCTCCTCCCAAAATGGCTGGAGTTCTTGGAATAGAAGAAGAAGATTGAAGGTTGTAGCTCAAGATTTGAGAAGTATTTGAAGAAATCCTAAGTTGGGCAAAGAGGGAAAAACTTGAAGAAGAGCAAGGAGGGCAAAGTTCAACCATTCTAGCTCAAGGTCTTGAAGAATAGAGGTGAGTTCTTCAACCCTAAGGTGATGGGCAACCATAAGTCCCACATATAGGAATTTATTTTCATTAAGCAATATGTGAATCCTAGGTTCAAGTTAGGATTTGAAATATCCATATGAAGTATAGTTTGAATTTATAATTGTTATGTTTTTTTAGTGGGTTTGGCTAAAAAGAGGTCGGATGGCTGCCCCTAACACAATATAACACTAGGATTGACATTTTACAAGATAACACAATATTTTACACGAAAACTACTAATATCTATATGTAAATTATTACACTTTGTCCAAGAGAAGACAACCAAATGGTAAAGTGCCATGGGACATTGGGAGCAAGAGTTTGAACCCGCAATGCTCCACTTCCACTTCCCCTCCCCTCTCTGTAACGACCCGATTTCCAGGGCGCTACTAAGTCAGTATCTTGACAATTGTTTACGTATTTCTGAAAGGTGAAATACTCTACCTTGCACGTTTTCCAAAAATGTGGTTCTATATTTTATTTTTTTAAAACTTCTTTTTCAAAAATGACTGTCAGAGTATTGCAGCGACTTTAGAAACATGGCGGAATTATTTAAAAACACTACCTAACCACATTCAATTATTTCATCAATTCACGTCTAACAATACATGTCCTGAAACATAACAGATATTTATTACAATACTGAACAACGATGATTATTCTATAGCTGGCCGGCACAATACGTTCCCTACTAGACTACCAGTAGACTCTACATACAATCAAGCTAGTTAACCATCTACAGCTGTTTCTTCCTGCAGTTCCAATCCTCTGCTTGTTCCGCCATCTGGGTTACAATCATTAATTGACAGAACCACTGGCAAGGGTCAACTTCTCAACAGATCATGATAAACCAAAGCATAAAGCAATAAGCAACCACATTTTATACAATTCACAGGTATTAAGCAAACAACAATGCATATCATTCACAGAACGTGACTCAACTCTCTCACTCTAGACTCGACTCGACTCACTACTCATTTTCTCTCGACTCGACAATTATTCCGGAAAGCAGACGCAGATCCATCAACTGACATACCAGTCGTAGCCTTGGGATCTTTCGCTTCTCCCTAGATATGCAGTCCCCGGTTCCTCCGCTGCGACGCCTAGTCAATCTCCCGTAAACAAAAGGGGACCTAGCACCCTTAGTTATCCGGGTCACGGCTCAAAAACGTCATAACGACTCGCCTAGCTCTCTCACTCGATGAACAGCTCTCCGCTTACAATATTCAAAGAGTGACGCATAAAATTACTTGACCGCATATCAAATAAAGAGAGCATGCTTAACATGAAGAAAACGCAAATCGACATTTTAAGCAATAAAAACACCTGCATGAAGAAACGCAATTCAACAAAGAACACGCAATTGCGTGGCATATATTCAATCTCATATCAAATAATGCATAACTCAATCATATCACAACATTACATGCTTGACACGCAAATCAAGGAATCCATCCTCCGCAACTCAATGGAATTAACAGAGGTACAAACAAGTGGGGGTTGGGTTCAGCAGACCAACCACAAAGTTTTCACCCACGAATGACTCGGAATATGTTCGACCGCACGACAACAATAAACGAAGGGGTTCGAGACCCTAACTTCGAACTCGTAGAGTTCTCAGACTTCTTCGTATTTAAATAAAGTAATTTAAATAACAAACAATAGCTTAAGCATATCCAAAGTTGTCCTTACACAGGGACATAAAAAATAAAGCTTCAATAATGTCTAAGAGTTGCCCTTACCGAACTCCAAGATGCGCGTATTCATGTATTCCTCGATTTCCGCACTGTACGATCCGGGATTACTCGAGCCTAACACCACAACAACTTAGTAAAATTCTATAATTTCTAAACTAGCTTAAGCTCTCAAGCCTAACCCTTCTTCTAACCAAAAGCAAGCATTTAAACTACTAGATAATTGAAAAGGATAAGATCTTTGATAATAAAGAGTTTTCTTGCATTTTAAGTAACATCAAACCATTTTCATAAGTTTTCAAAACCTTAACACATATTCATAAAATTTCTAAGGCATAAAACCTATCACATACAAGTATTAAATCTAAGTTCACAAAATAGTTTTCCTTCCAAAACCTTTCCTTTTAAATGTGACAAACCATTTCCAAATCATTTTCAAGTTCCATATTCATACTTCAAGCATTAAACAACAACCATAACTAAGACATACTCAAGCACATAATTTAACATCAAGACCTCATGCTTCTCTTGTTTCAAGAATAGGAAAAATTCCAAAACAACATGTTACACATACTTACACCAAACTATAACCTAAATCACGTCATAATCATGTTAGAAATTTAAAGAACCTCTTGATCAATTCCTACATGTCATTCTAGTCCCTCAAGAACCAAATCTTGCCTAAACATCAACTAACACCTATGCTACTTCATGCATATTCATTCCAACAACCTTAAAATTAACCAAAAACATATCATTTAACAATTGAATATATGATTCTACAACATAAACCCTTATTTCCACAATTTAAAGAAGAGATTTAAACCATAAAACAACTAGTTAACATGTTACTTCCAAACTACTACCCCAAATAACAACAACAACACAACCAATAGTTCTATTTACTAACTAATAGCATGATTGAGCCTCAAGATCCCACTACCCCTCTTTTCCCCTTTAGTTTCACTTAGGGTTTCAAGATTGGGATTTATGTGTTCATCTCTTTTGTAACACCTGAGGACGAGATCGACATCGTCTTAGGACGACGTATCGAGACCTCGCGTCGAGACCTTGTGTCGAGATCCCGTGCCAAGATCGTTTGCCGAGGTCATTTGCCGAGCTGAGGAGACTGCGTGCACTAGCTGCTGAGCTGAGGAGGTTGGGTGTCGAGCTGAGGAGGTCGCATGTCGAACTGAGGAGGCCGCGTGCACGAACTCGTGTTAGAGCCTTGTGCGCTTGCACGAGCACCTTGTCGACATCGTGTCGAGATGATAACTCGTATTCTTTCGAACGTTATTCAGCGTTATTATTATATTGGTTGTAATAATTATATTGTCGGCTTGCTGTTCTCGTCGCGTGTCTAGATCGTTGACCGACAGAGTAGAGGGTAATTATGAGAGGAACGATTAGATGGGTAGAATGATTGATGGGATTGGCATCTTATAGCTGGAGTTACGATTATACCCCTTCTCTCACCAGCTGTATTCACGATCGGTTTTCCCTCAGATACTCATTTCTCTTTTCTTCTTTCTTCTTTCTTCTTCCTTCTGCTCTGAGTTCCTTGTTTTTCTCCAGAACTTCCATCGACGAAACCTTGAGTTCCATCGAGATTCTGCACAAATTTTCTTCATCAATCTTGTTCATCATCATCTTCTCGACCTATATCTCACCATCTCGACCATCATCTGAGGTAAGGAAAAACAGATTTTTCTCTTCTTCATGTTACTGTTTAGCGCTACTTCTTCCTTCCATTTTAGCTAGTTTTTATGCTTCCAAATCATGTCAAACTGATGGGTTTTCTTCTTCACGATATTACCTATCTTTCTAACCGATTAATTGGGCTTGTAAAACAAATTTTCTTCCTCTGTTTTTCTCGCACCCAGCGCCCGTAAACCCTTCCTTTTTGGTTTGTTTCGATTTCTTGTTTTTCGTTTGTTGCTTCGGTTGTTGTTGTTGTCGATCTATCTCGTTGAAGCATCAGATAACCTTTTTCATGAACTTTTGATCGAAAACCCTAACTTTGTGTTAGAGGAAAAATATATTCAAGTTCTTGAGTTTTTATATTTTCTGGGTTGTGGTTAAGTTTGGGATGAGAGCTAAGTGTATTAGAACCCATAGATCGAACTGAGTTGTGCTTGTTTTAGGAAGTCTGATTCCCGAGATCGTGTGATTTCCTAATCGAGGTGTACGGGAAAGCGAATCCAAGGACGTGGAAGCAGCGGAATCCAGATCGAGAACTGTACGTGTCGAGGTCGATTGAGGACGGTACGTGTCGAAGTCGTTGTCGAGCTCGTTGAAGACAGCCGTGTCGAGATCGAGTAAGAGAAGTCGTTGTCGAGCTCACTTGAAGACAGCCGTGTCGAGGTCGTTGTCGAGCAGCATTAACTTGGAGTTCGGTAAGGGCGCTTCACATTAATACTTTCATAGTATGCTAGCGTAAGGGCACCTCATATTCTACGTGTTTATGTTATTGTGTATGTGTCGAGCTTAATATATTGAGATATGGTTGGGTTTTTGCATGTATTTAATATGTGATTGAATATATGTTGTGAATTGTGTATTGCATGTTGAATTGCGTTTCTTCATGTCGAGCTTGCTTTTTTATTTGACATGCGGTTGAATATCTTGTGTTTAACTCTTTGAATATCGTATGCGGAGAATTGTTCATCGAGTGAGCGAGCTAGGTGAGTCGTATGACGTTTTTGAGCCGTGACCCGGATAACTAAGGGTGCTAGGTCCCCTTTTGTTTACGGGAGATTGACTAGACGTCGCCACGCTATGGGACCTGAGCCGACCATCCTAGGGAGAGCGAGGATCCCAAGGCTTGGCTGGACTTTCCGACATACTGACGGCGTGTGCATTCGGAAAAATTGTCGAGTCGAGAGAAAATGGATTGCGAGTTGTGTCGAGTCGAGTGAGATGGTCGAGTCACGTCGGTGAATGTTATACTTTCTTTGTTTGCTTATATCCTTTATGTCGAGCTTATCTTGAATTGTTGAGAAGTTGACCCTTTCCGTGGTGCCTTCAATCCATGACGGTTACCCAGGCGATGTCGAGGGCGCAGGAACTTCGGCGGCAGATGATGCCGAGGAGGAGCTCGACGAGGACCCGAGTGACGACCTCTACTTGTCGTGATTGATTATGTTGTTGGATGTTTGTTTTTCTGATGACAGTACTTTGTTTTTCTTTGTGTTCGAGGTCGTGACCAGTTTCGGTCGGGGATGGTTTATTGCTACACGGTAGACTGGCGGTTTACTTTTGGAGCAGCCCCTGCGTGAGTTCCGCGAAGTACCCCCAGGGTATGATTGCTCTTTTGAAGTCGTCGTACCTTAGGTGTAATTTCTTTGCACATTTGCTACTCTGTATTTTGTATACATTATTATTTCGAGTGATATATATATATGTATGTTATGCATGTATGTTTTATTAGAATTTAAGTCTTGTGTCTTAGTTGCACCATGTTTCGAAAAGCTGTAATTACTCTGATGTGCACGAGTTGGTTTTATAAAAAAAAAAAAATAGACCGTAATTTTTAAAAGGCACAAGAGTTTCGTTTTAAAACACATCTCATACAGGTTTAGTTGAGCTCGGTGTGTTGAGCTCGGTAACTCGAGCTCGGTATATTGAGCTCGGTAGCGGTCCGGAAACGGGTCGTTACATTGTTGGTATCGAGGCTTGATTCGGTCGACCGGCCGCGTGCATAGGAGATTTGGACTGGTCACTATGTCGGGTTATGTGTGTTGGGTACTTAGTTGTAATATGTTGATTGCTGTTTGATTAAGTGAAGCACTTATTGCTTGAAAAATTGTTTGAACTGTTTCTTGATTGAAGCAGTGTGTTTTAACACATCCTTGTTGTGAGATTCGATGTGGTTTTGAACTTTGTGGAATCTAATGCCACCTCATAGGAATACGACAATGAAACCGAGAACGCCGACATGGAACGAGCAATTCAAGCTATGACCGAGATGGCGGCAGCCATGGCTCAACAATCACCGCTGAACTCAACAGGCTAACGCCGATGGCTCAACAGACGGCGGCGTTAACTTTGAACTTGCGGCAAGAACAAAGAACGAGCGAGCGAAATCTTTGAAGCGAGAGGATTGGCCGACTTCAGGAAGCATGATCCACCAAGTTCTATGGTGAGCCAAACCAGGATAAAGTTGATCTTTGGATGCAAGAGATCGAGAAGATCTTCGAGGCACTTCATTGCGTCTGACAACGTGAAGGTCGACTATGCTACCTACTTATCGCTAGGAGACGCAGAGTATTGGTGGAGAGGAGTTGAAGCAAACATTTATAGCGTAACGTCGCGAGATGACCTGGGAGCTTTTTCGTGAAAGGTTCTTGGACAAGTACTTCCCAGACATCGCACGAGCCGAGAAGGAGCAAGAATTTCTTCAATCGCAAAGAAGGCAACTCGACAAAGGTCCGAGTATGCGACCAAGTTCGAGTCGCTATGCAGGTATTTGATCCATTTCGTGATCGAGTTGACCAAAGATGGTTAAGTGAGAGATTCCAACTGGGATTGAGATTCGACATTCAAGTCAAGAGTGTCATTGAGGATTGAAACCTCCAAGAGCCGATTGATCGATGTGTCGAGGTAGAAGGAGTAAACCACAAGAAGAAGGCTGTGGCGGGCCGGTGAGACCCAGAGTGCGGGCGTAGATTTGCACGTAAAGGAAAACAATCGCGAAGAAGCCTTACGACCAGACCTCGGGGAACAACAGGGGGCGATGTCGTCCGATGACCCAGGGAGCGAGTGGAGGTCGACCGGTGTCGAGGTGACTTGCTATCGATGTGGAAAGCGGGACATTACGCGAGTAATGCATTTCGTAAGGAGGAGGTGTGTTTCAACTGCAAGAAGCCAGGGCATTTTGCCAAGGATTGTCCCATACCCAAAGCTGAACCGACTATGCTTGCGGCAAAGGCCAAAGGGAAACGTCAGGTAGCTAAAGGCAGAGTCTTTTGCATGAGTGGCGAGGAAGCAGATCGAGCTGAAGATCTTATCCAAGGTGAATGTGAGATCGAGGGTAAATCCTTATCCGTTCTTTTTGATTCGGGTGCAACCCATTCCTTTATTTCTTCTGATTGTGTGAACCATTAAATTGGTAGTTACAACCCCAGCTGCTAAAACCTTAGTCACAAACACTGCATGTCTTAATTGTGTAGTGGTTATTCAGAGTAGAAAGTTTGTGGTCAATTTGGTTTGTTTGCCTCTTAAGGGCTTAGATATCATTCTCGGGATGGATTGGTTGTCACACCACCATGTCCTCTTGGACTGTGCCCGTAAAACTGTAATTTTTCCAGACCTTGGAGTCTCCAATTATCTTTCTGCCGAACGTATTGGAGTTTCTTTGAAAGAAGGAACTAGGGAATACATGTATCTGGCTAGTTCGGAAGTTTTCCAGCAGATCGACGTGAAGAATGTACCAGTGGTGTGTGGCTTTGAGGACGTTTTTCCCGAAGACGTGCCAGGGTTACCACCAGTACGAGAGGTCGAGTTCTCCATCGACCTGATTCCAGGGACAGGACCGATCTCCAAAGCGCCATACAGGATGTCTCCTGCCGAGATGAAAGAACTGAAGTCCCAGATCGAACACTTGGAGTCGAAGCAATTCATACGACCGAGCGTGTCACCGTGGGGAGCTCCAGTGTTGTTGGTTAAGAAGAAGGATGGACGATCAAGGCTGTGCGTGGACTATCGCGAGCTCAACAAGGTTACTGTGAAGAACCGTTATCCGTTACCACGTATTGACGACTTGATGGATCAACTTCGTGGAGCGGCGATCTTTTCCAAGATAGACTTGAAGTCGGGCTACCATCAGATTCGCGTGAAGGAGGAAGATGTCCCCAAAACAGCTTTGGGACTAGATACGGTCACTACGAGTACTTGGTGATGCCGCTTTGGAGCGAATCGCACGCGCCAGTGTTTCTGGACTACATGAGCAGGATCTTCCATTCGTTCTTGGATCAGTTTGTTGTAGTGTTCATCGACGACATCTTGATCTACTCGAGGAACCGAGAAGAGCACGCAGAACACTTATGTCGCAGTACTACAGATATTACGAGATAAGCAACTCTATGCCAACCTGTCAAGTGTGAATTTTGGCTTGAAGAGGTGAATTTTCTTGGTCACGTGATTTCCAAAGAAGGGATAGTGTGGATCCAACTAAGATTGAAGTCGTACTAGCGTGGGAACACCAAGACGGTTCTGAGATCGGGAGTTTTGTCGGCTTAGCGAGGATATTACCGAAGATTCATTGAAGGTTTCGAAGATTGTCGCGCCTCTTACACGATCGACGAGGAAGGATCAACCTTTTGCCTGGACCGAGGAGTGCGGCCGGTTTTCAACGATCAAGGAGCTTTTGACGACAAAGGTGCAGGCCGATTTTGCCTCAACCCGAAGAGCCTTACGAGGTGTATTGTGATGCGTCACACCAGGGATCGGGATGCGTTGATGCAACATCGGAAGCGTGGTCGCGTATGCTTCAAGACGACTTAAGATTCACGAGAGGAACTACCCTACTCACGACTTGGAGCCGGGCAGCAGAGTTTTTGCAATCAAGATATGGAGGCACTACCTTTATGGGAGCACTCTATCGCTTTCAGCGATCACAAGAGCTTGAAGTACTGTCGACCGTAAAGAGCTCAACATGCGTCAGCGTAGATGGACAGAATTTCTCAAGGACTACGACTTTACGTTGGAATACCATCCCGCTAAGGCTAACGTAGTAGCAGATGCGTTGAGTAGGAAGAGCGTTTTAACCTCGGCGATGATGATCAAGGAGTTGGAGATGCTCGAGAAGTTCCGAGACTTGAAGTTGAGTGTCGAAGTTTCACCGGGGAAGCTGAGATTTGGTATGTTTACCATTTCTAACAGATTGTTGGACGAGATCCGAGACCAGCAGGTTCATGACGAGCTTTTGCAAGAGAAGGTTCAGTTGATAGCACAAGGAAAGGCGACAGAATTCCAAGTCGGAGCGGACGATATCTTGAGGTGCAATGGCCGAGTATGCGTACCTAACGTATCCGAGCTGAGAAAGTTGATTCTCGACGAAGCGCATAAGAGCAACTTTAGTATTCATCCAGGAGTTACGAAGATGTATCAAGACTTGAAGAAACATTTTTGGTGGTCCGGAATGAAGAAGCAAGTGGCGAGCACGTAGCCGTGTTTAACGCGGTCGAAGCGAAGGTGGAGCACCAACGACCGCGGGAATGCTACAATCGCTGACGCATCAAAGATGGAAATGGGATAGTATTTCCATGGATTTCGTTGTAGGTTTGCCGAAGACGCAGAAGAAGAATGATTCGATTTGGGTGATCGTCGACCGATTGACCAAATCGCCATTCTTGCCCGGTGAGGTCGACATACAACGTGGAAAAGTCGACCGAGATCTACATCGCGGAGATAGTACGACTTCATGGTATACCCTCTTCGATCAGATCGTAATCGAGATCCAAGTTCACGCCTCATTTTTGGAGGGAATTGCAAGGAGCGATGGGAACCGAGCTCGAGCTTAGCTCGGCATATCATCCACAGATCGACGGTCGGCCGAGAGAACGATCCAATCACTTGAAGATTTGTTGCGGCGTGTACCTTAGATCACCGAGGAAGTTGGGACGACGCCTTACCATTGGTGGAGTTCACCTACAATAACGATTTCCATGCGAGTATTGAATGGCACCTTTTGAAGCGCTGTATGGACGAAAATGTCGACGCCTCTTTGTTGGTACCAGGACGGCGGCGTTATTGTAGGACCAGATATGATCCAGCAGATCATCGAGAAGATCCGCTTGATCGAGAGATCGGATGCGAACATCTCAAAGTCGGCGTAAGAGTTATGCGCACCAACGACGCCGACCGCCGAGTTCGAGGAAGGAGAACATGTATTTCTTAGAGTCACCCCCACTCATCGAGTTGGTCGAGCGATCAAATCCAAGAAACTTACCCTAAATTTATTGGACCTTATCGATTCTTCGTCGTATTGGTCGATTGCATATCGATTGCCTTGCCACCATTCTTGTCGAACATTCACGACGC
Organism: Calophaca sinica; assembly: GCA_037113605.1. NCBI lineage: Eukaryota > Viridiplantae > Streptophyta > Magnoliopsida > Fabales > Fabaceae > Calophaca > Calophaca sinica. Next base: position 69,270,313 of record CM073733.1, on the reverse strand, counting down.
CTTCCACGCCTCACAATTGCGGAAGTATGTTTCCGACCCTCTCATGTCATCGAGCGGATGTGATTCAAGCGAAGGACGACTTATCTTTTGAAGCATCACCAGCAAGGATCGTTGATCGGAAGCCAAGCGATTCGGAACAAAGAGATTCAACTTGTCAAGGTTGTGTGGGATCGAAGGCGGGAGATCCAACTTGGGAGCTGGAGGAAAAGATGAAGACTTCGATGCTGAACTTTTCCGAGGTAAGAATCTTATTTGCAATTTCGAGGACGAAATTTTTTTAGAGGAGAGATTGTAACACCCGAGGGCCGAGATCGACATCGCCTTAGGACGACGATCGAGACCCCGCGTCGAGACCTTGTGTCGAGATCCCGTGCCAAGATCGTTTGCCGAGGTCATTTGCCGAGCTGAGGAGACTGCGTGCACTAGCTACTGAGCTGAGGAGGTCGGGTGTCGAGCTGAGGAGGTCGCATGTCGAACTGAGGAGGCCGCGTGCACGAACTCGTGTTAGAGCCTTGTGCGCTTGCACGAGCACCTTGTCGACATCGTGTCGAGATGATAACTCGTATTCTTTCGAACGTTATTCAGCGTTATTATTATATTGGTTGTAATAATTATATTGTCGACTTCTTTGTTCTCGCCGCGTGTCTAGATCGTTGACCAAGTGAGTAGAGGGTAATTATGAGAGGAACGATTAGATGGGTAGAATGATTGATGGGATTGGCATCTTATAGCTGGAGTTACGATTATACCCCTTCTCTCACCAGTTGTATTCACGATCGGTTTTCCCTCAGATACTCATTTCTCTTTTCTTCTTTCTTCTTTCTTCTTCCTTCTCGCCTCGAAGTTCCTTGTTTTCTCCGTAACTTCCATCGACGAAACCTTGAGTTCCATCGAGATTCTGCACAAATTTTCTTCATCAATCTTGTTCATCATCATCTTCTCGACCTATATCTCACCATCTCGACCATCATCTGAGGTAAGGAAAAATAGATTTTTCTCTTCTTCATGTTACTGTTTAGCGCTACTTCTTCCTTCCATTTTAGCTAGTTTTTATGCTTCCAAATCATGTCAAACTGATGGGTTTTCTTCTTCACGATATTACCTATCTTTCTAACCGATTAATTGGGCTTGTAAAACAAATTTTCTTCCTCTGTTTTTCTGCAATCGGCAGTGCCCAGAAACCCTTCCTTTTTGGTTTGTTTCGATTTCTTGTTTTTCGTTTGTTGCTTCTGGTTGTTGTTGTTGTCGATCTATCTGTTGAAGCATCAGATAACCTTTTTCATGAACTTTTGATCGAAAACCCTAACTTTGTGTTAGAGGAAAAATATATTCAAGTTCTTGAGTTTTTATATTTTCTGGGTTGTGGTTAAGTTTGGGATGAGAGCTAAGTGTATTAGAACCCATAGATCGAACTGAGTTGTGCTTGTTTTAGGAAGTCTGATTCCCGAGATCGTGTGATTTCCGAATCGAGGTGTACGGGAAAGCGAATCCAAGGACGTGGAAGCAGCGGAATCCAGATCGAGAACTGTACGTGTCGAGGTCGATTGAGGACGGTACGTGTCGAAGTCGTTGTCGAGCTCGTTGAAGACAGCCGTGTCGAGATCGAGTAAGAGAAGTCGTTGTCGAGCTCACTTGAAGACAGCCGTGTCGAGGTCGTTGTCGAGCAAAGATTAACTTGAGTTCTGATGGCGCTTCACATTAATACTTTCATAGTATGCTAACGTAAGGGCACCTCATATTCTACGTGTTTATGTTATTGTGTATATGTCGAGCTTAATATATTGAGATATGGTTGGGTTTTTGCATGTATTTAATATGTGATTGAATATATGTTGTGAATTGTGTATTGCATGTTGAATTGCGTTTCTTCATGTCGAGCTTGCTTTTTTATTTGACATGCGGTTGAATATCTTGTGTTTAACTCTTTGAATATCGTATGCTAATTGTTCATCAGTGAGCGAGCCAGGTGAGTCGTATGACGCTTTTTGAGCCGTGACCCGGATAACTAAGGGTGCTAGGTCCCCTTTGTTTACTGGAGATCGACCAGACGCCGCCACGCCATGGGACCCGAGTCGATCGCCCTAGGGAGAGCGAGGATCCCAAGGCTTCGGCTGGACTTTCCGACATACGGTACGGCGTGTGCATTCCGGAAAAATTGTCGAGTCGAGAGAAAATGGATTGCGAGTTGTGTCGAGTTAGAGTGAGATGGTCGAGTCACGTCGGTGAATGTTATACTTTGCTGTTTGCTTATATCCTTTATGTCGAGCTTATCTTGAATTGTTGAGAAGTTGACCCTTTCCCGTGGTGCCTTCAATCCATGACGGTTACCCAGGCGATGTCGAGGGCGCAGGGAACTCGACAGCAGATGATGCCGAGGAGGAGCTCGACGAGGACCCGAGTGACGACCTCTACTTGTCGTGATTGATTATGTTGTTGGATGTTTGTTTTTCTGATGACTGTACTTTGTTTTTCTTTGTGTTCGAGGTCGTGACCAGTTTGGGCCGGGTATGTTTTATTGCTACAGGGTAGACTGGCGGTTTACTTTTGGAGCAGCCCCCTGCGTGGGAGTCTGCCGGAAGTACCCCCAGGGTATGATTGCTCTTTTGAAGTCGTCGTACCTTAGGTGTATTTTCTTTGCACATTTGCTACTCTGTATTTTGTATACATTATTATTTCGAGTGATATATATATGTATGTTATGCATGTATGTTTTATTAGAATTTAAGTCTTGTGTCTTAGTTGCACCATGTTTCGAAAAGCTGTAATTACTCTGATGTGCACGAGTTGGTTTTATAAAAAAAAAAAAATAGACCGTAATTTTTAAAAGGCACAAGAGTTTCGTTTTAAAACACATCTCATACAGGTTTAGTTGAGCTCGGTGTGTTGAGCTCGGTAACTCGAGCTCGGTATATTGAGCTCGGTAGCGGTCCGGAAACGGGTCGTTACATCTTTCATCAAGTCATGATCAAATAATACAACAACATTAATTAAGCTAAAATCATCAATTAATTGGATGATTCACATAGGCAATCACAATTCCCCCCTTTTTCATAAGCCTAGGGTTCACACAATTTGGGGAATATTGATCATGTTGCTCCTTGATCATAATCAAACCACATATAAGGCATAAAACATGAATCATACACTAACTCTTCTACTTCATCATGCATAGCTTTTTCCAATAAAAATAATACCTCCCAAAACATATTATTTAACAATTAATCATATGGTTTTTACATTATAAACCCACTTATCCCCAAATTAAAGAATAGGGCTAAACCCTTAAATAACAAGTTTAGCATGCCAAGTTAAAAACTAATTCTTAAACAAGCATCAAACAACTTCAAATAGCTCAAATAAACAATGATAATTTCACAAACCCAAGCCTAATCAAGACCACCCTAACTCAAGCCTCTTTCAAAATTTGCAAATCTCCTCCCAACTTCAACAACATCATTTTAATTAATTCCTTTTCTTCTTGCAACCACACTTAATCACTCAAAACCAAAACATAATACAAATCAAATTTAAATACCCAAACTAAGACTCTTTCAAGAATTCAAGGGTTTTACAAAATCTCCTCAATCCTTGCTTCAAATCAAAATTACAATACCAATAGCAATAACAATTAGTAAGAAGCCATAAACACCAACCAATTTAATGATTCACAAGGAAAATCACACAATCCCATTTCCTTAGGTTATGCACCTAGGATTCAATAAATTCGGGGGATAATATGCTCATCTCATCCAGACTCACAATCAACTAATGTATAAAACCATCAAACAAGAAATAAGCAAGAAAATCATCTCCTACAATTAGAAAAAGGGCCACGGTTACAGTAAAAAAAAAACAAGGAAAGAGAGCTGGGTCTTACACTAACTTCCTTAATCAAGATGGAGATGATAATTAGGAGAGGAGAACTGGAAAATTTGGTGGTGCAAAAAGGAGAAAAAGTTGCGGCCAACAGGAGAGAAAGGAAATGATGGGTCTTAATCTTCTTCTTCCTCTGATTCGGCCCCCCCTCCTTCTCTGTCTCTCCCTCAAGCTGTCTCTCCCTCTCTCGCAGTCTCTCTCTCTCCCGAGCTCTCTCTCTCCCTCGCTCTCGATCGGTCCTGCTTCTTCCTCCTCATCTCTCGCCTCTGCTCGCTTCTTGGCGCCACCACCACGAGCTTCCTCCTCCACGGCCATGGCCGTGCATCCAGGCTTCGCCCTCCCTCCATCGCGCGCCTCCCTCCTTCTCTTCCTTTTTCCTTCTTCTTTCCCTCTTTCTTTCCCTGTTCTTCGTTCTCCCTTCTGTTCTTTCTTTTTTTTTTCTTCCAGCTTATTGCTTACTTCTCACGCTGGGGGGAGTAAATAGAGGGTGTAGGAGGGTGCTATGGTGGGGAAGATATAAGTGTAGTGTACGGTAGGGCAACAGACATATATTTAATAAAGTAATCTAGTAACCCCTATTTACATATCATAAATAATAAAAACCATATAATACACTCAAAAATATTCACAAGCAGTTATGATTCGATTTTCATCGAAATCGGAGTTCATTTTTAATTTTAATGCGGTTAAAAATAACCCGCAAATTCAAAACAGGTGAAATTTCATAGAGTTTTCCGACGATTTTCGAATCATGAATTAATATTAAATATTAATTCTTAAATTTAATTTCATCTTGATTTAATTCAATCAATTTCTTAGTCAACAAAAATACGCTGCTATCACACACACCGAAAACTTATAATAAATATAATTGATGAATTCTCTTTAAAAGCAAAGATACGTCTACTGTCAATTAATTGAATTGACGTCATGAATAATAATTATTTATAATAAATAAATTATTTAAAATGAGTCAAAATAATTCCACGTACTCTCAGTAAATCATTGAGGTGATCAATCTCTATGACTTATCTTCAAGTATTCAGGATTTTACCGTTAAAATTACTTTTCTTAAAAATTGGGATGTTATAATACCATCCCCCTTAAAATAGTTTCGTCCTCGAAACTACACTGATAGTAAAATACAAAAAAAAAAATTACTATACCCAAATCCATAAAATAATTTGCACACAAGGACACTCTAGTACGTATTAATATATGCAATATTATAATAATTATAGCTACATAACATAGCATGCAATAGTAGCAATCACAAGGCATAAACATGTAGCACACCACAAAGTAAGCGTAGCTAGTGGACGGAAAAATTCCTCATACGACTGATGCTTCATTCCAGAGCCATGTTCTTTGCTTAATCTCGAACGCGAATACCAACACGAACACGGACACGAGAACGACTATGGCTTCACACCATTACTACGGAAATAATGCTAACCTATTCGCAGGTATCCACGTTTACACATATCAGGAATATCAAAAATTCACTTAAAACTAATAGAAAGGTTAAAATACTTTTCTCAAATCATTCATTTTTCATAAAACAACATCAAAGCTCTTAAGAATCATATTAAATGAAGAACTGGTAAAACAAACTTTCTCAAGACTCAACCATTCTCTTGGACATTAGAGTCCCTTTGAGATTAGGTTTTCATTGTCTCAAAATCATTACACATACTTTAATTAAAGTCTAAAAGTAACTCTAAATTTTAAATCGCCAGCTCAGTTGGTTTTAAAATAATAAGATAGTACCTCACAATTTTCGTCTCTCAAGAGCTTTTGTAATTATAGGACTCATGCTAAAACAAATTGAAAATTTTAAATGTCTAAGTCCCTAAGACTCCACCTCGTTTAGGAATACTAGGATTCCCTTGACGTTAGGTGTTTCATTGTCTCAAAATACTACAATAACATTTTACAAAATTCTTAGCTTAACCAAACTTGTTCCATTAACTTATGATTTAATAGGATTCTTTTAAAACTTGAAACTATTTTCAACAAAAACTATTTATTTTTATTTTTTTTTTTGTAAATAGGCTGAAATCACTTATAAGTTTCCAAGGAAGTAAACAAGAACCAAATGAAATTAAAGTTTCTAGTACTCTACTCCAAAAGTCTTTTCAAAACCATACTTACCCATATATGGACTTATAGTAAAAGGTTTAATCATCAAAACTACTATCTTTTTCACAAAAGAGAACAAAATCATTTTCAAGCTTCATTACAAAAATCAGGATTTAACAAGAATCATAAAGAAAACTTAAGACTATTGTCAACTAGATCATTAACAAAGGTACGGCATTGAAACAAAAGGACTAAGACACTCACCTAGAATCTTCCAGGAACTCGCGTTTTGGGGAGGGACAGGAGGATTGCTATGATCACCAACCATAAAATTGCCCACAACATCACCCCAAGGGTACAGAGGATATAAGGAATAGTCCTCACTTGACATTTTGGCTCTACTAAGGACTGGAAGGAAATGATTTCTAAGTTTCTCACACACTTCAAATGCCACAAGGTCTAGCACTACTTAAGGGAAGGATCGAATAGCATAGGGGTCCCTTAATAGAATTTATCCAAAGCATAAAAGGAAAAGAAGGAAGGAATCGAGGGTTGTCACCTTCTAATTTTTTTCCTTTCACGGTTCCTCCCACTTGACCATTACACGACTTATTTAGGAAAAGGATTGGACAAGAATGAGGATCCCTTGGGTAAAAAAACGACTGCATACATAAGGGAAGGAAAAGAAAGAGAACTAGGTTCCCTTTATCTTTCTAGGCCCACAATAGAACTCATAATACAACTAATTATTCTCTCCCACTTTTCTAAACTTAGTGTCACCTAAGGAAGGAATTGAAGAATAGTGGGGGTCCTTTAAGTAGGATTTGTTCGTGATATACCCTAGAAGGAAAAGAAAGGAATCCAAATCCAACACTAGGACCAATAATGCAAAATGAATTATTCTCCCCTTTTTTTTTTTAAACCGTCAACGCAATTTTAAAGGAGGGGAAAAATTCACAAACTTTTGGTCCAAGGTCTTCATCACCTACTAGCACTAATTCTAAAACAAAATTTTTCCTTTTGCACTCTTTACAAGCGTGTGGTCGGCCAAGTAAATACAATGAAAGAGGAAAATAAATTATTCCGCTTTGCTTGGCTCTCTTCTTAAAAGGAAAATCCTGTGATCTAAAATTCGGGAGAAGGTTTAGTAAAAGAATTTTGGTTACTACCCACTACTAGCTAGGCAACCTGTCACGTACTAAAACCATTACCCACAACTCTCACAAATTTTCTAGCTCCCATTCAACTGAGTCAAATGGTTCCCACATAAATTAAGTTGTCACAAGACAATTAATCTGCACTTGCTAGAAAGTAGTCGCGTTTAATATTTCCTTTGGAAAATATTAATGCGCTAACACAAATATCAAACATACCATCAATTATATACATTCACAGCAGTGCTAAGGTAGACTACTGCGAAACATAGATGTTAGTAGCAAACATGTAGCATTCAGAAAATCATGAAACAGTTTTCATTTTCAAATTTAGTACGTATCAAAATAATTCAAACGACAAACAACGTGGTTTATATCTAGAACCACTAATATTTCAAAAATCACTCTAAGCAATAATATTAATAATGATGATAAATATAATAATATCTCTGACAGGCAATTCTTGCCTCAGCTTGGCTATCTGAAGTCTCTAATCCATTTCTCGAACTATCCGCTTCGGTAGGAAGAATCGCTCGTCCCAGAGGTCGGATTCCCACAAGGTTTTACAACCTCATTAGAACCCCACAACAATTTCGTGTGGCTCAAGACACATTGCTCAAATTAAGAACAATCCAAACAATTACAAGTAGAGTTAATCCACTTGAGGAACAACCACACAAGCATAGTTCGACTCACAATAAAACATATGTTGACTCCCAACAGGCTAACTTCTATCCTCCCGACACTTGACCAGCTATAGTTTGCCCAGCTCACAGTCCGGTTAGAACCGAACTGCTCTGATACCACTATTGTAACGACCCGATTTCCAGGGCGCTACTAAGTCAGTATCTTGACAATTGTTTACGTATTTCTGAAAGGTGAAATACTCTGCCTTGCACGTTTTCCAAAAATATGGTTCTATATTTTATTTTTTTTAAACTTCTTTTTCAAAAATGACTGTCAGAGTATTGCAGCGACTTTAGAAACATGGCAGAATTATTTAAAAACACTACCTAACCACATTCAATTATTTCATCAATTCACGTCTAACAATACATGTCCTGAAACATAACAGATATTTATTACAATACTGAACAACGATGATTATTCTATAGCTGGCCGACACAATACGTTCCCTACTAGACTACCAGTAGACTCTACATACAATCAAGCTAGTTAACCATCTACAGCTGTTTCTTCCTGCAGTTCCAATTCTCTGCTTGTTACGCCATCTGGGTTACAATCATTAATTGATGTAACCACTGCAAGTGGTCAACTTCTCAACAGATCATGATAAACCAAAGCATAAAGCAATAAGCAACCACATTTTATACAATTCACAGGTATTAAGCAAACAACAATGCATATCATTCACAGAACGTGACTCAACTCTCTCACTCTAGACTCGACTCGACTCACTACTCATTTTCTCTCGACTCGACAATTATTCCAGAAAGGAGGCGCAGATCCATCAATCGACATACCACCGTAGCCTTGGGATCTTTCGCTTCTCCCTAGATATGCAGTACCCGGTTCCTACGCTGCGACGCCTAGTCAATCTTTCGTAAACAAAAGGGGACCTAGCACCCTTAGTTATCCGGGTCACGGCTCAAAAACGTCATAACGACTCGCCTAGCTCTCTCACTCGATGAACAGCTCTCCGCTTACAATATTCAAAGAGTGACGCATAAAATTACTTGACCGCATATCAAATAAAGAGAGCATGCTTAACATGAAGAAAACGCAATTCGACATTTTAAGCAATAAAAACACCCTGCATGAAGAAACGCAATTCAACAGCACACGCAATTCGTGGCATATATTCAATCTCATATCAAATAATGCATAACTCAATCATATCACAACATTACATGCTTGACACGCAAATCAAGGAATCCATCCCTCTGCAACTCAATGGAATTAACAGAGAGGTACAAACAAGTGGGGGTTGGGTTCAGCAAACCAACCACAAAGTTTTCACCCACGAATGACTCGGAATATGTTCGACCAAGACGACAACAATAAACGAAGGGGTTCGAGACCTAACCGAACTCGTAGAGTTCTCAGACTTCTTCGTATTTAAATAAAGCAATTTAAATAACAAACAATAGCTTAAGCATATCCAAAGTTGTCCTTACACAGGACATAAAAATAAAGCTTCAATAATGTCTAAGAGTTGCCCTCATCAACTCCAAGATGCGGCGTATTCACGTATTCCTCGATTTCCGCCTTTCACGATCCGGGATTACTCGAGCCTAACACCACAACAACTTAGTAAAATTCTATAATTTCTAAACTAGATTAAGCTCTCAAGCCTAACCCTTCTTCTAACCAAAAGCAAGCATTTAAACTACTAGATAATTGAAAAGGATAAGATCTTTGATAATAAAGAGTTTTCTTGCATTTTAAGTAACATCAAACCATTTTCATAAGTTTTCAAAACCTTAACACATATTCATAAAATTTCTAAGGCATAAAACCTATCACATACAAGTATTAAATCTAAGTTCACAAAATAGTTTTCCTTCCAAAACCTTTCCTTTTAAATGTGACAAACCATTTCCAAATCATTTTCAAGTTCCATATTCATACTTCAAGCATTAAACAACAACCATAACTAAGACATACTCAAGCACATAATTTAACATCAAGACCTCATGCTTCTCGTGTTTCAAGAATAGGAAAAATTCCAAAACAACATGTTACACATACTTACACCAAACTATAACCTAAATCACGTCATAATCATGTTAGAAATTTAAAGAACCTCTTGATCAATTCCTACATGTCATTCTAGTCCCTCAAGAACCAAATCTTGCCTAAACATCAACTAACACCTATGCTACTTCATGCATATTCATTCCAACAACCTTAAAATTAACCAAAAACATATCATTTAACAATTGAATATATGATTCTACAACATAAACCCTTATTTCCACAATTTAAAGAAGAGATTTAAACCATAAAACAACTAGTTAACATGTTACTTCCAAACTACTACCCCAAATAACAACAACAACACAACCAATAGTTCTATTTACTAACTAATAGCATGATTGAGCCTCAAGATCCCACTACCCCTCTTTTCCCCTTTAGTTTCACTTAGGGTTTCAAGATTGGGATTTATGTGTTCATCTCTTTCATCAAGTCATGATCAAATAACACAACAACATTAATTAAGCTAAAATCATCAATTAATTGGATGATTCACATAGGCAATCACAATTCTCCCCTTTTTCATAAGCCTAGGGTTCACACAATTTGGGGAATATTGATCATGTTGCTCCTTGATCATAATCAAACCACATATAAGGCATAAAACATGAATCATACACTAACTCTTCTACTTCATCATGCATAGCTTTTTCCAATAAAAATAATACCTCCCAAAACATATTATTTAACAATTAATCACATGGTTTTTACATTATAAACCCACTTATCCCCAAATTAAAGAATAGGGCCAAACCCTTAAATAACAAGTTTAGCATGCCAAGTTAAAAACTAATTCTTAAACAAGCATCAAACAACTTCAAATAGCTCAAATAAACAATGATAATTTCACAAACCCAAGCCTAATCAAGACCACCCTAACTCAAGCCTCTTTCAAAAATTTGCAAATCTCCTCCCAACTTCAACAACATCATTTTAATTAATTCCTTTTCTTCTTGCAACCACACTTAATCACTCAAAACCAAAACATAATACAAATCAAATTTAAATACCCAAACTAAGACTCTTTCAAGAATTCAAGGGTTTTACAAAATCTCCTTAATCCTTGCTTCAAATCAAAATTACAATACCAATAGCAATAACAATTAGTAAGAAGCCATAAACACCAACCAATTTAATGATTCACAAGGAAAATCACACAATCCCATTTCCTTAGGTTATGCACCTAGGATTCAATAAATTCGGGGGATAATATGCTCATCTCATCCAGACTCACAATCAACTAATGTATAAAACCATAAAACAAGAAATAAGCAAGAAAATCATCTCCTACAATTAGAAAAAGGGCCACGGTTGCAGTAAAAAAAAACAAGGAAAGAGAGCTGGGTCTTACACTAACTTCCTTAATCAAGATGGAGATGATAATTAGGAGAGGAGAACTGGAAAATTTGGTGGTGCAAAAAGGAGAAGAAGTTGCGGCCAACAGGAGAGAAAGGAAATGATGGGTCTTAATCTTCTTCTTCCTCTGATTCGGCCCCCCCTCCTTCTCTGTCTCTCCCTCAAGCTGTCTCTCCCTCTCTCGCAGTCTCTCTCTCTCCCGAGCTCTCTCTCTCCCTCGCTCTCGATCGGTCCTGCTTCTTCCTCCTCATCTCTCGCTCTCGGTTCTGCTTCTTGGCGCCACCACCACGAAGCTTCCTCCCTCCGGCCTTGCGTGCATCCAGCTTCGCCCTCCCTCTCCATCGCGCGCCTCCTTCCTTCTCTTCCTTTTTCCCTCTTCTTTCCCTCTTTCTTTCCCTGTTCTTCGTTCTCCCTTCTTTTCTTTCTTTCTTTTTTTTTCTTCCAGCTTATTGCTTACTTCTCACGCTGGGGGGAGTAAATAGAGGGTGTAGGAGGGTGCTATGGTGGGGAAGATATAAGTGTAGTGTACGGTAGGGCAACAGACATATATTTAATAAAGTAATCTAGTAACCCCTATTTACATATCATAAATAATAAAAACCATATAATACACTCAAAAATATTCACAAGCAGTTATGATTCGATTTTCATCGAAATCGGAGTTCATTTTTAATTTTAATGCGGATAAAAATAACCCGGCAAAATCAAAGCGGTGAAACCGTTAGAGTTTTCCGACGATTTTGAATCATGAATTAATATTAAATATTAATTCTTAAATTTAATTTCATCTTGATTTAATTCAATCAATTTCTTAGTCAACAAAATACGCTGCTATCACACACTCAAAACTTATAATAAATATAATTGATGAATTCTCTTTAAAAGCAAAGATACGTCTACTGTCAAGTAATTCGAATTGACATCATGAATAATAATTATTTATAATAAATAAATTATTTAAAATGAGTCAAAATAATTCCACGTACTCTCAGTAAATCATTGAAGTGATCAATCTCTATGACTTATCTTCAAGTATTCAGGATTTTACCGTTAAAATTACTTTTCTTAAAAATTGGGATGTTATACTCTCCCTACCCGTGACCATTTGTACTAAGAATCGATTTTTTTTTATTACACTTTGTGTTTCATGATTGAAATAAATAAAACATTATATAAATTACTGTATAAATTCTATCAACAAATGTTTAGAAAATAAATTATATATAATGTTTTAATTATTTTATAGAAAGGAAAATGCTTATTGTTATGAAGGGGTTGTCGCACGAACGTTGATGAATAGAGTTACTTCCAATTTCAACCACCGTGTTTTCCATCAAATATCCACATTATATATATATGTAGTATTTGAACTAAATTATATGAAAATGATAAGTAGTCCCTAAAATTTGTAAAATCTGTCAAATTAGTCTCAAAAGTTTTGTGAAATTCATTTTATTAGTCTCTGTAAGGGGTTATTTATAAAACTTTAGGCACTAATTTGACAAATTTCACAAATTTTAGGGACTACTTATTATTTTCATATATTTTAGGGACTAAATAATAGAGAGGGTGTTAATTTAGGGATTAAATTGAGGGTTTACACTATTATTTATTTGAAAAAAAAAAGCAATGCGTGCATTTCTTACAGGATTTTATTATGAATTCATAATAAATAAAAAATAGAAGTGCAGTTAAATAAAGAAAAATGATATCTGAACACCCATTTTTGGGACACCCGTAGGGACATCGTATGTCCTTACAATGTACGGAACCGTATGGACATCCGTACGTTTTTTTTTCTCTTCAGATTTTTTGTAAGTGGTTAAAGCGATTCGTATAGTAGTTACTTGATTCATATAAGTGATTAATCTGAGACTTTTAAGTAGTTAACTTGTGATTCATGTAAGTGGTTAAAGCAGTTCATGTAAGTGGTTAACGCAGTTCATATGTAAGTGGTTACTTGATCCACTAGCTAGTTATCTGAGATACAAATTTTTTTAACTGGTTAACGCATTTCATGTAAGTGGTTAACGCAGTTCATGTAAGTGGTTAAGGATTACTCTGTGTCTATTAATCACATAGTGGACTGCGTTAACCACTTACATGAACTGCGTTAACCATTTACATGAACTGCGTTAACCAGTTAAAAGTCTGTATTAATTAGTTAGTGAACTGCGTTAACCACTTATATGAACTGCATTAACTACTTACAAAAATCTGAAAAATAAAACCGTATGGATGTCCGTACGGTTCCGTATATGTCCATACATATCCATACTGTACGTACATACGGTATCCATACGGGTATCCCAAAATGTGATTATATCATCATTACACTGAATAAAAGTTCATAGGACACACGTACTCCCGCCATGGATTACTAGTTTTTCACATTTTTTAACCTCCAATCTTCAGTAATTTTTCTCCCCATTAATTCTAGAAGAATTATCCTAGGAGGATACCATTTTTTAACCTCCGATCATTACGGTTATCAAGATGATAATTTTCATGGATGTGCACTACTACTGCGACATTAGTTGGCATCTGCCATAGCCATGCCCCCAATTTCAAATTTCCTTCATTTGCCACACTCCAACCTTGGCGTTTCCCACATTCCCAAATGCCACACCTTCACCTCCAACCACAACAAACCCCAAACTCGCTTTGTCTTGTCCTTCAGCAAGCCGGGGCGCTTCAAAATCTTCCGTGTAAGGAGCTTGAAAACCCGTTGCGCGTCAGATGATGGTTCTGAGTTCCAGAAGGTTCTCGGAAAACGGGTCGGATTCGTGGCATCCATTTTACCCGGCGGAGACTGGTGGACATTGCCGGAGTACCGGGATGATGGCACGGAGCCGATGGCGGCGTTGCTCGCTGTCCGGCGAATGTGCGAATTGGTTTCCGACAAGCGATGGGTTGCGTTGGTGGCGATCGGATCCCTCGTCGTTGCTGCTGTGAGTTTGATAGCATAGCATCCATGAATAGTGTGTGTGTGGCCTTTCTTCTTACCAACTTCATACAAGTTTAAAACACATAATATATTAAAATTAAAATAAATATTAGAAAACAGCTTGTATATAAGTTATTTTAATATTTAATTAATTATGCTTAGCAGACACTTTGCTTATGCAAGATTTATTTCCGACTTCAATTGCAGTGGTTACTTACTGATCAAAAACTGTGATGAAAGCGATTTTTTCCCCTTAGTGCATGTTTTCGTGTAACATTGAACACAAGTGAGTTTTAAAGATACAATTCTGTCCTGAAAGATGTTGCATAACTTGCTTTTTTTGGTATATATGAATTGGTTCAGGATGGTTAAACTTGTTAGCAAGTTGACTACTTTGGAAGGATGAACTTGTGCAAAGTGCATATTTGCTTGGGTTTTTTTCTTATGAAGTCTGGTTATTGCAATTTGGGCAACAGTTGTTCTGTACACTTAGTGTATGAAATGCTATGTATTGCTTGGCTGTGGTTCAGTGGAAGTATTTCTGTTTCAATGGATGTTATTTTTTTATTTAATGTGCGTAATATCTTATACTATCACTGGATAATACAACATCATGTCATTATAGAGTTTGATTATTACAATAACAACCTAAGAATTGATCGTTAAAATTGATTGATTTAGGTTAAAATTGAACTTCAAGTGAATTGATATATGTTTGAATGTTTTCTTTCTAAAAGGAAATATGTAGTAGAACTATGTATAAAATTTTCAACTTAACACAAAAACTACATTTTATCACTTCTAGTCAAACTTGTTTTGAGAGAAAAAGAAAATTTGGTTCATGACAGCCTAACATCTTCTTACCTTTTTTTCCCCCCAAAATCACATTTACCTCCTCCAGAAGTCCTCTACCATTTTTGCATACATGCTATTAGTAGGTGATGAAGTCTTACTTTAAATGAGCTTGTCTTATTTTACTAACCTAAAGCTTTAGCACCTATTTACTTGATATAGGCCATTTTTTAAGGCATGATCTAAACCATTTTAAAACCTTGGTCCACCCTTTTGCCAATTTAAAGGTCAACAGGCCTAAGCCTTTATGTTGGTCAACGAGCCTAAGCTTTAATATAGGCAAAAAAAGGTAAAATATTTGGACGTTGTAAAGAGTTGTATATTCACTTACCTGATTCAACATGAGTACAAAGTATATATATACACTAGGATATGAACCTGATTCCTAGAGAAATAAAAGCCTATGCTAAGTCCTAGAAGAATAGATACAATGAATGGTAGAATACATTGGATAGGACTCTACCGTCCACACCGTCCATATTAATTACAATCAATACTCCCCCTCAAGCTGGAGCATACATTTCATATGCACCAAGCTTGTTACAAATATATTCAACCCGAGGTCCTCTAAGGGACTTTGTCAACAAATCAGCCAGTTGATCATTGGAACCAACAAAGCCAGTCATGATTTCTCCCGAAAGAACTTTATCTCTCACAAAGTGGCAGTCGATCTCTATGTGCTTGGTTATTTTATGAAACACTGGACTGGAAGCAATATGC
This sequence comes from Calophaca sinica, assembly GCA_037113605.1. Lineage (NCBI taxonomy): Eukaryota > Viridiplantae > Streptophyta > Magnoliopsida > Fabales > Fabaceae > Calophaca > Calophaca sinica. Next base: position 69,254,608 of record CM073733.1, on the reverse strand, counting down.
ATCGCAGCTTGGTTGTCGCAAATTAGTTTCATTGTCTTGGCATCTCCCAATTTGAGTTGTTGGAGTAATTGTCTAAGCCATGTGAGTTCACAAGCTGTTACTGCCATAGCCCGATACTCTGCTTCTGCACTCGATCTTGCGATTGTGTTCTGCTTCTTGCTCCGCCAGGAGATCAAATTACCTCCAACAAAGACACAATACCCTGTAGTGGATCTTCTATCTGATGGTGAACCTGCCCAATCAACATCAGAATAGCCAACAACTTCGGTGTTACCCTTGTTCTCATAAAGTAATCCTTTACCTGGTGCACTCTTGATATACCTAAGAATGCGAACCACGGCGTTCCAGTGGCTGTCACTGGGAGCATTCAGAAATTGACTAACTACGCTTACATCAAAGATAATGTCGGGTCTGCTCACTGTAAGATAGTTAAGTTTGCCAACCAGATGTCGATATCTACCTGGGTCTTTCAAATGCTCCCCCTGACCTGGTAGTAGTTTGACGTTGGGATCCATGAGAGTATCACTGGGTTGACAATCAAGCATGCCTGGTTCTTCCAGTATATCAAGAGCATACTTCCGCTGAGTAATAGCTATACCTGTTTTAGACTGAGCAACTTCAATCCCCAAAAAATATTTTAAGGGACCCAAGTCTTTGGTCTGAAAGTGGATGGACAGATGTTGTTTGAGGCGATGGATGCCCTCCTGATCGTTACCGGTGATGATGATATCATCGACATAGACAAGCAGATTAAGACAGGTAGTCGGTGAAGGATGCGTGAAGAAGACAGAGTAATCAGCTTCACATCTGGTCATACCATACTCTTTAAGCACAATGCTAAATCTCCCAAACCAAGCACGGGGAGATTGTTTCAAGCCATAAAGAGATCGACGTAGCCGGCAGACGTGATGAGGTGCACCACTGACAATGAATCCCGGTGGTTGCTTCATGTACATTTCTTCCTGTAACTCACCATGTAAGAAGGCATTTTTGATGTCCAGTTGATGAAGAGGCCAGTGATGAATGGTAGCTATGGCAAGGAAGAGGCGAACAGATGCGATCTTGGCAACTGGAGAGAAGGTATCCCCATAATCAAGGCCAAAGATTTGTGTGTATCCTTTTGCCACGAGGCAAGCTTTTAAGCTGTCAATCTTTCCATCAGGACCAACCTTAACTGTATAGACCCGTCGACAACCCACTGTGGTTTTGTCATCAAGTAGGGGTACCAGATCCCAAGTACCATTGGAGTGCAAAGCAGTCATCTCATCCACCATTGCCTGTCGCCAGCCAGGATCAGACATAGCTTCACCTGTAGTCTTGGGAATAGACACAGAATCCAAGGAAAGCACAAAGGCAGAGTAGGACAGAGATAATTTGTGATAATCTAAAACACAAGCATAAACAGGATTAGGGTTCCGAGAGGGCCTGTTACCTTTACAAAGTGCAATGGGTAGTTCTGGTGTAGGATGCGGAGCCTGAGAGTTTGACAGAGCAGGGGATGAGTCTTGAGGCGCAGGAGTGACTTTTGGACGTGGCCTCCGTTGATATGTGCGAAGGGTAGGAATGGGAACAGGGGTAGGTGCAATGGGAATGTCGAGTTATCTGAGGGAAGAAAAAGAGAATTACTTGGATCATTTGACTTATCAACCATTGAAGGAAAGAAAGGACGGGTCTCAAAGAAGCTGACATCCGCAGAGACAATGTACCGACGAAGATCAGGAAAGTAGCGTCAATAGCCTTTCTGCAGACGAGAGTAGCCGAGGAAGAGACACTTGAGAGACTTGGCAGCAAGTTTATCTTTCCCTGGAGTAAGGTCGTGGACAAAACATGTGCATCCAAAGACTCGGAGTGGCTGAGAGTAAAGGTGTTGGTGAGGAAACAAAATGGAGTGGGGTACCTGGTTTTCAAGAACAGAGGAAGGCATGCGATTGATTAAGTAACAAGCTGTGAGAATCGCATACCCCCAGAAACGAGGTGGTACATTATTGTGAAGGAGCATTGTGCGGGCTGTTTCAACTAACTGCCGATTTTTCCTTTCAGCGACACCGTTCTGTTGAGGGGTATGAGCACATGAAGTCTGATGGAGGATACCCTGTGAAGTCAAAAAAGATTGAAAAGATGTAGACTCTCATTCTTCCATGTGGGACTTCTAACACACCCCCTCACGCCCAGGCTGGACATCTTGAGCGTGATCCGAGTGGCTCGATAACGAGTGGCCCAACAAATGGATCTATGATAGGCTCTGATACCATGAAAGAGTTGTATATTCACTTACCTGATTCAACATGAGCACAAAGTGTGTGTGTGTATATATATATATATATATATGATAGGCTCGATAACGAGTGGCCCAACAAATGGATCTATGATAGGCTTTGATACCATGAAAGAGTTGTATATTCACTTACCTGATTCAACATGAGCACAAAGTGTATATATATATATATATGTATGTACACTAGGAGAATAGATACATTGAATGGTAGAATACATTGGATAGGACTCTACCGTCCACACCGTCCATATTAATTACAATCAATATACATGAAAAATAATTTATATTTATATTTACTTAAGATTGACATGTTAAGCCTAAAAATCTTTGTAGATTGCATAAATCATGATCTTTTTAGCTAAATAGGCTTTTTGAAAAAGCCTTGGCCTAGCTTATTTTGTAAATAGGCTAGGCCAAGCCATAAGCCCTGACAGGCATGATCTTCTCTTGTTTTTAATTTGTCGTTATAAAGTTTTATTTTATAAATGAATGGTAAAGACACTGCTATCATAAACTGACTGGTGCAACTTGATATATGTGTAGCACTGTAGCTTTGCCATTTTTCTGATGTTTTGTCCCACTCTATTAATTTTCAACAACATTTATTGCCAATAAATTTTATTATTCTGCTGCTGCAGCTTTCAGAAATCACCATGCCGAGTATATTGGCAGCATCAATATTTTCAGCACAGAGTGGTGAGAGCGTGGCTTTCTCTAGGAATGCAATGTTTTTGGTTCTTCTGTGTTTCACTTCAGGGATATGCAGGTGATTCTTAATAGAGCTTAATTTCTTTGTACCTATTTTGTTAGTCATTTTTCCCAAGACCTCTATAATTATTTGTAATATCCAAGGTACAGAACCAACCTTATGTACTCTGGAATAAATTTCCTAAAGTAACCAGTGCCACTTTACAGTGTAAAAGTAGGAAGCTACTGGTCCCCGAACTCTGAAAATGCGTGACCTATACGTTAGGAGATAAAACCTTGTGTTAAATGCCTTATTTGTGTTAATTGTACCACTGTCCAAACAAGAAATGCTCGTCTCAAAATTAATTTCCTGTTCTTGATATGAACAAGTTGTCATCTGTTTTAGTATTAAGATTGAGTGGGTGTTTATTTGGTTCTCTCATTTGAATTTCAGTGGTTTGCGATGTTGCTGCTTTGGAATTTTGAATGTAACTCTGGTGAGTGGTTCTTGATCGCACTTATTTGCAATTGACTTTTTGGATGCCTTGACTTTAATTGTAAGAAACAGAATTTTATTGATTGAAATAAATATGTACAAACCCCAATTATATAGACCGACTATCACCTAAATAAGGAAATATAAATCTGTACAAATCAGAACCAAATCAATCCTAATTATGTCACATATCTCCTAATAATACACAATGATTATATTACACAACACTCCCCCTCAAGTTGGTGAATGTATGTCTGTCATTCCCAGCTTGCAAATAAGGTCCTGAAACTGTTCGATGGGAAGTCCTTTGGTCAACATATCTGCCAATTGATGTCGTGAAGGAATATACTCCGTGGATATGAGACCACTTTCTAATTTCTCTTTAATGAAGTGTCGATCTACCTCTATATGCTTTGTCCGATCATGCTGAACTGGGTTGTGTGCAATGCTGATGGCGGACTTATTATCACAAAACAATCTCATAGGAGCTTCATACTTTATTTTGAGGTCATGAAGTATAATCTTCATCCATAACAACTCACAAATCCCTTGAGCCATAGCTCTAAATTCTGCCTCAGCACTTGATCTTGCAACCACATTTTGTTTTTTACTCCTCCATGTCACCAAGTTTCCTCCCAAGAACATGCAATATCCAGTGGTGGATCTCCTATCAACAATTGACTCGCATAATCTGCATCAAGATATACTTCCACCGATAAATTCCCTTCCTTTTTGAACAGTAGTCCTTTCCCTGGAGAGGTCTTCAAGTACTGAAGAATTCTATTCACTGCCTGCAAATGCCTTTCTCTTGGATCATGCATGAATTGACTCACTACACTGACTGCGTAAGCTATGTCGGGTCTAGTGTGAGATAAATATATGAGTTTTCCCACAAGTCTCTGATATTGTGCCTTCTCCACCTTTGGGCTTTCCAAGTCATTCCCAATCCCGTGATTTTGCTCTATAGGTACTCCAGGTAGTCTTACAACCTAGCTTACGGTTTCTTTAAGAAGATCGAGGATATACTTCCTTTGAGAGATATAGATACCTTGTTTAGAGTAAGCAACCTCTATTCCAAGGAAGTACTTTAGCTTCCCGAGGTCTTTCATCTCAAATCGAGTAGCCAACCTCTCTTAGAGATTGTTTCTCAAGCTCATCATCACCGCAATAATCATATCATCTACGTAGACCAAAAGGATTGTAAGTTTTTCATATCGAGAATGTTTTATAAAGAGGTACGGTCACCTTGGCTTTGCAGTACCCAAGGATATCATAACTTGAGTAAACTTTCCAAACTAAGCGCCGAGGAGACTGCTTCAAACCATATAATGCTTTCTTGAGTCTACAAACTTTATTCCCCTTCCGGTGACACCATATCCAGGTGGAATTTCCATATATACTTCATCTTCTAAGCTTCCGTAAGAAAGCATTTTTAACATCGACCGGTGCGGTTCCCAACCAAAGTGTCTTTGCCAAGGAAAGTATAATTCTCACTGTATTCATCTTTTGCTACATCGAGCAAATGTCTCCTCATAATCGACCCATAGGTTTGGGTGTAACCCTTGCAACCGGGCCTCGCCTTTGTATCGGTCTAGTGTGCCATCCGACCGATATTTAACAAAGGTATATCCATCTACAACCGATCGCTTTCTTGTTCTTTGGTCTCTACAATTTCCCAAGTCTCATTCCTTTCCAATGCACCCATTTCCTCATTCATGGCTCGAACTCCAATTCTCATCCTTTAAGGCTTCCTCAGATCAACTAGGGATTCGATAGAATCAATAAATTTGAAATAAAGCTCGGTGTTGCCTGAGAAGGTTTTTAGTAGACACAAATGGGATATAGGGTATTTAGCACAAGATCTTTTTCTTTTCTCAAGGCAATTGGTAGATCATCCGGGTTAGGTTCACAAGAGACATCTAAAGTATCTTGAGGTTAAAGTACTTACCTGGTTGGACGATTGAAGTTCTTTGTTGGACCAGTCGGGTTAGCTTGTATCTTTCCTGTAATATTGCTTCCCAAATTTACCATTATTATCCTGCACTGCATCCTCCTCTTTGTCATCCGTGACATCCTGTAAAGAAAAAGACAGCTTAAGGGACTCAGACTGCACTCAGACTCGGACTTAGAAGGGACTCGACTTACAGACCACTCTCCCCAAGGTCGAGGATTAGGGAAGAAGGAAGTTGATTCATGAAAGGTGACATCCATGGAGACATAGACACGACGAGTTTCAGGGTGATAACACTTGTACCCCTTTTTGTTTGGGGCATACCCTATGAAGATACATTTGATGGCACGAGGATCTAATTTTCCCCGATGAGGACTGTGAACATGGACAAAGGCAGAACATCCAAAGACTCGACTCAAGATTAGTCATAATGGGAATAAGGATGAAAGGTAGACAAGTGTTGTATCGGATCGACACCATCTAAGACACGAGAAGGCAACCTGTTTATCAAATAAGTGGCGATTAAGATAGCTTCCCCAAAAAGACTTGGGAGCAGGACATTTGAAAAAGTAAAGATCCGGCAACCTCCGGAAGATGGCGTTTTTCGCTCTGCAACCCCATTCTGTTGGGGTGTCCACACGAGTTAGCTCATGGATAATACCATTATCTTTAAGAAATTGGGAAAAATGGTGATTCACATACTCTCTCCCATTATCGTAACGCAATCTTTTAATCTTTTTCCAAATTGGGTTTGAATCATATTGTAAAAGTTTACAAACAATTGGAAAACTTGGACTTATCTTTCATGAGAAATATCCAGGTAACCCGAGTGCAATTATCAATAAAGGAGACAAACCATTTCGCTCGGAAATATTACAAGCGGATGTAGGTCCCCACACGTCCGAATGAATAAGATCAAAAGGATTGGAACTTTTATTATTACTAGGAGAAAAAGTTATGCGATGGTGTTTAGCAAATTGACAAACATCACAATGAAAGGACTCAATCGACACTTTTGTAAATAAAACAGAAATAACGACTTAAGGACACTAAATGGAGGATGACCAAGACGCTGTGGTGAAGTCATATCTGGGAGGATGACCAAGATTCGACTTTGTTGGATGACTAGAAGCAAGAGCCTTTTGTCCAATGTTCTCTTTATTCTTTTCATGTCGCAAGTAGTATAACCCGATCTGTTCCTTAGCAATTCCAATCGCCCTCCCCGTGGCAAGATCTGAAAAACACAATGGGAATGGAAAAATGTTCTTGCACAATTTAAATCTTTGGTGATTTTATGAATGGACAGGAGGTTCTTTGGGCTGACTTGGGAACATGAAGTACATTCTTTAAGTGATGGGTTTGAAGTTTAATGTTTCCACACCCAGAATCGGGATTTGTGATCCATTAGCTACGTGATGTGTTGACTACTAGGTAAAGTGGTGTAGGATGAAAAATAAGAAGTATGGGGTGTCATGTGATCTGTAGCACCAGAGTCAATAATCCAGATATTCTCAGTACCAGAAGCATTAAAGGATAAGAAACTAGAACTCTTACTACCATGGTGAGGAGCGAAGTGGAAGAGGAAGGCTTACTGGGGAACTCATAAGAGCCCGCAGACGTTCCAACTCATCTTTGCTAAGAGCGAGGACCTCCTTTTCGGTTGAGTGGTTGGTGAGTCTTCAACTAAGGTGTCTGAATCGGTGATTGCTTGGTTAGCACGCCTGCGAAAGGGACCCTTAAATCCCCAACACGCTCCGTAACCTTCTCCTTTCCATGTAGTTTAAAACATGTCTCCTTGGTGTGACCCATCCTCCTACGGTGAGAGCACCAACGATCTTCACGATTAGACTTAGCATGAGGCTTTCCGGAAGAGGAGGATTCCTTATGGGACCGCTTCACGGAAGTTAAAAATTTGAACTTTCAATGGATTTATCTTCCAACATTCACGCCTGCGACTTTCTTCACTACTTAACAGTGTAAAACACCTCGAGAGAGAGGAGTTTTCTTTGCCTAAAACTTGAACCGAATAGGATCAAATTCAGAATTCGGGCAGAGAGAAACTTGAAGATCCTTGATTTCTCAATAAATGTAGTCGATGGCGGAATCATCGCTGCACTTCATCTTCAAATTTTGATATTGATCCAATTCAATCCACAAACCATTCAATGTCCCATAATAGTCGATTCTGAGAAGAAGTCCTGGCAGTCTTTGAATATCTTATTCTCCAACTCATAACAAGTGAAATATTTTGTTTCATGGAATAAGTTTGCGACAAATTATCCCAAATCTCCTTGGCGCAGAGAAGAACATGCGATCCGACTAATTTAGGAACCATAGAGTGCCAAAACCAAGTCATGATAAGTGAGTCGTCTTCATCCCAAGCTTGAACATAGGATCGGTGTTGGTGGTGCCTTTCCTTCGATATGTTTCAGCCTCTTACAACTCTTGAGAGTCAGGCGAACAAGTGGGCCCATTGCATATAGTTACGCCCATCGCAGATGTACCTTTAAGCACCAGTAAGTCGAATGGCTTAAGTGCGATCGTGATCTGTTTTCTCCGAAACAAATTTGTCACCTGCCATGGTTAACAAAAAAGGGAAAAAAACAAAAAAAAAAACGTGTCTTTAAAAGTTGAAGAAGGATTTTCACTTTGTAAGCCCAAGATCGGGTGCCAAACACGGTGATGACCCCGATATGGAACCAGGAGGAGCCGGCGAACCAGACGGAACAAGCGGCGCGGCGAGCGGAGTCGGGAAAGCGGCGCGTGGAGTTACACGCTTCGAAACTCGAGGCTGCGGTGACGGGCGCGTAGGCGCGTGTGATGTCGACCGGCCGGAAATTTTGGGAACGCCGATCGGCGGGAGTCGCCGATGAAGGTGGTTTCATTTGGAAAACTTCGCCGGAAAAATTCTCGGCGGGCGGAGATATGATTCCGGCGGCGGTGAATGCGGTCTGCCGGCGAACGGTCTTGGTGGTCAGACTCGATCAAACCAGGCTGGTCTTGATTGAAAAACGCAGCAATGAAGGCTGCCTGAGTGAAAAAGAAGGTAATGCAGCAATGAAGGCTGCCTGAGGGAGTGACGGCTAAACCTAGTACTGGCTCGTGATACCAAATTGTAAGAAACAGAATTTTATTGATGGAAATAAATATGTACAAACCCCAATTATATAGACCGACTATCACCTAAATAAGGAAATATAAATCTGTACAAATCAGAACCAAATCAATCCTAATTATGTCACATATCTCCTAATAATACACAATGATTATATTACACAACAACTTTTGTATGCTAGGATTTATTTTATCCCGCCTTTGCCATTGCTCTGAATCATTTTGAATTTTATGCTGGATGATACAGTCAGTGCAGCAATGATACTCAGGTCAGTGTTTTACAGCAAACTGAGGTTGTTTGATAAATAAGTATTGGAAAAGATACATGTCACTTTCACTTTGGGCATTCTTGATCTTGCTCTTGGGGGGTTTGTATGATATTATTGTTTGTTGTATTCATATGGTGATTCTTTTGTGTTTTGGTTCTGGTCTGTTGGTTCCTTGTTACTTTCTTGGAGTAAATATATTCGAGATCTTCTTGCTAAAACCAATATTACTAATGCTAAGGGTGCCTCCTCTCCTATGGTTGGTTGATGTAAACACACCGAAGAAGGTGCTGATTTTATTTTGACGCAAGAAGGTGCTGATTGTATGTGCGATCCTATAGCCTAAATCATTTTGTAGTTGGTGTTCTTAGTATGCAACCATTACTAGGTCAGGGTTTAGCTATCTATTCAATAAAGTTTGCCAGTTTATGCCACAGCCACTTGAATCTCGCTGGAATACTGCCAAAACAAATCCTTTGCTATATCAAAGGAATCGTCACACATGATCTTCATCTAAGGCCAGCCTCAGTGTAGAGTCCTCTCATTATTCAGTGTTACTGTGGTGCAGATTGGGCCTCCGGTCCCAATAATCAGTGGTCCACCACTCCACCTCTGGTGCTCGTGTCTTCTTAGGACCTAACCTACTCTCGTGGTGGTCCAAGAAACAGACAGTTGGGCCCACTCACCGCCACTAAAGCAAAAAAATGGCAATCTTGCTGCTTTATCGGATATTCTTTGGATTTGAGACTCTTGTGTGAACTGCATGTCCCATTATCAACTACTTAATAACCTCGCAACTGTTGCTTTATCTCGTAATCCCATTTTGCGTGATCACATCAAGCACATGAAATTGGATTTATTCTTTATTCAGGAAAAGGTTCTCAACAAGTCACTCACAGTACATCTTTTAGCTCATTTTCATATTATTGACATCTTAACGAAGGTGCCAATGCCATAATGGCAAATCCCTATGAAAAAAAAGAGCTCAAAAGAGCAGAAAAATAGGTGCCAATGCCATAATGGCAAATCCCTATGAAAAAAGAAATAACAACCACTGACTCTATCTAAGAAGAATTTTGAAATAGTTTGCTAATTACATGCTAATCTGTTTCTATCTAAATATTTACGCTAATAAAAGAATATTTACAATAAATGGGAGAGGTAAGACACAGTTAATGACGATTAATGCAGACTTTCAACAAAATGAATTGAAAAGAAAAGAGAAATTGACCCCTGCAGAATAGGTAGCAAGGGAAGAACTCATCGGAAAGAGAGAGAAGGATGTAACAATATGGACAGCTGTCTAATGTTGAATGGGGGACACAATTCTGGTATTATACCAAAATTTGGAAGCAAAAATATAGAAGGGGAGAGAGGACAGGGGAAACATTGAGTTAGTAAATGTTGGGGGGAGATGGAGTATTCTGTTTAATGTGGAATTGTTAGAAACCAGAGAACACAACAAATATGACAGCAAAGGAAAACAATGAAATAGTGAAAGAGAATGGAATATTATTGATGATAAAAGTGAAATCTGCAGAAGGACATGATCCCTTCTACCCACAGAGCAACGCTCCACAGAGAACAATCAATTCCCTGACTCTAACAGAAAAGTATTCTTCTGGATATCCTCTCTCTCTCCAACCCATTCCCTTATAACAGAATCATGCTCACGCATTCTTTCCACTCCCCTCACTCCCTGCCACCTCATCCCTCCTATTCAGCCCTCTATTCTTCCTCACATACTCCCTCCACAACTTGGGCCTCATTTGCTGCTGATCCTCTAGGCCCACCTCTTCAATTACGGTCCTGTCATTATTCCCTCCTTGAAGAACCAGCTTGTCCTCAAGCTGGAGTTTGGGAAACTGGCTGCGGATGTTAAATTCGTCCTCCCAAGTCGCCTCCTCTACAACTTTACCTTTCCAATGGATGAGCACTTGTTTCACCAACTCGCCCCTCTTGTGAATGACTCTACTAGCCAAAGCTGCCACAGGCTCCCATTCAGGAGACACAGCACTGTCCAGCCCCTGGGGAAGATCCTTCTACACTGTATAATTTCCAATAGCTTTCTTGAGTAAGGAAACGTGGAATTCGGGTGAATGCGAGATGTCTCAGGCAATTGTAAGCGATATGCGACTGTCCCTACCTTCTCAAGCACTTGGAAGGGACCATAGTAGCGCAGAGCCAGCTTGGGATGGATTCAGAGCCTCAATTGACTGCTGAACATGGGGTCGCAGCTTTAAAAACACCCAGTCTCCAACTGCAAAGCTTCTATCTTGCCTTTTATGATCAGCCTGAGTCTTCATTCTGACCTGAGCTCGCTGTAAATGATATTTCAGTTGACGTAAAGCCTCATCCTGATCCATTAAATCCCTATGAGCTGCCTCCACCTTAGTTTCCCCGGGTAGAAACTTAATGAGAGTTGGAGGAGGTCTCCCATACACCATTTCAAACGGAGTTTAGCCCGTGGAGACATGGGAGGTGGTGTTATACCAATACTTCGCCCAAGGCAGCCACAATACCCAAGTGTTGGGTTGATCAGCGATAAAACATCGCAAGAAGGTTTCCAAACAACGATTAATTACCTCCGTTTGCCCATCCGTTTGAGGATGGTATGCAGTGCTCATCAGCAACTGGGTGCCCTGCAATTTAAACAGTTCACGCCAGAAATTGCTAACAAAAATAGGATCTCTATCACTGACAATGGAGACCGGGATCCCGTGCAAACGGACAATCTCTTTGGTAAACACTTCAGCCAGCAGCCGTGCAGTGTAAGGGTGTTTCAATGGGATGAAATTGCTATATTTGGACAGCTGATCAACTACTACGAAGATTGCATCAAACCCTTTAGATTTTGGTAGCCCGGTGATAAAGTCCATGGACAATTCCTCCCAAATCTGATCCGGAATATTCAAAGGCTGCAAAAGACCACCAGGGGCTGCAGCCACATACTTTTGCCGCTGACAAACGTCGCATTCTTGGACAAACCGCTGCACAGATTTCTTCATACCAATCCAATAGAGGTTTGCAGCCACCCTTTGATACGTACGGAAGAAACCAGAATGTCCACCTTGGGGGGTAGAGTGAAACTCCTGCAGCAGAGTGGGTATCCAAGGTGAGGTTGCAGACACCACTAGCCTCCCTTCATATAATAAGACACCCTGATTGTAAGTAAAACCCGGTTTGGTCACCTGGCCTTGCTACAAGGCTGCAATAATGGGCTTCAATGTCTCATCTTCATGGACTTCAGCCACCAATTCTTTTCCTCCCAACCATTCTGGCATCGATTTCATGGCTGAGAATTCAGCAGGCTCGTACATACGCGACAAAGCATTAGCCCCTTTGTTCTCTAACCCGGGTTTGTACACAATATCAAATTGATACCCGAGCAATTTAGCCGCCCAATTCTGTTGATCCATAGTGGTGATTCGCTGCAGTAGCAGCTGTTTTAGACTCTTCTGGTCCGTACATACCGTGAACTTCCTTCCCAACAAATATGGCCTCCAATGTTGAATTGCTAAAGCCACGGCCATAAGCTCCTTCTCGTATGCAAATTTGGCAAGTTTCGGTCTCCTAAGGCTTTGCTGAAAAATGCCAACGGCCTCCCATTTTGAATCAAAATTGCTCCCAAACCATTGCCCGAAGCATCACTCTCAATAATAAACTCCTTATTAAAATCAGGTAAAGCAAGAATAGGGGGCTGTGGTTACCTTCTTCTTAAGTAACTCAAAAGCTTGTGATTCTTCCTTTCCCCATTTGAAATTATCTTTCTTGGTCAGGTTTGTTAAAGGACGGGCCAGCTTCCCTTAGTCCTTGATAAACTTACGGTAGTACCCGGTCAGACCAAGCAAACCCCTCACTCCTTTCACATTCTTAGGGGCTGGCCAATTAAGCACACTTTCGACCTTGCTAGGATCCATTGAAACTCCTTTGGAAATAATATGACTAAGATACTCTGCCGATGTCTGAGCAAAATAACACTTCTTTTTGTTGTCAACCAACCGTTGGTCAAACAAAACCTGAAGTACCTTTTGTAGGTGGCTAAGGTGGACCTCCAAGGTGGGACTATACACCAATATATCATAAAAAAACACCAACATAAACTTCCTTAACGTTGGCTTGAAAATCTCATTCATAAGCGCTTGAAAAGTGGAGGGAGCATTCATCAAACCAAACGGCATTACGAGGTATTCATAATGGCCCTCATGAGTCTGAAATGCCGTCTTATGAACATCAGCACTACAAACCCTCACTTGATGGTAACTGGACTTGAGATCAAGCTTGGAAAAGAAACGTGCCCCATGTAGTTCATCCAACAACTCATCTATTACCGGAATGGGGAATTTATCTGGTATCGTCACCTTGTTCAGAGCCCGGTAGTCCACACACATACGCCACGACCCATCTTTCTTTTTGACCAGTATCACCGGGCTAGAATAAGCACTCTGGCTGTGCCTAATGACCCCGGCCTGCAGCAGCTCTCTCACCTGCCTTTCAATTTCATTCTTGTGGTGGTAGGGGTATCTATAGGGGCGTACATTCATCGGGCCATGCCCCTGGGCCAAGTGAACGGCGTGCTCATGGTTCCTCCTAGGAGGCAAGCCCTGGGGGTCCTTGAACACCTCCTGAAATTGAGACAACAACTCTAGCATTGCCTTGTTCTGTTTTGGGTCCAAACCCTTGTGCAACCCTCCTGTACCATCTTCCCCTTCCTTCTTAATTCCTTCAGCAGAAGTAAACCAGGACCCAAACCACGTGTTAGGCCCGCCTAGAATACTTTGCAGAGCTTGGTCACTCACATTTCCTTGTCTCTCCCCCTTAAGCTCCACCCACTGTCCACTTACTGGAAATCGCATGAAGTGCTCTGCCCAATCCACCCACATTCCTCCAATAGAAGACAACCATGTCATTCCCAAAACAACATCAATTCCATCCAAGTCAAATAGCCACGCGTCAATAGTCACCTCCAAACCTGCTAACTCTAGCACCACATTCCTACACACTCCCTGTGACATGACTTTGTATCCATCTCCCATTTTGATCCGCAGTGGTGCTGTATCTTCCACAGGCCAACCCCGTGCCTTCACTAGTTTGCGAGAAATGAAGTTGTGGGTCGCACCACTGTCGACCATAATGAGTAGGGGAACTCCGTGGATACTCCCCTTCAGCTTCATCGTACGTGGCTCTCCCTTTTTGGTCCCTTGCTCGTTCCCCAAACGCATCAAGTACATCTCACTCATTTCCCCCTCAACAACTTCGTTCTCTTCCTCTCCGGCAACCTTAACCGTCGCTTCCCCTTCATCGGAATCCTCATCCTCTGCTAACATAATCTTCAACTGTCGATTTGGACACTGGTGGCGCAGGTTGAAGGAGCCACCGTACCTGAAACAGAGACCTTTCTGGCGTCTCTCTGCAACTTCATGGGGAGAGAGATGCCTCACCCCCCGATCTCATGGTTCATTTATGCTTCTCTCACTTCTGGGCTCGGGTTTGGGATTCGGCCCATTTCCCCCTTGTTTTGGTGGTCTCGTGCACCTCTCACATAGACCTAATCACTACTTGAGGCTCGACCCGAGTTATTGGGCCCGGATCCGGTACTAGAATTGTGCCGGTAAGGAGGACCCAGCCCACCGTGGCCCTTAGACCTGTTTCCATGTGACCCGTTCCAACCACTCTTCTTCTCCTGCATCTCGATTTCCACTGCTCTGGCGAGATTCATCAGACGCGAACGAGAAATGGGTCCGAGTGACTTCAAGCTACGCACTCGACCCCGAATCCCTTCTCGCAAGCCATGGATAAAGTACCCTGCAAACTGAGCGTCCGGTAGGCGGTCGATTTGAGCTACAAGCCGTTCAAACTCTCAGATGTAGTCGTCTACACTTCCATCTTGTTGAATCACAGAGTTGTTCAAAGATATTTCCCTCACCAATTCCACCATACCTCTCTATCAGGGCGTCTTTAAATTTCCCCCAGGTTAGGTCATCTTCTTCATCAGCTAAGGCCTTGAAGAAGTGGACGGTAGATCCATCCATGCAGAGTTGAGCCAAGCTAACTTTCACTTCTGGGCTTGTGTCCTGGACCTGGAAATAGACCTCAGCACGGGCGATCCATCCTGCGGGGTCCTCTCCGATAAACATAGGTAGCTCAATTTTTTTGACCAAACGACGGAATTCGTTGAGCGTGTCCCCGTGTAACTTCCGGTTCAACTTCTTGGCTTCCTCTTGCTCCGAAAAACTGGAACGCTCATCTTCGTGATCTTTCTTCACCGATTTGTCCTCATCGTCATTCCCCTTGCTCTGTGTGATGAGTGAAATCAAATGCTCTTGGTCCTCCTTTATTTGAGCTCGCATTTCTGCAAATTGCTCAGCGGAAGTGACCTTGAGCGATGGCAATTCATTCTCCAGTGCTGCTATCTTAGTCTCCATCTTGGGTGGCATTCGCTTCTACTATTGCGCTGGTCTTGGTAGAGATCTCTTTCTCAAACACGATCCGGCAGGTCAGACCAAATGTTAGAAACCAGAGAGCACAACAAATATGACCACAAAGGAAAACAATGAAATAGTGAAAGAGAATGGAATATTATTGATGATAAAAGTGAAATCAACAGAAGGACATGATCCCTTTTACCCACAGAGCAACGCTCCACAGAGAACAATCAATTCCCTGACTCTAACAGAAAAGTATTCTTCTGGATATCCTCTCTCTCTCTACCCCCCCAACCCATTCCCTTATAATAGAATCATGCTCACGCATTCTTTCCACTCCCCTCACTCCCTGCCATCTCATCCCTCCTATTTAGCCCTCTATTCTTCCTCACATACACTCTCCACACCTTGGGCCTCATTTGCTGTTGATCCTCTAGGCCCACCTCTTCAATTATGGTCCTGTCAGGAATCCTCGTTGTTACTGGTCATATGTCCTTATGCATTTTAGATTAACAGGGGCTATTGCTGCTTGTAAGGAGCTTGGTCTCCCTATTCCTAATATAATTTTTGAGCTTCCATCACGATCTTTCCTCTAAAAGCTTGAAGTCGTTTTCCATCAGAGCAAATTTGTTGGTCAGCATAAACTTTATTATGCAGCGGCCCAATTACGATCAAAGCGTTGTGTTCATGTTCATCTTTGTCTTCATTTTTTCATCTCAAGTTTTCCGTTGTTTATTGCAGTTTATATACATTTATTATGTTTTTAGTATTGTTATACCAGCTGGCTAAGGATTTTAAATTGGTCTTTTCACCAATGACCATGGTATGTAGAAGAAGCAAGAGGAACTTCAATGTTTAGCCACCACAGTGAATTATGGATGGCCTAAAGGAAATAGAAGGCTTAAATAGGTTTTTATTGAAGTTTTGAAGATGGGTTCAGTTTGCCTAAAGGAAATAGAAGGCTTAAATATTCTTTTAATGAAGTCTTGAAGATAGGTTCGGTTTGGGAGTTTAAGGGAGTGTTGTTTTGATCTTATTTTTTGTTTAGAATCTTCCCTTTTATACAAAAGTTATGTTTGAGGTTTTCTAATTGTGGTGGCGTCGTGGTGGCTCTTTTTCAGCTTTGTCTTATGGATTGGGACTGTTATTTGCTTTCTTGTGTGAATTTTTCGTTTTTGTTCTTTCTCAGTCTTACTATTAGGCCAAACTCAACTCCAAAATCTAGCTCAAGGGTTAAGAAATGTTCAAGCCTTATAGGGACTACGTTGGCCATATCACTACTCTCACACCCAGGATTGGACACTTGGAGCATGTAGTTTGCAAGATTGGACATATATGGGTGCCCAATTACAAATCTAGCATAGGCTCTGATGGGCTGCAATGAAGGCAACCTAGGTTTGATTGCAACATGAAGGTAGCTAGACTTCTATTGCAGAAATAGACTCTCTCAGATTAAGAGCTCTGATACCATCTTAGAATTTAGGCTAGTCCTAACTCAACCCCAAAAGCAAGCTCAAGAGGATCATTGTCCAAGCCATGTAACAACTACTTTGGTCATATTACTAGTCGATGTGAAATTTCAACACTCAATTTCGTGGTATCTATTGGGGGACTTCTTTCTTTCTTGTTTTGTAGTTCTTAAATTTGGACTTTAGGTCTAACTCATCCCACAAAAACGGCTTGTAAGGTGAGGATTACATAAGCCTTATAAACACCCCTCGGGCATATCTCTAGTCGATGTGAGATTTTCAACACACCCCCTCTCAGGACTGGACATCTGAAGCATGGACTAATGTGGGTGGAATAATAGGGATGCTCAGGTGGAATAACGGAGATCATGGCCCAATAAAAGATCTAGGATAGGCTCTGCTACCATCTTAAATTTGGAATTTAGGCCTAAATCATCCTAATAAACCGACTTATAAGGCGAGGATTGCCTAAGTCTTATAAACACCACTCAGGCCATATCTCTAGTTGATGTGGGACTATCAACACACCCCCTCCCAGGACTGGACATCTGAAACGTGGACTAATGTGGGTGGAATAATAGGGATCTCAACGATAGTAATATTTAATTTCTATCACGAAAAGAAAATGATGTTTTGATATTCTTGGGTTTGCTGATGAATTATTTTCAGGAGAATCACCAAACTAGAAAGCCACGAAGTGATGTTGGACAAAGAAAAAAATGGTTAATGATGAGCGGTTAAACAACTTGTTTACTTAACCACTTTTTGGTAACCATTTCTCTCTTGGTCCAACATTTTCACTAAGATTTCAGGCATGGGAATCATCGCTTGCATTCTTACAATAGAAATTCAGTTTCTATATTTACTATTTTATTAGTTCAATTTCAGTTTCTACATTGGCTGAATAATTTATTCCATGTATCTAACCACTCGGAAGTGCCCTCCTCTAGTTCACTTAGTGTTCTTTTTGCTATTGTAGAGCATTATTTTCCCCCTCCAAACTCCCATAAAAATTACTGCTTTTTCTTTTAAGTACTGTTGTTGTTGTCTAATTCAGAGCACATCACCATCCTGTTCTCCATACGTCATTTTTCAGGTACAGCGTCTACGAGAAAATTTATATACAGCCATTCTTTTACAGGTATGTGTTTTACGTAGTGAATATGTACTGGGCTAGCAAAGGTTTTGGCATTTTTTGGTTATTTATGTAGAAAATATATCTGAATAATATATTATTGACTTAACTTTGAATACACACACTAATGTTATTATATAGACTACGCTAGACTTAACCTAATGGGCCTGAGCAATGGGCCGAATAACTAAACTAGGTTCTGATACAAAGGTAAATATTTACTATTTACTCTAATTATTTACAATACTCCTCAAGTGGTGAGTGGATATCAATCATTCTAGCTTGCAAGTAAGTTAGCGGAATCGATGCGTAGATAGCCCTTTGTAAGCACATCTCGCCGGTTGGTGTCAGAGGAATGTAGGGCGTTATCGATCCCACAATCTAGCTTCTCCTTTATAAAGTGTCTGCATCTCAATGTGTTTGGTCCTGTCATATTGTACAGGATTATGAGCAATGTTGATTGCTGATTTATTGTCACAAAACAACCTCATTGTGCCTTCATAATTCACCTTCAAATCATCAAGTATAATCTTCATCCACAATAGCTCACAAATTCCATGAGCCGTTGCTCACTCGCCAAGACTTGATCCGCCACTACATTTTGTCTTTTGCTCCTCCATGTAACAAGATTACCACAAAAGAATGTCGGTAGAAGTGGGACGTTATCACTCATCGAGCTGCATAATCTGCATCGATAGGCTTCCAACGCGTCAGTCTTCCGCCTCTTTTGAACAAGCAGACCTCTTCCGGAGTCGCTTTAAGGTATTGCAAAATCCGCTCTCGCTGCAAGTGCCTCATCCTCGGATCATGCATAAAGCGGTGATTACGCCATCGCATAAGCTAAATCAGGTCAGTGTGTGCCAAGTAAATTAGCTTCCCCACTAATCTCTCGACATCGAGACTCGACTCTAGCACTCTCCTCTTGATGCTCATTTTATGATTTTGCTCATGGGAACACTGCAGTTTACATCCAAGCTTGCGGTTTCTGCAGGAAGGTCAAAAACATATTTTCTCCGAGAGATAAAAATTCCTTGTTTGAGTAAGCTACCTCAATCCCAAGGAAATACTTGAGAGTTCCCGGATCTTTCATCTCGAACTCGCAGATAATTTCTTCTTGAGGAGTTGTCTCAACCAAGTCATTCCTGTAACAATAATATCATCAACATAAACAAGAAATCTTGTAGTTTTCCTCCTGTGAATGTTTGAAGAAGAGGTATGATCTCGTTGACTCTGTTTGTAACCAAGACCCAACATAGCCTTTGTAAATCTTCCAAACCATGCCCGGGAGACTGTTTTAGCCCATACAAGGCCTTTTTCAATCTACACACCTTATTTATCCCGAGGTTGGATCAAATCCGGTGGGATGTCCATACACTTCCTCCTCTAAATTTCCATGCAAGAATGCATTTTTAACATCAAACTGATTAAGTTCCCACCAGAATGAAGAAGAGAGAGTAAGATACGACAATGTTCATCTTTGCTACTGGTGCAAATGTCTCCTCATAATCAATGCCATAAGTCCGGTGTACCCTTTGCTACTAATCGGCCTTATATCGATCAAGAGTGCCATCCGATTTGTACTGACAAGATAAATCCATGCAACCAAGCGGCTTCTTGCCTCTGGCTTCAACTATCTCCCAAGTTCTATTCTTTTCAAGAGCTTTCATTTCCTCATTCATGGCTTTGATCCAATTTTCATTTTTAAGTGCCTCCTTAAATCTGAGGATTCTTACAGAGTCAATGCTTTGTCATAAAGCCTTATCTTTGCGGAAATATGGTTAGATGAAACAAATTGAGAAATAGGGTATTTAGCACAAGACCTTTCCCTTTTTCAAGGCAATAGGTAGGTCAATTGAATCAAGATCAAGTGTATCGGGAATAGAAGAATCGAAGCAAAGGGTTACTTTCGATGCCTTTACAGCTGGGACGGTTGGGGTTGTTCTGGACCAGGTCGGGTTTTCCTCTCCTCGATATGTCAAAGTTGGCTCACTAGCCTTTGTCTTTCTTCAGTCTTTGAAGGTGCTGTTTCCTGCAAAATAGAAGGTAAAGGAGAAACAATAACAGGTGACTCAGAAACAACTGGAGACTCAGGAGGTAGTAACTCAGGAACAACAACAGGAGACTCAGGGATAGGAGACTCAGAAACAACAGGAGACTCGGGAGGATCAACTGCCAAAGATGGTGACTCAGGGTGCCAAGGACCAAAGAGAAGAAACTCGGAATCAGATTCCAAATCATTACTATTCTCCCCCTGAAGCTGAGGACGAGTGAAGAACGGGACATGTTCATGGAAAGTGACATCCATAGAGACAAAATGTTTACGACTGGAAGGATGGTAACACTTGTATCCCCGTTTATTAGGGGCATAGCCCAAGAAGATGCATCGAATAGCCCGGGAATCCAACTTATTGCGATGCTGCTTGTGGATATGAACAAATGCAACAGTAGAATATTCGAGACTCAGACTACGCATGATAGCAGACGGGTAAAAAGATAACATAGTGAGCAGGTGAAACTACCTAGAACACGGGATGAAATCAGATTGATGAGATAAGCGGCGATCAGCGCTTCTCCAATCTGAGTTTGGGCGATGTTTGGAAGAGAAGGGCACGAGCAACCTCAAGTAAGTGACGGTTTTTTCTTTCTGCAACTCCATTTTGTTGTGGAGTATCAACACACGTTAGTTCATGAAGAATACCATTTTGACTAATAAATGAAGCAAGAGATTGGTTGACATATTCTCGTAGTTATCCGACCGTAGTCTTTTAATGCATTTGTCAAATTGAGTTTTTATCATGTGATAAAATTGAATGAACAACTGAGATACTTCAGATTTATCTTTCATTAAGAATAGCCAACTAACGCGAGTACAATCATCAATAAAAGTAACAAACCATCGCGCATCTGAAATATTAGAAGCGAGGCAGGCCCCAAACATCGAGAATGAATAAGATCAAAAGGTTCAACACTTCTATTATAACTAGAAGGAAAAGACACACGTTTGTGTTTGGAAAATTGACAAACATCACACTTAAAAGACTCAACAGACTCTTGTAAAAACAAAGCTGGAAACATAGTTTTAAGTAAGGAAAATGGAGGATGTCCTAGACGCTTATGCTGAAGCCAAACTTGAGAGGAAGTATGGTGAGACTGGACGGAGGAAGACAACACCTTCAGACTATTCTCTTCAGCAGATAGAAAGTATAACCCTCCTTGCTCCTTAGCAATTCCAATCGTCCTCCCCGTTGTAAGATCCTGAAAAAAGACAATGAGTAGGAGAAAAAGTTACTGTGCAGTTCAGATCCTGAGTAAGTTTGCGAATAGAAATTAAGTTATTTGAGAGTCCAGGAGCATAAAGCACACTTCTCAAATAGAAAAGGGGTGTGGAGATTAATATCTCCAAAACCTACAACAAGAGTGTGAGAACCATCTGCAACAGTAATATAGGGAATGCTTGAATGAGGGCTATAAGTGGAAAACAGTTTAGAGTTAAAGGTCATAATTGGTAGCACGAGTCTAGAATCCATGCATCCTTAGGAATAGTACCAGAGGTAGTAAGCGATCGAGAACATAGAACCTTACGGTCATTGTCGGGGAACTAGAACTAGAAGGCTTACGCAAGGAGTCGAGAGGCTCTGTGGCGGTCCAGTCTTCGCCAGGGGCGCGATTGGGCCGGATAGAGGAGCAAGTGTGGGAGTAGATGCTACCACACGTGTGCAGAGTACCTTTGAGACCTCCAATACGGTTAAGGACATTGTCTTTCCCATGAAGTCTAAAACATCGTCCCTTTGTGTGCCCTAGCTTACGGTGTTCACGATGGCAGTCCTCCCTCCCTGGCTTGGATGATCCTTGTTTGCTGTCTTCACGGCTAATGCAGATCCTTGAAGGTTTGGGACCTAGCATGACACTTCGACGACTCTCTTCACCCCGCACTGATATAGAACACTTCATCAAGAGAAAGAAGGCGTCCTTGCCCCGAAAATGCGTAGTCGAGCAGGTCATACTCATTGACCCCAAGAACTCAAAAATCCGATCAGTTTCAATGCAAGTATTCAAAGCAAGCGTGTCATTGGGAGTCTCCATCTTGAGAGTCTGATATTGATCCAACTCAATCCAGAACCCTTTCATAATGGCAAAGTAATCAGAGACAGACATATTTCCGTGTTTAGTATTGAAGATCCTGCTCTTCAAATCAAAGCGGGCAGCGAGATCCTTTTTCTTGGAGTAAGTCTTGTTGAGGCTATCCCAAATTTCCCTGGCAGTAGCAAGAAACATATAATTCCCGCTGATCTCTGGAATCATACTGTTCCACATCCACGACATAATGAGAGAGTCTTCATTGTCCCAAGTAGGGAATCCAGGGATCGATGGCGAAGAGAGTCCCTTCAATATGATTCCATTTGCCACGACCCTTGATTCGTGCACATAAATCAGGGCCCGATTGAAGTAGTTCTTCCCGTTGGCGATAAGCGGGATGCGGCGTTGGCAAGGCATTAGAATTCATCAAATTTGACGAGTCCACAAGAGGAGGAGGAGGAGGAGGCGGTGGAGGATTCTGAACAGTTCCGTCCCCTTCCATAGCAACAGATCAGACGTAGTAAAACAGGGCAACGAACGAATGAACGTCAAATAACCCATGACAAAATGAAAGTTCTCGGATCGGAGAGTGGACCCCCAAAACGGAAAGAGGAGGTGCCGGGGAAGCTACTGTTGAAAAACGGCGTCGAACGGTGGCCTGGAGGGCGGCGCGTGAGCCACGCGCCGTGAGGTGAGACGGACTGGCGGCACGTGGCGGTGCGTGGCGGTCGGACGGCGGCGGTTTGTGGCCTGGCTCGGAATTCCAATGCGAGGCGATGGTGTGGGTGGTGAGACGGATCGGCTGATAAATGATGGTGTTTGGATGCAAGCGATGTGCAGGCGATGGTGGTGGTGCGTTTGGTAAACAGTAACAGGCAGTGGTGGTGGTGTGTTTGGCTGCAATGAAGGCAGCAAGAAAAAAAAAACAACCACGACGAAAGTGGCGGCTAGGGTTTATGCGGAAGCAAGGCCCTCAAGAACGAGAGCTCGTGATACCATGTAGAAAATATATCTGAATAATATATTATTGACTTAACTTTGAATACACACACTAATGTTATTATATAGACTACGCTAGATTTAACCTAATGGGCCTGAGCAATGGGCCGAATAACTAAACTAGGTTATAGTACAAAAGGTACATATTTACTATTTACTCAAATTATTTACAATAATTTATTTGTGTTGTTTTTCTGTTTTTCTTTTCTTATGTTTACCTTACGCTTGTATTATCTGTTATGTAGGACATCTCTTATTTTGATAAAGAAAAAGTTGGTGCCTTGACAAGCAGGCTCGCAGCAGATAGTCAACGACTATCCTATGTTATAGGAAATGATCTTCAGTTGATATTACGCAACACTTTGCAGGTCTTAATTTTTTACTTATTAATCTTCTTGTTTAGTTTGATGACATTATATTTCCTCGCATTACCTGTTCTTTTCTTTGATATCTAGGGAACAGGAGCAATAATTAATTTGCTGGCTTTATCTTGGCCTCTGGCTTTATCTGCATTGATGATTTGTTCTGTGTTATCTGCAATTTTCCTGGTATATGGCAGGTAAGCATTAGTAACATTTTCTGGTTTATGTTAAGGGACTTGGCAGCTTGTTTCCTTGACTTTTTTGTTTCTTTTGGCTCTCTCCCCTTTTGTATTGTCGTCTTGTTTTGCTTTGTTTTTTTTTTTTTTTGACAAAAACAAAATCAAACCATTTCATTAGAAATTAAACTCGCAATACAAAGAGGCAAAAAATCCAAAGTATGGTGACAAGCATAAGATGTGGCTGCTCTTGCAAGAGTGTGAACAACTTCTTTGGCTTGTCTCTGCGAAAACTCAACCTTAGAGTCTGAACATAGAGAAAGTAATTCTTTACATTGTATTGTCGTCTTGTTAAGAGGATCTTTTAGCCTCCTATCTCTTTGCATTCATCTTTTTTATTTTGATCCATGCTTAATTTTATTATAATTTCCTTCCACTTTGATTGGCTTTCTAGTTGGTTTTTTCTGAAATTTTAAATTATGTATCCTTTCTATTTTTGTTTGCTCATTGAAATGATATAAATAAATTGAGAAACACAATTGACAGTATAACCTTCTAGTGCAAGGAAGTTATGCCAGTTGACTGCTGACATACACATAAGCATGAACTTGGTGTTTGTCTCAGTTTAGAGTTTTTCATTCATTCTGGTTGAAGTTTGTTTTAATTTTGTGTAGGATAGGAATGGCATAACAAACTACATGACTTAGTTTTTCTAGACCATATTTGAGATGAAGGGTTTTCTTTGTCGCACTTAAGGATGAAAAATATGTTTTGTCTTAGATAATATTGCCCGTGATTAAATGTTCATAGGTTTAAATCAGCCATTGATATCTGTGGTCTTATTCTCACCTTGCCAATGCTGATTGTCTAAAGCATGTATTTGTTGTTTTAATAGGTATCAAAGAAAAGCTGCGAAGTTAACCCAAGATTTCACAGCTTGTGCCAATGACGTATAGACATTATACTGGTAGATACTGTTTTTGAAATAGTAACCATGATCTTATTTTAATTATTAATATCTTTTCTATTACAGGTAGCTCAGGAGACACTTTCTTTGATAAGAATTGTCCGAGTGTATGGAACAGAGAAAGAAGAATTTGGAAGGTTCTTTGTTTTGTTTATTCCCCATACTAACAATTTTGCTGAAAATCTATATTTTGGCTTGTAATTTAGAATTAAATCTTTTGTTATTTCCTTTTATTTGTGTTGAGATACTGTTATTGATTGTAATCAGATTTGTTATTATCCTTTCCTTATCATTAGCTTTCAAAGTTACCTTAGTTAGGGATAATTAATTTGATCCCAAAATTATAGGATCATGATAGGATCACAGTCCTATTTAGATTACACCTCTCATGTATATAAATACTTGTACAAACCTTGTTATTAGTAAGATGAAATATTTAGTCTCAAGTTGGTATCAAGAACATGGTTCGAAATCCTAACTCTTCGTCTTTGGGTTTAGCCGCCGTCGAGGCTAACCTTAGTTTCTTTTTTGGTTTTTGGGAGATGAGAGTGGGCATCTTGTCATTTGAGTGATTTAGGGCCTTTTGGCTTTGGGGAGGTGTGCAGACCCTCGAAGCTCTGCCGTTGTTTTGTAATCAAGGCGAGTTCTTCCCCATTTTCCAATTTCCAGTAATAAGATACCCGTTTCTATCAATGTAATGGATATACACTATGAAGTATTAGTCTTGTGCCACAATAGATTAGTACAAGACATGGTTGGTTATAAAAGGATACAATCAGACTTACGGGATCAATTACGAGATTACATTTGCACCAGTAGCTAAAATGAACATTGTCAAGATTCTTCTCTCTCTGGATGGGATCTACATCAATTTTCACTTTGGATGGGTTTTACATCAATTTGATGTTCATAATTCCTTTTTGCATGGAGACTTGGAAGTGGAAGTAAACATAGAGATTCTACCTTGATATGACTCTACAAATGGAAGAAATAAAGGTGCAGGTTAAAACAAGGCCCTATACGAGTTGAAGCAGTCTCCCCATGTTTGGTTTGGAAGGTTCACTTAGGCCATAATGTCGTTAGGATTTAGATAGAGCCAAGGAAATCATACGCTCTTCCTAAAAGATTAACAAGAAGGTAAACTCACTGTTCTACTTGTCTACGTAGATCATATAATCATCTGGTGATGATGATGTTGAGAAACAAGTTTTGAAAGAAAATTGGCAAATAAAGTTGAGATGAAAGATCTTGGAAAATTGAAGTACTTTCTTGGGATAGAAGTTTCCTACTCTAGACAAGGTATTTTTATCTCCTAAAGGAAATATGTTGTTGATCTCCTTAAAGAAACAGGTAGATTGAGTTTCAAAGACACTGGTGTACTAATTGAACAAAATCATCGAATTTGAAGTGATGATTAGAGCCCATCAATAGAGAAAGCCCAATATTGGAGACTTGTCAGGAAGCTAATGTACCTAGCCAACACCAGACTGGATATTGCATATGCAGTTATGGTCAATTAGTTCATGCACGATATACGAGAGAGGAATCCTAACGTTCAAGATCAGGCATACTATCTAGGTTTGAACACATTGCAAAGACACTGGTTAATGAAGAGGTACACACGCTCAAGAGAAGAGGTTGAACCCTAGGGATCAAAGACCCACAACTTGAATCAGTACTAAACTGGAGTGCTGAGCCCCAAAAGTGGTCGACTAGAATCCACTGATTGGAATGAGAGTGGTGGCACGACGAACAGAAGCCTGGAGGGTGGATGTGAACTACAGATGTCAGAACAATGAGGGCGTGTGGCGGCACGTGGTGGGAATTCGATGACAGAACTTCAGGCATTGCTTGGTCGGTGGTGTCTGGCTGGGAACGTGCCACCAGTTGTTTGATGAGAGATGGTGTTGGTTGTAAGCCCAAGCCGGATGGCAGCTAGGAATGATAATTTTTTTAGGTTTTTATTCTTTTTTAAGAACTAGGACCACATCAATAGTTCTAGTAACATCTTGAGATGGGAAAATATTTACTGAATTGCTTCAGGAATCCCTCATCACAACGAATTATGTATATACAAGATTTACAATTTAATATTTAAAAGTACATAAATAAGGAAACTGATTATATGACAATCATACAAATAAAAACAAAATATATCTGGCACTAAACAGATTATATTCTCCCTAAATAGGAGATAGTTTCCAACAGATTTAATCACTACAGGAGGTATAAAGGACATGCCTGAAGAAGAATTATTGACTTTTTCATGTAGCACATTATAATAGTGTTAAATTACCAACGCGGAGCTATTTTGAAAGCTTTGCCCATTTTTCAAGGCATAGAATATAACTGATAAATATGCGATTTATTTTCTGTTAAAAATCGCAACATGCAGATATTTGCAGTGCTGTTAGCATCATAATTTATTTTTTGAATTCATCTATGCATCCTGAGTGTGATAATAGGAATGTATACACAAGTTGATCATACATTTTGGTAAATGGTTATGTCAGTGATACCCATAATACCTATACTATGTCTAATCAGATACAATCAATGGCTAAAGGAATTAGCCTTTATAAACAGTCGAGAGAGTGTGGCTTATGGGTTCTGGAACCTGAGCTTTAACACCCTTTACCGTTCAACTCAGGTTTGTCTCATTTAACCTTATTAAAACCTCATAAAAAATAATTGCATACTGCTATACCTTCGTGCTACCTTTTTTTTTTTTTTTTTTTTTAAATAAAGGGAAAGAGAGTATATACCCTTTACTTTTGCTTACTTCTTGAGTTTTTATAATTTTTTTAGAATGAAAGTAAAAACATTTCCTTCTTCCCTCCTCGTAGTGCCTTTTCTTTCTTTTTTTGGGTTTGGTGGGGGTATAAATGTTAATTAGTAGTGTTGTGTTTGTAATGTTGTGTGTCTAATGTGACCACACAGTGTATATTTATAATCAAGAGAGATGTACAAATAAGGAAATAAGGAAACGTAATGAATCCTAATAATAATTACAATATCGACAAGAATCCCTAATTAACAGTATATTTAACACTCCCTCTCAAGCTGGATCATATATGTTACATGAGCCGAGCTTGTTACAAATGTGATCAACTCGAGAACCTTTGAGGGACTTAGTGAACATATCAGCCAACTGGTTTTCAGACTTGACAAAATCTGTGGTGATTTCTCCTGAAAGTCTTTGTCTCTTACATAATGACAGTCTATCTCTATGTGCTTGGTTCGTTCGTGGAATACCAGATTGGATGCAATGTGGAGTGTAGCTTGATTGTCACATATAAGCTTTGTGGCATGAAGGTCTCCCAATTTTATCTCTAGAAGTAGATTCCTAAGCCACCCAAGCTCCTTTGAAGCTGCTGCCATAACACGGTATTCAGCTTCCGCACTGGATAAGGCAACTGTGTTTTGTTTCTTGCTTCTCCATGAGATCATATTTCCTCCAATGAGAACACAATATCCAGAAGTGGATCTCTTATCTGATGGTGATCCTGCCCAATCAGTATCTGAATAACAAGTGATTTTGGCATTGCTTTTATCTTCATATAATAGTCCTCTCCCTGGTGCATTCTTTATGTATCGAAGAAGACGGACGACTGCATTCCAATGACTATCACAAGGAGCATTCAGAAACTGGCTTACAATACTTACTGCAAAAGTGATATCAGGTCTGGTGACTGTGAGATAATTGAGTCGGCCCACAAGACGTCGATATCTTCCCGGGTCTTTCAATGGCTCCCCCGACCCGGAAGAAGCTTGGCATTGGGATCCATAGGGGCATCAACAGGGCGACAATCAAGCATACCAGTTTCATTCAGAATATCCAGAGCATACTTACGTTGGTTAATTGCAATGCCTAAAGAGGACTGGGCAACCTCAATGCCCAAGAAGTATCTGAGTGGACCTAAGTCTTTCGTCTGAAAGTTTTTGAAAAGATGGGCTTTTAGCTGCTGGATACCATCTGGATCGTCTCCAGTAATGACAATGTCATCAACGTATACAACAAGGAAGATACGGCGACCGGTGGAGGAATGAATGAAGAACAGAGTGATCCGCTTCACATCTAGTCATACCAAACTGTATTAACGCAGATCTAAAGCGGCCAAACCAAGCACGTGGGGACTGTTTCAACCCATAGAGAGAACGGCGGAGCCGACAGACAAGACGAGAATTACCAGGAACAGTGAAACCTGGAGGCTGGTCCATATAAACTTCCTCCTGCAACTCTCCATGTAAAAAGACATTTTTAATGTTGAGCTGGTGAAGTGGCCAATGATGAATAGCAGCCATACCAAGAAAGAGACGAACAAAGCTGATTTTGGCCATTGGGGAGAACGTGTCACCATAATCGAGACCAAATATCTATGTGTGACCCTTAGCTACCAAACGGGCTTTGAAGCGATCAATCGACCATCCGCTGAACTTTCATTTGTATAGACCCATCGACATTACCGTAGTCTTATCAGGAGGTAAGGAAACAATGTCCCAAGTATGATTTGAATGTAATGCGACCATCTCTTCCACCATTGCCTGACGTCAATTGGGATCACCATGGCTTCACCAGACTTAGGGATGAACCACGTAATCCAAAGCGTAAACAAAGGAAACATAGGAAGTAGACAAGCGGTCATAGTTTAAAACACAAGCATATTTAGGATTAGGGTTGCGAGGCCGAATACCTTTTAAGTAATGCTATTGGAAGTTCGGTCTGACGACCGCAGCTGGAGAAGCAGTTGGAGCAGGAAATGGTGTTGGAGGATCAGTGGAAGAAGGTACCGCTGGAGGATGTGTCCATCGCTGGTAGACACGCAAGGGTGGAGTAGGGGCTACAATGGGTGCTGGGACGGCAGGTGGGATATCCCGAACATCCATAGTGCAATTATCCTCAAGTGTCACAGAAGCGGAAAAGAATGGGCAAGTTTTGAAGAACGTGACATCCGCGGAAACAATGTACCATTGAAGTTGGGGACAAAAACAACGATGCCCTTTCTGTACACGTGAGTAGCCTAGAAAAACACATTTGAGAGATTTAGTTGAGAGTTTGTTTTTACCTGGAGTGAGGTCATGAACAAAGCATGTGCAACTAAAGACACGAAGAGGAATGGGATAGAGATCCTGCTGTGGATACAAGATAGAGTATGGAACCTGATCTTGAAGAACAGAGGAAGGCATGCGGTTGATAAGATGACAAGCCGTGAGAAGTGCATCACCCCAAAACCGAAAGGGGACATTATGGTGAAGTAGAAGGGTCCGTGCGGTTTCAACTAAATGGCGGTTCTTCCGTTCAGCTACACCATTCTGTTGCGGTGTGTAGGCATATGATGATTGGTGAAGAATCCCCTGTGAAGTTAAAAGGATTGAAACTGGGATGACAAATATTCACGAGCATTATCAGTGCGTAAACTTTTAATGGAAGTACCAAACTGATTTTGAATTTCCGCAAAAAATTCTTGAAATATATTGAAAACTTCTGAACGATTTTTCATTAGAAATAACCAAGTATATCGTGAAAAATCGTCAATGAAAGTTACAAAATAATAGTAACCCAAAGTTGACCTGACACGACTTGGACCCCAAATATTTGAATGAACTAGAGTAAAAGGTGACGCAACACTTTTATTGACTCGTTGACTATAAGTGTGACGAGTATGTTTGCCCAACTGACACTCAAATGACGAAAGCTTAGAAAAACTAGGAACCATAAGACGTATTTTATTAAGGCTAGGGTGACCCAAACGCTGATGTGTAAGAGTCTGAGGGGCAACAGAGACACATGCCACCGGCGGTGAGAGATGATATAATCCTCCAGACTCATGTCCTGCTCCAATCGTCCGTCCCGTACGTCGTTCCTGGACATAAACAGAATTATCAACAAAGTGGACTGAATAATCAAGGGTACGAGTGGGTTTGTTAACAGATATTAAGTTGAAAGGACAACCAGGAATATAAAGCACAGAATCTAAAGAAAGGTTTAGAAGTGGGTGTGCCTGACCAAGGCCTTGAACTTTGATTTTAGAGCCATCCGCCACGGTGACAGAGGGCAAAGAATCAGAGTAAGACAAGTTACATAAAAGAGATTTATTACCCGTCATATGATCCGAAGCACCAGAGTCAAGTACCCAAGGTCCAAGGGAGGAGGACGTAAAGACAAAGGCTACAAGATTACCAGACTGAGCAACGGCAGCAGAAGATGATGGCTGATGGGCTGCTTTGAACTGAAGGAACTCATTGTAATCAGCGGCCGGAATAGTAACATCTCTGGCAATAGAAGGATGAGCAACATTGGTAACCTTAGGCGGTTGTTGTTGTTCTCTCACTTTGGTGCGACATTCAGCTTAAATATGGCCACAGCGGTTGCAATAGTTGCAGCGAGGACCTCGGCGTGGGCCACCACGCCCTCCGTTCCGTCCACCACGGCCAGGGTAGTGGGAAGTGAGAGCAGAGGAATCAACAGGAGTGGTGACTTGACCAAAAGCATGAGGTGTGGCAAGACGCAACAATTGTTCACTAGCCGTATCATATGAAGGAACAGTGGATCCTGATAGAATCTGGTTTCGTATGGAATGAAGCTCTGGTGGTAGGTCGACAAGTGCCATTATCATGAAAAACTTGCTACATTGGTCGGCATGAGCTATTGCATCACTAGTAAAAGGCATTAGAGATTGAAAATCAGCCATTAAATGATCAAGCTTACCAAGATAAGTCTGCACGTCCATTTTTTCAAGCTTCAGAGATGTGAGACTGAGAACGACACTATAGAGGCGGTGGATGTCGTTGGAGTAGACCTTCTTAGCCTTTTCCCAGACATCATAACAGGTGGTGAATGCTTGGTATTGCGGTTGGAGTTTGGGCGCAATGGAAAACCATAGGACAGTGCATAAGGATGCGTCAACTTGCTTCCATTTGGTTCGGTGAACGGTGGCGATATCTTTGGCTTGTTTGGTCAAGTGGTCGTCTCGGCCTTGACCTTGAAACCAAAGCTTAATGGCAGCGGCCCAGATGCTGTAGTTGGCTGTCCCGATAAGTTTCTCACACGGGATAAGCAGAACCTTGGTGAACGTGACGGTGTCGGAGTCATCACCCATGATGAATGTAGGTGAGAAGTGACTGGAACAGGGCTCCGGGTAGTGAGGAGGGCGGCGGAATGCGCGCCGGACGATAGGTGTCGTAAAAAACTGCAGAACGGTCTGGGCGCGCATGGCGTCCTTGGCGGGGAAGGAAGCGGCGTGTGAAGCGCGTCTTGGCGGCGGTTGGCGGCGAGCTTCCGGTGGCCGAGTCGGCGAGGCTGTTCGTGCGGTGGTGTTGGATTGGAGATCGGACCCGCGGTTGTAGAAAAAAGGCCACGAAGTGCTTTCGGTTACTGTTCATCGTGAGGGAAAACAGGAAAAAAAAGGCACTGTGGCGGGGGGGGGGGGAAGAAAGAGGCGGAAAGAAAAACCTAGCTTATGATACCATGTTGTGTTTGTAATATTGTGTGTCTAATGTGACTACACAGTGTATATTTATAATCAAGAGAGATGTACAAATAAGGAAATAAGGAAACGTAATGAATCCTAATAATAATTACAATATCGACAAGAATCCCTAATTAACCGTATATTTAACAAGTAGTGTTCTGATTTGTTTTAAAAGGTTTCCTAATATGCCATAATTTAAAGGTTTGTTTCATAAAGAATGGTTCAAGTTTGTGTTATTATTTATCATCATGAGGCCACTTGTCCTACTGTTGGTTCTTGTATGAGTCTTCCACAATCTATTAATTCGCTACCTCATAAGTTTTCTGTTTTAGGTTTTGAATTATGGTCAAATTAATTTAGAACTCTTCCAAGTTTCTAGTTGTTCTTCCTTACTCTTAGAATCCAGACATTCTATAGACCAACAGATAAATGAGATAGGTTTTAAAGCTTGGTGTCTATCTTTTGGGTATTTTATAATAGAATTTTAACCATCAATTTTCAAGAACTGACCTATGGTTTAGAATTTTGTAATGCTTTGCTCATTTTTCAAGGATTATTATATAATAGATATAAATATCTTTTTTTTTTTATTTATTTTTTTATGTTTGTAAGTTGCAACTTGCAGATATTTGCAGTGCTTTTTGGAGGGATGTCTGTTCTCAGTTGTTGTGTCACTGTTGAGCAACTTACTAAGTATGTATTATATTGTGAGTGGTTGATTTATGCTACTTGGAGGGTCACAAACAGCTTATCATCATTACTGCAGTCCATTGGAGCATCTGAAAAAATATTCCAACTAATGAATCTTTTGCCTAGTGACCAATTCTTAGCCAAAGGCAAGTAATTGTCTTGCTCTCCGTACTCCTAAGATATGGAATGATATATTGTGTAATTGTGCTTCCCACTTCAAACAGGAATTAAGTTGCAGAGGTTAATGGGGCATATTCAGTTTGTAAACGTATCATTTCATTACCCTGCAAGGAGTATGGTACGTGTTTTTGTTATATCAATTGTCTTTTGCTCAATTTGTTGTAAGAAACATGTTAAGGTCACCCCATTTCTGGTTAAAAATTAAAATGCATATGATCATCTGTAGATTTTAGGGCATTATATCTTGATAATTGCAAACCAATGTTTATTTAATAACATACCGAGGCACGAGTGTCGTATTAATAACTTATTCATGATATTTACTTTCCCTTCTTTATGCTATTCATGTAGCTGCCACCGGCTTGAACAAACTCAATTTGTTCTATCCCGAGTTCGCAACTAATTACTACATTGCTTTCAACTATACCACTTGACTCCATTGTCCCTATCTTCGGCAGCTGCAATCAAGGTTTTAAATTGTGGTCCTGGTTGCATTGTGTTTCTTGATATTGTGATTTGTGAATTATTGCGGTCTAGCATGGTTGATGTAATCATGGAGACATCAAAATCCTTGTTGTTGCAGCCGAAATCGCGGTCACAAACCGTTTCTTAAAACCCTTGCTGCAACCATTATGGTGGTCGGCCCCCCTCTCTCCTCCTCCTTGCCATCTGCAATTTGATGCCTCTACCAGCATAATGCCACTAATACCCATGTTGCTGATGTCATTTAAAAGACATCTTGCCATCTTTCGTACTATTGAGTAATGTACCAATGGTATTGTCCCCCTTCCCCATAATAAATAGCACATATACATAATATACTGGTATGCATTTATTACTTGTTTAACTACCTTCTCTTTATTGTTTTTTGGTCTGGGGATGTTAATGATTTTTTTTATATGCCAGTTCTTTTATCTTTTTTAATCAAGGATGTTTGCTTTGCATACATTCTCATTTTGCTTTTTGTTTGGTTAGTTGGTCTCTGTATCATGTGCAGTGGACTTGTGGAAATGAACTTTCTTACTTAACCCAGTCACTGACCATTATAATATTTGGCATCTTTACAATCCTTTTTACCCTTTCAATTTTTGTATCACGTGTCTGTAGCTGATTTAAGTTACTGTTAATTTTCAATCGTTCCTAACTTTTGAACAGATACCTGTTATAGAACACTTAAACTTCTCTGTAGAAGCAAATCAAGTCATTGCCATTGTAAGCTTTCCCGCTTTCTTCTTAGTGATTTGATGTTGGTGATGCTCAAAGATTAACCGGACATCTCTACCTTGCCAAGGTTGGTCTGAGTGGTAGTGGAAAGAGCACGTTAATCAACCTTTTACTTCGTCTCTACGAGCCTAGTAGCGGTCAGGTAAATATTTATATCTTTCAATCCTGATGAATTGGAAATAAATGTGTATGGGCTCGTTCGTGCTGGGTCGGAATCCAATTATTTTGTTTAATAAGAACTTTTAATCCGATAGTTTTATTTATAAAATTAAATGTCTATAAATTTTTTTGAATGGAGTATTACAAGTGCTATTCTTAGAGTAATTGGATCTCCGATGCGTGTGTGTAGATGTGTAGGAATGCTCATCATCCACTACTTGATTAATCATTAATCCGTTGTTTGAATCCATTTTACATTCATCTAGCTTGTTCTGTAAAGTCATTATGTATGTTTACAATGAAACAAGAGCAACGAACATTATACTACAGCGAACTGTTTCCTACCTTATTGGTGAAAGATAGGAAAATAACTTTTCTAATGATCATGATGACCCCATTGCAAACTGTTGTAAATATAGCATATAATTTGTAATTGGTAGTGTTTTTCTATAAAGCCCATTAGGTTTCTTCTAGTCTATTTAAGTGTATTAGTGTTTGTAAATGATATAAAATTGAAATAATATTCAGCATTATTATTCAGTACTCTTTTCTACATGGTATCAGAGCCTATCCTAGATCTGTTATTGGGCCATGATCTCTGTTATTCCACCTGTATTTATCCACGCTACAGATGTCCGGTCCTGGGCGTGAGGGGGTGTGTTGAGATCCCTGTTATTCCACCCGCATTAGCCCATGCTTCAGATGTCCTGAACATGAGGGGGTGTGTTGAAAATCCCACATCGACTAGAGATATGGCCTGTGTTGTGTTTATAAGGCTTAGACAGTCCACCTTACAAGCCGGTTTTGTGGGGTTGAGTTAGGCCTAAAGCCCAAATTTAAGATGGTATCAGAGCGAATAAGATCGAATAAGATCAAACGGTTCAACACTTTTAGTAAGACTAGAAGGAAAAGTAGCACGGTAGTGCTTAGAAAACTGACAGGCGTCATACTTAAAAGACTCAACAGATTGTTTTAAAAATAAAGATGGAAACATAGATCTCATTAAAGAAAATGGAATGCTGGAAGGAGAATTATAAGTAAGAAACAGTTCAGAATGAAAGGTCAATGAGCCTATGTTGACTTATCAGAGGAAAGGAAAGCCCAACCTGGTCCAGAAACAACTCCAACCGTCTGAACCGGAGGTAAGTACTGAAAATGATCCCTATACTTCTGATTCTCAGATTTCTGATACCTTTGACCATGATCCAGATGACTTACCTATTGCCTTGAGAAAAGAGAAAATGTCTTGTGCCAAATACCCTATTTCTCAATTTGTTTCTTCTAAACATTTTTCCTTGCAAAGATCGAGTTTTATTACCGGTGACTGGTGAGAATCCCAAAGATCTGCAAGAGGCACTAAAGGATAAAAATTGGGTCCAAGCTATGGATGAGGAGATGAAAGCACTTGAGAAGAATGGAACTTGGGAGATTGTTAACAGACTTTGGGGCAAGAAGCCCGTTGGTTGCAGGTGGATCTATACAGTCAAGCACAAATCAAATGGTACTCTTGATCGGTACAAGGCAAGATTAGTGGCAAAGGGATATACTCAGA
This sequence comes from Calophaca sinica, assembly GCA_037113605.1. Lineage (NCBI taxonomy): Eukaryota > Viridiplantae > Streptophyta > Magnoliopsida > Fabales > Fabaceae > Calophaca > Calophaca sinica. Next base: position 69,218,932 of record CM073733.1, on the reverse strand, counting down.
ATTATGGCATCGATTGTGAGGAGACATTTGCTCCTATGGCAAAGATGAACACTGTCCGAATTTTACTCTCTTTTGCCGCCCACTCTGGGTGGGAACTACAACAATTTGACGTTAAAAATGCATTCTTGCATGGAAACTTAGAAGAGGAAGTGTATATGGAGATTTCTCCTGGATTTGGACCCACTAGTGGAACAAACAAAGTGTGCAGACTGAGAAAAGCTTTGTATGGGCTGAAACAGTCTCCCCGAGCCTGGTTTGGAAGATTCATGAAGGCTATGGTTGCCTAGGCTACAAGCAAAGTCAAGGCGATCACATACTATTCTTCAAACATTCACAGGGAGGAAAGCTGACTGTACTTCTTGTTTATGTTGATGATATTATTGTTACATGAGATGATCCAGTTGAGAGACAACTACTCAATATCTGCTGAATTTGAGATGAAGGACCTTGGAAAACTCAAGTACTTCTTAGGAATTGAAGTGACCTACTCTAAGCAAGACATTTTCATTTCTCAAAGGAAGTATGTGCTTGATCTTTTACAAGAAACAGGCAAACTTGGATATAAACCTGCAAGTGTTCCCATCGAGCAAAATCACAAAATGGGCATTGAAGAAGAGAGTGCTAAAGTTGACAAGGTCCAATATCAGAGACTAGTGGCGAAGTTGATTTACTTGGCACACACTAGACTAGACTTAGCATATGCAGTTAGTGTGGTTAGCCAATTTATGCATGATCCAAGGGTGAGACACTTACAGGCTGTGGACTGTATTCTGCAATATCTCAAGGCCACTCCAGGGAGAGGCCTCTTGTTCAAAAGAGTTGAAAGATTGACTTTGGAGGCTTATACCGATGCAGACTATGCAGGTTTAGTGAGTGATAGAAGGTCCACTACAGGTTATTGCACATTCCTATGTGGGAACCTTGTTACTTGCAGAAATAAGAAGCAAAATGTAGTGGCTCGATCAAGTGCTGAGACATAGTTCAGAGCTATGACACATGAAATTTGTGAGCTACTATGGATGAAGATTGTTCTTGATGACTTGAAGATAAAGTATGAGGGTCCTATGAAGTTGTTTTGTGACAATAAATCAGCTATTAGCATTGCTCATAATCTTGTTCAGCATGACAAGACAAAACATATTGAGATAGACCGACACTTTATCAAGGAGAAGTTAGATAGTGGTGTGATAACAACAATTTACATTCCCTCTGGGAATCAGCTAGCGGATGTGTTAACAAAGGGCTTGCCAAGAGAACGATTCGGCCAACTTACTTGCAAGCTGGGAATGATAGATATCCATTCATCAGCTTGAGGGGGAGTGTTGTAAATATAACATAATTTGTAATTAGTAGTGTTTTTCTATAAGGCCCATTAGTTAGGCCCATTAGTTAGGCCCATTAGGTTTCTTCTAGTCTATTTAGGTGTATTTGTGTTTGTAAATGATATACAATTGAAATAATATTCAGCATTATTATTCAGTACTCTTTTCTACACAAACTATCTCATCAGTTTCTTGTATCCTATTTCCAAAAGCAAATCCATTGAAGTCATTATCGGAACTAGTGGTTGATCCTGAATTTGAAAGCCTCTTGTTTTTAATAATCTGCACCATCATGGACCTCCCATAAAAGTGTAATAGTGGAGTGAGGTTTGTTAATAGTGGGGGGAATTCCGTTATGCTGGATCCTAAAAAATAGGACACATGGCAGTAGGAGATTGGAGAGAGGGTGCTAGAGTGAGACTGAGAGTAAGTGTTTGTATATGAAGCGAATGAGGGATTGGGGAGGGGGTATCGGATCATTTGGGTAGTTTTGGGGTTGGCTATGCCAAGGGGCAGAGATAACATTGCTTCTCTAATTTTTCTATCTTCATAGACAGTTTTTCTGCATTTTCTTATGTTTAATTGGAGCTTGCTCCTTATCATTTTCGTATTATTTCTCCTACTAATATTCAGTTCCTATCATGTTTCTGCAAATTATCTTAGTAGAGTCAATACAGATATGTATTTTATGCTAATTAATGTTTTCAACATTTAAAGTTCACAAATTATATTATTGTTTTCATAGACAGATGGTTTAACTTGATACTTTTATTGAACTAGTATTTTTCTTTTAATGTGTTCAAGTTTCTGTGCTCGAGTCTTACATCTTCGATCTATCTGCATGTGTGAGATTTGGAAACGTTGACCATTGTTTTTCTTTTAAATTTTATTAGAAGAGAGGAGTGAAAATAAAAGTTGTAGAATATGATAAATCTTCCTAAAAAGAAAACAACAGCAGCAGCAACAATAATACAGCTGACAAAGAAGCTAGATAATACAACAACAGAATATGATAAATCTTCCTTAGGCATCGTTTACTTTTTGAAAACATTTTCTATTTTCATTTTCTAAAATCTGTACTTATTTTATATTGCCAACAAGATGTAAGACTTCTATTGTGAACACTTGTGATAGAGAAAAGATGGGAGACTAGCTAGGGAGAATGCATTTTTTGAAACAATAAAAACAGTTTTTTGGCATTTTCTAAATTTCTGAAAATACTGAATTTGTTTTCTCTAATGTTTGTTAGTTTAAGTGGAAATAAGTGAAAATAAAAACAGGAAACAAGGGAAGGGAAGTAAACGGACCCTTAAGCTATCCAATTTCTTTGTTGTAGAAATTTTATTGATACAGTTGTGAGCAAAATAGCAAAGAGAGGACACTCCTATATCAGAGCAAGTGTTTTATGGTAATCACTTCTTATAATCTTCATACAGATATATATTGATGGTTTCCCTCTTAAGGAGTTGGATATCAGGTGGTTGAGGCAGAACATTGGATACGTTGCACAGGTTAAACTACCGAGACTGTATTTAATACCTAATTATAAATTCATTTTCTGAATATTTTTTTTTTTTTTTGTTTCAAACAGGAACCCCATCTCTTTCACATGGACATAAAGTCAAACATAAAATATGGTTGCACCAGTAACGTAAATCAAGCAGATATTGAACGGGCAGCAAAACAGGCCAATGCCCATGACTTTATTTCTACACTTCCTAATGGCTATGAAACCCTTGTTGATGACAATGCACTTAGCGGAGGACAAAAGCAGCGAATTGCCATCGCCAGGGCCATTCTTAGGGACCCAGTTATTATGATACTTGATGAAGCAACCAGTGCCCTAGATTCTGAAAATGAGCATTATATCAAGGTATATTTCTCATGTTCTCGCTTTTGAAACATCTAATTTCCAAATTTGTTAAATGTAATGTGGAAAAATATTATCAATACTATATCAATGAGACAGGATCCTTTGACACCTGGTGTAAATCTAAACACTTACACCAAATCTTAACCATTAAATCTAGTGAATCCAATGCCTAACAATTTTCCACGTGTCAAACTTAAAAAATTCAGAAAAGTGACACGCGACTTTTCTTCTTTCTCATTACTCTTGTTTCACTGGCGATGAAACAAACACCGGAGCTACTACGATCCAAACTTGGAGCCAGAGCTATCACTGTCTATGCTCATCGGAGTCAGGCACCACCTTTACCCAACCCATTCTGACCGGAGTCGCTGTATCATTTCTTTCTTCCCTAGTCATCCATTCAAGAGTCAAGTGTCTTCCCGAGCCATCCGTTCAAAGCTATATGAACTCCATTCCACTGACCTACATGTGAACTCCATCCATTCAGGGTTTTTAGGTCGGACCGGGGTCGAACCGGGTTTAATAAAATATTAATAAAATATTATTTTTTAAATATATATATACCAAATATATATATATATTAAGAAATATATAATATATAAATAATATTTCAATTTATACACAAAATAACATGTAGCCTAGTGGTAAGATGGCTTGTTCTGGCCTTGAGGACAAGGGTTCAAGTCCTGTTGAGAGCAAAATTGATTTTTTTATTAAATAAAGACAATTTAAAAAAACCGGTTCGTGGCGGTTTTGGCAGTTCATCAACCAGTCTGCCAGGCGGTTATAAAGGCTCACCCGGACCGGACACAGGGCCAGTTCCCGGTCGGACCGGACACAGGGCCGGTTCCCGGTCGGACCGGCCGGTCCGGTTTTGATTACCATGCTTATTAGAACCATGAAAAGAAGATGAGTCAATCAGAACAAATGTCGCAAAAAAAGTCGACTATACGCTCGTCTGGTCGCAGTGAACAATTTTGTTTTACGGCCGTACGAATAGTGAGCAATGCTCATGCTAAGCTTAATTTGCGCGATTGAACAGTGCTGGTGCAGTCAACAGGCAGCGAAAGTGCGTGACGACCAACAACACAACAAAGGTGCCAAACGATGCAGTGAAAGTAGCCAAGAAAGATACAATGAATGCGACATAGAGAACCGCAATGAAGACGACTAGAGTTTTATTCAGAAACGAGACCCTCAAGATTTGGAGCTCGTGATATCATATGGAAAAATATTCTGAATATTATATCATCAATTGTGTAAAGAGTACAAGCACTAATATGATTATATAGACTACGCTCTACCTAATGGGCCTAATCATTAATAATTACAAAATATACGTCTAATAAATAATTACTTGTTTACAACATGTAATATACTTTATCTAAATGAAAATGTGACATGCGGTTGTTTACGTTTGATGTAATTCTTATTTTAGGAGGTGTGTATGCGCTAAACGATGAATCTAAATCAAGGACCATCATTATCATAGCACATCGGTAAATTCTTAACTATCTTGCTTTTTTATTTTTTATTTTTTTTGTAATTTCTCTATAAGATGTAAGACTAGTTGCATTGAAGTAACCAAAATTTCACAGGCTTTCTACCGTAAAAGCAGCTGATGGGATCATAGTTATGGATAATGGTCGCATTATTGAGGTGATTTCCGGTTGAACAGTTATTTTCTCTTATGTCCAAAAAATGTGTTTTTATTTTGGAGAAATGTTATCTGAACATCAAATTGAGATACCAACATCGACAAAAATTTTGCTAGTTAATGTAGTTCACACACGTAATTAATAAAGTATTGAACTTGGTTAATGAATTTAGCAAGGTGTTACAACTAATTAACCATCAGCTGAATTTTATTAACCACGAATTTAAATGTTATTAATCACAATTTTTAGGTGTTTAAATATAATTTACTACATTACATTTGAACATCTAAAAATCGTGGTTAATGACGTTCAAAATCATGGTTAATGAAGTTCAGTTGATGGTTAATAAGTTGCGACACCTTGATATATCCATTAACCAAACTCAACACTTCATTAATCACGTTTTTGAACTGCATTAACCACATTTTGATGTCGATTTTTAGTTTGTATGAAACAGTTGTGCAATTATATGGTTGTTGTGCGTTATTTTTTACAGCTTTATGAGTAAGAAAAACAGATATTTTACCTTCAAAAAGTAAGCTCTATGACATTGATAATGCCCATTATACCACGCAAGATATATGCACACAAGATTTTTGCACTACTCATTCAATTCAGAAAGCTTAACGCCAATGCACAATCAAATGTGTTTTTGCAGATGGGTAACCATAAAGAACTTCTATTCAAGGATGGGCTCTATGCGAGGTTAAATAAAATTCAAGCAGATATTTTAACTTGATTCAAGTTAGGAATTGAGATTTTGAATTTGCGCAAAATTGCACTACAGTGGTTAAGATGTTTATGCAACTTGATCTTATCTTCAAATGACATATCCTAGAGTTGTCAACTTACATGGAAAATAATGGAAAGTATGATTTTTATATACTCCCTCCATTACTTTTTTAGGCCCCTTTGTTAAAAGGATAAAAGAAACCAGAGAATTTGGAAAAAGAATTTGCATTTCACTGATTGAAAGCTATTGAAAGCTTTACAAAATGAAGTGTCTTAAAACTATTACAACCGAAGGCTATTTATAACTAACTATCTCACTAATCAATCGAGTTTGTTAAATAATGACTAATCATTACATTTGCCAAATTAATCGAAACTAATCGCTTAACTGACTAACCAACTTGTTAAATACAACTAATACTCTCCCTCAAGTTGGAAGATATATGTTTATCATTCCTAACTTGGACACTAGATTTTGAAAAAGGATCCTGGGAAGCGCTTTTGTCAAAGGATGTGCAAGTTGTTGATCATTCTTGACATGAACTAGTTTGAGAATGTTTGATCTCACATACTGCCGGATGAAGTGACAGTCAATATCAACATGTTTAGAACGTTCAAGGCTCAAGGGATTAGAAGCCAGTTGGATTGCAGACTTGCTATCACAGAAAGTCATAGTTGACTCCATTGAAACCTCAAAAGCTGTCAAATCCATAGCAATTCAGATGTCACTGAAGCAAGAGCATGATACTCTGCTTCAGTAGAGGACTGGGCAACTGTTGGCTGTTTCTTCGACTTCCATGCGACCAAAGCATCACTAAGAAAGATACAAAAGCCAGTAGTTGAGCGTCTAGTAACAACACAACTTCCCCAATGTGAGTCTGCAAAGGCAGTGACATGCAGAGAAGATTCTGCAGGAAACAGAAGACCATGCCCTGGAGTGCCTTTAATATATTGAAGAAGCTGGTGAACTGCTACAAGATGTGGTGTTCTTGGATGTGTCATAAATTGAGATAGCCGATTTATAGCATAAGTAACATCAAGCCTTGAAAGTGTGAGATACATCAATCTCCCAATGATTCGACGATAAGCAGATACATCAGTTAAAAGCCCACCATCTGTGTTATTAAATGACACATTCGGATCCATGGGAATTAATGAAGGTTTGGCAGCAAGAAAACCTGTATCATGAAGCAACTGAAGTGCATACTTTCGCTGACAGAGATAAATTCCCTTGGGTGAATGAGCAATTTCAAGTCCCAAGAAGTAATGCAAATCACCAATTACTTTTAACTTGAATTCTTGTGCCAATAGCTGATGCACTTGATCCTGTCTTGATTGGCAAGGACCGACTAGAATTATGTCATCAACATATACCAAGAGAATTACTAAGGAATCACCTGATCCTGAAAAGAAGAGGGAATGATCTGCACTAGATTGAGTGAACCCGAACTTAGTGATTGTGGAACTAAACTTGTAATACCACTGTCTAGAGGCTTGCCTTAGGCCATACAGTGACTTATTCAGCTTGTAAACAAGATTTTTCTGCTCCCCCTTAACAGAATATCCCTTGGGTAGTTGCATAAAAACCTCTTCATTTAAATCTCCATTGAGGAATGCATTGTTGATATCAAGTTGCAAGAATTTCCAATCCTTTTGAGCAGAAATGGATAGCAAAATCCGCAATGTAGTAGGTTTCACAACAGGTGAAAAGTATCTAAAAAATCAACTCCAGCTTGTTATTTAAAGCCTTGAGCTACTAGTCTTGCTTTATGTCTATCCAAAGACCCATCTGCTCTATATTTCATCTTACAAACCCAATGACAACCAATAGTCTTCTTACCATGAGGTAAAGGTTGCAAAGTCCAAGTATTATTGGCCTCTAGAGCAGCCAATTCTTCAGCCATGACTTGTCTCCATTCGGGTAAACCCACTACTTGGTGAAAGAAGCTAGGTTCATAAATGGAGGATACCTGACACACATATTTGGAATAAGTGGGGTTCAATTTAGAATAAGAAAGGTGATTTTGGATAGGATATGTCACTTGACATTGGTAATCTTGAAGATAAGCAGGAGGTTTGGGCTATCTAGAAGACTTGCGGGTTGGTTGAAGAGGGGGGCAGCCAAGGAAGAAGCGTTTGAGCTCTCTGATGTAGGCTGAATGGATGCTGAAATGGGTGCAGAGTCAGCATCAGAAGCTGGTGCAGAATTAGCATAAGAAACTGGTGCAGAATTAGCACTAGAACTAGATGCTACAGAGACAGAACCAGGATTGACCATAGAAGGTGTAGGAGAAATTATGGGAACATTTGAAGGAGGAGCTGACACTGCTCTAGGTAACACAAGGTCTGAAAAAAACTCTGGCATGCGATTGTTTTCAGAAATTGTATGATAAGGAAATGTATCCTCATGAAACTTCACATCCCTTGAAACAAGAATCTTTTTGTTTTGTATATCATACAACTTGTAACCCTTAACTCCTGGAGGATATCCAAGGAAAATGCAAGGGACAGCTCTTGGAGAAAATTTATCCCGATGAGCTAGGATTGTAGATACAAAGCTATGACATCCAAAAATTCTCAGCATATCATAATCAGGTAATTTGCCATATAATAGCTCAAAAGGAGAACAATTATTCAGCCCAACAGATGGAGTTCTATTGATAAAAAAAGCTAAGGTATTAACACACTCACCCCAAAACCATAAGGGCACTTTAGATTGAAACATGAGTGCTCTTGCTACATTTAATAAATATTGATGCTTTCGCTCCACTACTGAATTGTGTTCAGGTCTGTAAGGACAAGATAGCTGATGTATTGCACCTTCTTGCTGCAAAAAGAGGTGAGTTGCAATTCTTTTGCATTGCCAGACCAAATCCCCTTAATGGTTTTGTTGAATTGAGTCTTGACAAAGCTAAAGAATGCTTGAATTAATTTTGGAGTCTCAGATTTATGAGCCATTAAATGGACCCATGTGTATCTAGTACAATCATCAACTAGAGTTAAAAAAAACATTTTCCATCATATGTAGGGTGCTTGAAAGGCCCCTGAACATCACAATGAACTAAATCAAAAGGAAATTCAGTGCGATTGTTATGAGCTATGAAAGGTAATCTGTGAAATTTGGACAATGGACAGATTTCACATGAATGTGAATTGACACTTAATGGAAACAAAGAAGGCACTTTATTCCTTAGAATCTTGAAAACTACATCAGATAAATGGCCTAGCCTAGCATGCCAATTATCAATGGTGTTATGTTTAAGATAATGACATTTTACAATGGTTGAACTAGGAATGCTTACTGAATTAACATCAGAAACAGAAACATTATGCAAACCAGAAACTGTAGTGCCTGACAAATGCAATGATTGTTTGACTGTGTAAAGGTAAAGGCCTTGATCAAGGTCACCCTTGCCAATCACCTTCTGCCTTTTGTCCTGTATCAAACAGTTTTGATCAGTAAAGGACAATGAGCAACCAGTTTGTTTTGACAAAGCACTAACAGAAATCAGATTAACTCTAAAATCAGGAATGAAAATGACATTATGAAGAATGAGATTTGGAGCTAACATAACAGATCCTATTGCTTTAACAGGGATTCTAGCATTATTAGGAAGTAAAACTGCTCTGTTAGATAACAATTCATAAGATTGAAAGAAATCAAGAGAACTAGAAATATGAGAGGTAGCTCCCGAATCTAATATCCAAGAGTGAGGAATTGGACGAAATTCAGTAAGTTCTTCCCAAAAACTCTTGATCTTGGTGAAATAATTGCTTACTGACATAGATCCCTGAGCACATATCATGAGTTCTTTGCGAAGTTGATACATTCGCAGACCGTTATTCTGCATATATCGTCTCTCCAGATTGCGCCAAATCTCAGCAGCATTGGAGGAGTAGATGACACTTGCGCAAATTTCCTTCGAAATAGAAATAAGGAGCCACGACGCAATGATATTGTCATTTCGACGCCAAAGAGGATAAAGCGGATCAGCCAAATGTGGAACCTGTAGAGTACCATCGATGAACCCTAATTTGTTCTTAGCACCAAGAGCAATCAACATAAGCGACGCCAAGAGCCATAGTTGTCACCGGTGAGCACTTGAGAAACAAGATTCGCACCTGGATTGTCCGAATGATGCAGATAAAAAGGATTGGATTGAAGATCTTCCATGATTAACAAAGAACAAGATCGAAGTTTTGCGGGAAAAAAATCGAAGAACAGAGATCGAATAGCGAAAGAAGAATCAAAGATGCAGAAATTGCATGCAATCATCAAAAATCAACTGATACCATGTTAACATTGAGAATCCCAATGTTCATCAGAAACTGAAAGATAAAAGAAACCAGAGAATTTGGAAAAGGAATTTGCATTTCACTGATTGAAAGCTTTACAAAATGAAGTGTCTTAAAACTATTACAACCGAAGACTATTTATAACTAACTATCTGAGCTTAACTGAACTGAGTTTGTTAAATAATAGCTAATCATTAAAGCTGTCAACAGCTACTCAGAAACTAACTGCTTAACTGACTAACCAACTTGTTAAATACAACTAATACCCTTTAGACAAAAAACGCGTATTAAGAAAATCAGTTTGTATAATTAAATTGTCCATAATGTGTATGTTTTTTCAAATTTATCATTCAATCATACTTTTAATTAATTAATGCATGTCTTGAATTTTTAAATGCTATGCAATTAATTAGGGTACTTTTGAAAAAAATAATTGATGTATATTGAAATTTAAAAAGGGGCATATAATTAGTTAACAATTTTTTTTTTAAAAGGGGCTTATTAAAGTAACGAAGGGAGTACTTTTCAACATGAAAAATCTAATCATTAGTAGGTAGAAGAATTCAATTTGGATTTGTACTCCTTTAAAGAAACCCTTTTTCTTAAATAGCAATTTAATTAGGGGTAATTAAGCTTAATTAACTATTAGTTAGAGAAAATTATTTAGAATTTATTTAGTGTAAACCATAAGTAACAATTTTTTTAAGATAAATTAGTAAGATATTTAATTAAGCAATAACTTTAATCAAATCACCTACCCATCCTTAGATTACCGCTCATTACCAAAGATTAAGCAACAAAATAAATCTATCTTCCCTTATATCTATGTTACACGACTAAGAAGCATTAAACATGCAAGTTGTAAATGGATAAGGTTATATGTTGACAAAAGTAATGGTAACAGAATTAAGTTGCACAAGATTGGTTTAGATCGAAATTTTATCTTCATTCTCCATGGTTATATGCGCACAAGCAAGGAATCAGGATCATCTCCATTTCCTCATGAAATGGACCTCTCCAGTTGAGTGCATGAGAACTAGACACGTGGTATTTAAAAACATCAACGGCTGCGACTTAATTGATTTTTAAATCAATTTCAAAAAATTTTAAAAATTGAAAAAATGTGTTATAGGAGGAACTCCACTATCGTCATTAACTTTCCTCTAGAGTCGCCTTAGAAATGTTCCATCTCATTGCCTCGAAGCCGTAGTGCCTCCATGATGCCCTGCGGCATCATCGCCTTTGAAAATTAAATCTCAATCGTCGACACCGTTGTGTCGCCCAATTGCTACATCGTCGCTGTCAATATAGTTACGACACAATATTCAATGGGTTGAATCTTTGGTCGAATAGGAAAAAGAACCCCGTGAAAGTTCCATGGTTGGAGATTAGTGAATTGCATGATTTGAATTAAACATTTGGAGGAGGAGGAAGTGGCGCATCACCTGACCACCATAAACGGTGTGAGAAGGAATGGAAATCACTATCTAAGGTGAGGGAGATTGAGATTGTTTGATACACTTTTTAAAAACAGTTTTTCTGTTTTTAAAAATAGATAAATAACAAATTTTGTTCTTGTTAAATTTTTAAAAACAGAAAACTGTTTTTAAAAAGTATAATCGAACATACCCTAAAAATTTGATTATTTGGGATTTTTTTACTATAATCATTTTTCCAAAAAAAAAATTAACAATTTATTAAATGTTTAGATAAGTTTTTTTTTCAAGAATCAAACTTTAAAAATAACCCAATTTTAGCTTTATGGAGAAACTACTATGAATAATTTTTGGAAAAAAAAACTGAAATATCATTATATTATCGAAAAAGTAAAAAATTGCTCTTTCTGAAGTTTACATAATCGAATAAAAAGGGTGAATGTTGTGAGTGCCACGAATCATTCTCAGCACAACTTTCCATATTCCAAGTGACTACGCTCAATGAGACAGTGACGCAGTGACGCAGCGTCGGCTCCCAAACTTCTTGGGCAAAACAGCGATGCAACTGCGACGGGGCAGCGAAGGGCGTAAGGGGGCACCAGCGAAGGGACCTCTAACTGGGATAAAGGGTTCGCACTGAAGAGGGTCTCCGATAACCTTCGCATTTTTTGCTCTTTTTTCTTTTTAAAAAATTGATTTTAATATTAAATAGCAGCCGTTGATTGTTTTGTTTACACGCATCGTCTGTATAAACAAGCAACTAGACATCTCTATTTTTCAAAAGAAATGTTCGGAAATAGAAATATTCCTAAGGAAATGGAGAGGATCCGGACTCACAAGCAAGGGAGGAGAAACAACTTGGATAAGCGAATCATGGGTAGATTATTTCAGGAGAACTTATTTGGATAAAGTAACAAAAGAAAAATTATTAAGCCAATATAGATGCATAAAATAATGAAAAGGCATAATTATAAGATATTGTAACACTTCGTTTCCGGAGCGCTATTAAACTAGATAATACTCTCGACATTTCAAATACTTTCGAAAATGGAACACGCTGCTGCATGGTTTTCAAAAAAATGTGAGTCTAATTTTTTTTTCCAGCTTTTTTTAAGTAATTAGCAACTCGAGTATTGTAGCATTTTCGAAGGCAGTGAATCAATAAGATACCACATTCACCTTACAAAACCATACAGGGAAATTTATTTAAAACATACACATAAAATAATTCAAGTATTGAGACATAAAGCATTTATTACAACATTATAATTAAAACATCTGACACTCTATAGCTGGTCGGAGCACTACAACGCCTACTAGTCCTCTAGTAAGTTGCAACAGAAACACAAGTAGGAAGTCGAACCGGCTATCCTCAGCTACGCTTCTCTGCAGTCCCAAACACTCTGCTTCCTTCGTCATCTGGGTTACATTCATTAATTGAAAGAACCGCTGGCAATGGTCAACTTCTTAAAATAGAACAAGTAGCACAGAACAAAAAATACGATAGTCATTTATATTATACAGAGAATACAATCCACTAGTGTCAGCGTCCGAACTCACTCCAGCGTCTTGCTAATAGCAAGCGTCCAGTAGTGTTACTCTTGGACACGTGGAATACTCAATTGTTGAGAGCGTCCATCCTCTGTTCTGAGCGAGCGTCTGATCTCTTTAATGAAGCACGTGGTGATCACGTTTTTGCTCTTAGCCTCAGACTGTTCTGGAACGAAATTCGAATTTGATTTTATGCGCTCATTTTGATGTACGAGGAAGCAAATGTGACACCTTTAGCATAAGACAAAAATCGTACAAGGCAATTGCAAATAGCAGATAGTACGAAAACGATAATGTGTACTATTCTGACATTCACTGGAAAGGAAGAAAATGACTACATTTCAAATTACCTCACTCAATGGAAATGAGCTATTTTTTACTGCAACGGTAATACCCTGAAGACTCCTATAAATACCCCAAGGTATTCATTGAAGATGTGAGCCAAAAACTGTGAAGAAACTTCATTCTGAAAGCAACATTACTCAAGTGAGCAATCAAGTTTCGTGCCAAGTTTCTGGTCTACAAAGAACTGAACTCAGCGTCTTATACTTTCTTTTAAAAAGCTATTATGTTTTGAGCTTAATCTTTTCATCCTCTCTGTGAGAGATATTTTGATTGTATTCAAAAGTATAATCTCATTTGTAAACTGTATTTGACCTAGTTAAGACTTTGTTTCTCAAAGACTCGATCGTACTGAGTCGTTTTGAGAAGTTGAGAGTATTGTCAAGTTTGTGACAGTAGAATATTCTTGAGGAAAATTGTAATCAGTTGATTATAGTGAAAAATCCTTCAGGATCGAAAGGACTAGACGTAGCTACCAGTTGGTGGTGAACTAGTATAAATCTCTGTGTCCCCTACTTTACTGCTTTACATTTATCTTTACACTGCTCAGTAAAACAAGTTTTCATAAACGGTTTCATTTTCTGCATCCGGTTAGTTTCTCAGCATCTGATAAACAAACAGTTTAAAAATTCTCTGCTCGTAGTGTTTTTACGTAAAGTTTGCGAAAAGTATTTAACACAATTCAAACCCCCCTTTCTTGTGTTCACGTTCAACTAGGTCCCAAGTATATGTCTTGTGTAAAGCAAAAAGTTCCTCTGCCATAGCTTGCTGCCACAGGGGATCAAGAATAGCCTCTTTGTGGGAAGATGGCTCAGACAAAGTGTGAATAGAGGTTAGGAAAGAAGCAAAAGAAGTGCAATTCGTGGAGTAAACAAATTCTGGTAATTGAGTGGACTTACGAACACGTGAAGGATAATGAGGAGGAAGAGGATCAGCAATAGTGGGAGGTTCTTGGGAAGCCGTGGGGACAAAAGGGACATCTGTATCTGTAGAAGTACTAGTGTCAACCCTGTAAGTCTCAACATTAGAGTCATTGGGATTATCAATATCCATGACAAAAGGATCAATATGGGTGAGATCAGACCTGGTAAGACTATGAGAATCAGAGGAAAGAGAATAAAACGGTATGTGCTCAAGAAACACAACATGATGAGAGACATAAAGTTTTTGAACTGTAGGGTCATAAAAACAGTAACCCTTCTGACCACCACCATAACCAAGAAAAACACATATTGTAGAACGAGAAGACAATTTACTACGTTTTACTTGTGAACGAAGAACAAAACAAGTAGATCCAAAGACCTTCAGAGATGAATAATCGTGAACACAACTATACAACTTTTCAAAGGGAGACAAACCTGAGGTAATAGAGGATGGAATTCTGTTAATAGTATGGACCGGAGTAAGAATAGCTTCACCCTAAAACTCACTTTGAACTGAAGTTGACAACAAAAGGGAACAAGTAGTTTCAACAATATGACGATGTTTCATTTCAGCAACACCATTTTGTTCAGGAGTGTCAGTACAAGAAGACTGGTGAATAGTACTATCAAAAGCAAGTAACTCAGTGAATTTATTAGAAGTATATTCGCCACCTAGATCACATCGGAAGCACTTGATAACAGCACTATGTTGAGTTTTAACTAAAGCACGAAACATGTGATAAATGCCAAAAAACTCAGAATGATGTTTCATAAGATAAACCCAACAATAACGAGTATAATCATCAATGAATGACACATAATATCTAGATCCACCTTTGGTGATGACAGGTGATGGCCCCCATACATCAGAGTGGACCAAGTAAAAGGTGCAGTAAAAACAGAGACATGTTGTGGAAGGGTAAAGCAAAAAATTTTGCAAGTTTGCAACCACAACAATAAGATATATCATGAGTTTTCAATTTACCTAGGGCTTTTGAGGAAACTAAATATTTTAAATGAGGAGAGGAAATATGACCTAGACGAGACTGTCATTCATAAAGATTAGAAGAAGATGAATTCAACCGAAAAGATGACAGGTCAACACTAGAAGCTGCAACATCTGGAACTTTTAACTCATTCATGATATAAAGTCCCCCTGCCTACGGCCTGTCCCAATCAGCCTCCTGGATTGCGAATCCTGCACATAACAAGAGTTGGAAGTAAACGAAACTGAGAAACCAGAATCACATAACTGACCAATAGAGACAAGATTCATAGTGAGGTTAGAAATGTAATAAACATTAGAAAGCGATAGATGAGGTGTGCAAATAGCTCCAGTGCCTGCTAATGGCATGGGAGTGTCATCGGCGATCATCACTGACACAAAAGAAGCAGGAAGTAAGGATACAAATGAAGTACAATCATATGACATATGATGAGAGGTTTTGAGAGTCAAGAATCCAGATCGAGGAAGATATACCCGATGAACTAGAAGAGGACAAACCTATATTTGAGGAGACCAACATAATATATGGTTATGTGGTAAGAAACTTCTGAAACTGCTCATTAAATTGCACATTAATAGATTTAAGAGAATAATCTTTTCACCATCCATTGCTACCATTACCATGTACCCAAAAGACTAACAAACGCAAATAATGAAGAGAGGAGAGAACTAAATACCAATACGTTGATAGAACAAACCGAGAGAACCAAGACGTCTCAATAGAAAAACGAACAGCAATGACTGCGAATGGGTCTCAATGAGAAACATGCACAATAGACGGAATTCATATGAGGCCGATGCAAAACAAGGACGAACGGACGAAATTTGCGCCTGCCAAAAGAAATTGCACAGAACAAAATTGTCCTGCCGAAAGAAACTATTTGGGTCTCCCCCAAAATCTCACAATTGAACCTTACTTGTGCCCCCTTTTCTTTCTTTGACTGACCAAAAATAATGCAAGTCGAATATAGAATTCATCAATCAATAGAAAGATTCACCGTCACCCAAAGTAATAATGCAAAAAAAAAAGGTTTGAAAACTCTGATAAAAAAAAAAAAGAGGCTTGACGAACCAAGAACTTGCGCCTTCCCTTTTTTATCTCTCACCCAAGAATTGCAATTTGAAAACGTCAAATAATGCAATGTGCCAAACCCAGTCATAACAGATCCGCACAGTAGGATTGACCGATCAAATTATTTGTTCCAAAGACAATAATCCAACACATGTTAATAGTGCAAACAAGGGTCTTTTCAAAAAAAAAAAAAAATAGTGCAAACGGGGGTGAATCCAAATGGAGAAAAGACGAAACCGTGTTGCTCTTCAAATCTGAATGACCAGTCTTTTTTTTTTTTAAACGCAGAAGCACAACAAGATGCAAATAGAATCAACCTTGCTATTTGATACCATGTTAAACTGACATTGCAAACATAGAAAAGATAATGAAGGAGAAGAGAGACATCCCAAAAGTGAATCAATGGTGGCTAGGGTTCCATTACATTAGCTCAAAGTCTTAACTAAAAATAATAGAGAAATATAAATACTAAAGACACACAAAACTAAACTACTATTAATAATGATATATTATATTATGAGTTATGATATTCCAACAACAACAGTTTTGACAACTTACTCGACACCGTAAGGCCAAAAGAGAGAGAGCAGGTTTTCGGAGCAGCACTGGAAAGAGAATTTTTTTTTCCTTTCAAAAAAAGCCGAAACCGTTAATGTGTCCGACAACAAAATGGTGTCGGAATATCTTTTCCGTTATACTATCTAGCTCCATCATTGGCCATGCAAATTGGCAGCTCTAAAATACGCCATTTGATGATAAGATCAAGTTGCATAAATATCTTGGCCACTAGCGGTGCAAGCTGGCACAAACTCAAGGCGGTTAGCAAATTAAAAAACGGCCAACGTAGACCCCAATGAGCCTTCCACTACTTTATGACTCAATGCTTATAAAGAATTGCTATCCAAGACTTTTTCTAGATCAATAATTAACCAAGATCAATTGATTCATCAATATTACCCATTTAGAATAACTTTTCATATTGAAGTTGATTTTTGAGAATAAAAATTTAGTTTAAATTTCGTAATCGCTATTTGTAAAAGATATTAACTACGCCAGAATTTTTTAAAAATAGCGCCA
Source organism: Calophaca sinica (assembly GCA_037113605.1). NCBI lineage: Eukaryota > Viridiplantae > Streptophyta > Magnoliopsida > Fabales > Fabaceae > Calophaca > Calophaca sinica. The sequence goes on along the minus strand of CM073733.1, from coordinate 69,201,644 downwards.
CTTTAAACAACGTTTTTTAATAAAACACTGTTGAAAAATTGGAGGTCAACCTTCACCAATGCTTTTTTAAGGAAAGCTAGCGAAGTAAATAGGCGGAAATATCTTTAATAGCGCTTTCTTAAGAAAACGCTGGTGAAGATTGATCTTAAGTAATAGATAGCGCTTCCTCAAAGAAGTGCTATCTATTCCCATGTCTCAAACCTAACTATCAGTTGACCCTTAATTTTTCCCCCTCTTTGTCGCGCATCATCTTTCTTTCTTCCCCATCTTTCTCCAAACCTGTTTCCGATGTAATCCAAAGCCTCCGCCAAAGCCTCGTCCGACGTCACCCGATCCGACTTCCTCCCTTACCTCTCTACCGTCGTCAACGGTGCCGGCGAAGCACTCGTCGCTGCCTCTGCGAGGTCCCTGCGCTTTACTTCAAGGATGATTTCCGGTTGGAAGAGGGCACCATGCCCTTCTCCTCCATCTCCGAGAACGCCGTGCTCCAGGAGAAGCTGTCGCAGTACCTCGACGTGGTGGAGCTTCACCTCGTGAAGGAAATCTCGCTTCACTCCTCCCTCTTTGTTGCGCATCCATCAAAGCCTCGACGAAGCTCTTCCTCTTCGCGATTCTGACGCCTCCAAAACCCTAGGTCCCTACCGCAATACAGGTGCATCATTTGGCCACTTTGCTTTTGGTTATTTTCATTTCTATTTGTTTCTATTTATGCTGTTGGTTATTTTTGTTTCTTCGGTTCCTATTTTTTCCCTCCTGATGCTTTGTGTTATGATATTGCTTGTGTGTGTTTGTTTGGTCTGAATCTGTTACAGGGATCTGATGATTTATAGTCTCTCCTTGAGTTACACAATCTGTACACAACTGGATTGAGCTGTTTTATAAGTGATATATTTGTTTCTTGTGATTTTATCAATGGGAGGAGCATAATTAAATTTTTTGGCCTTCTACTAGAGTGGAATCTTTGAATCTTGTGAATTTGCATTTACAGAACAAATTCTTCTTCACGGTTGAGGAGAAAATTTATTGCAATATGAAACATGTGATGTCTTTTCATTGTGCCTGTGCTAACTAGGTTAACTAGAATCCAGGAGTTAGCTTATTATGATAGTTTGTCTTTACTGCAGATGGAGGGTAGGCTTGCTGAAGAACTTTATGCTGAAAGTTTACAACTATCAAAATTAGAATTAGGATCAACCCGTGTTGATGATCAAGAAGATAAATTAAATGGTAAGATTCTGTATGGGTGAATTGATATGGAACTTTATTGCTAAATGCATTAAATGATTTAGTTTGGTCTATTCCATACAAAGTGTTATGCTTTCAGATTGTGATGGTAATGATTTGAGCCTTGATGATTCTTTGTGGGATGATTCTGATGACAAGTTGGATAGCTAATCAGATTTGGACAGAGAGTGGCAGAGGAGGCGTGACCAGTTCCATACGGTATTTTGACAGTTTAGAATTAATTTTCCTTATTTTAGTTTTTAATTTCTTACTTCTATTAAATGATTAGCTGTTTCCATATACTTTAGATTGGGTATCGAGATGGTCTTATAGCAGGGAAGGAAGCTTCCGCACAGGAGGGGTTCAATATTGGGTTCAAACAATCAGTTCTTGCTGGTTATAACTGGGGTGTTGTAAGAGGTGTGATCAGGTATTATGAGAGGGAAGACAAAAAGATGATTATGCAGTATAATAGAATTTGATACTGTTACTGCCTCGCTAATATAATTTTTATTCTTTTTTGGCTATTTGCTTCCTGTGAAGTGCTTTTGCTTATCTTCCAGATCAGCTAGAAAAGAGAAACAAATTCCAAGGGCTGTATGAATCAGTGCAATCTTCATCAACAACAAAAATGTCTGAATCTAGTTGTGTTACTTGAGTATTGACATGTTTTTCTTTAAACAATTGTGGAAACATGAAACATTTCTTGTCTCAAATAAAATGCGTTAATTTTAATTGGGTGGTAGCTTGTAATTTCTGTTTTGCAAACTTGAAAGGTTAAATCAAAACAGACAACAACAACATCATCATCATCCAAAACAATAACGAAGACAATAACTACCAAAGTAAGAGAGAGGAAAGTCTACAGTCTGCCTGGCGAGAAACATGATCCTCCCGAACAGGTTCTGAATTTCTCTCAGTTGGTTCCTGGAATTCACAAACTAATGTCTACATAGGGCAATTAACACATACTCATCCTAAATGGTTTTTTTGTTTATGCCTTCTGTTGACAGAAAGAACCGCTTAGGATTTTCTACGTTGTCAAAACAGATACCGACAAGTGAAATGGCGGAATTTTGGTGAGTTTGCTTTCAATTTTCCAGTTGCTAACCATCTATGTCTTCCACTTCCATGTAATGAACTTGCATCGCATGAGGTTTTATGAGCTCTGTTGCTTGGATTCTCGGACAATTTTGGAACAATACTCCAAATACAAATAAAAGCTCTTTTCATACCCAATATATTCATTCACAAGGATACATTTTTTTTTTTGGTAGAACAAGATGTTTGCTTTGTTTTTATATAGACTAGCGGCAAGACGGGCACTATCGTGCCCGTCTTTCCGCATTTGCAAAATGTGATGGTCCTCTTCCTCTGACTTCATTGAAAGTTGAAATTGAAACAGCCCACCCAGAGAAGAATAGATGAGACATTTTTTCCTTTTGTAAATTCAAAACCACTCTATGCAGTTTTTTTTTCCCAGTAACTATATAATATTGGACGGGAGTTATGAGTAAAACTGGGAAAAAAGATTAACCGACTCTTTGTTGTGGTTTGAGAGTGGTTAATATGAAAGGTATTTTCGGAAAGAAAAAGTCCACACCAAAACTCTTGTATCCCCATTATTATATGTTATAGATATATGTGCCTATGCAAACTTCCATTTAGAGGGTGGGGCATTTGCTGCAATGGGTTAACAGTATAATTTGATACCTTTTTAGAGGGTGGGGCATTTACTTGATCAGGTTGTTTTCATTCTGGAAAAAGTACATATCATATGGGAGCCAATTTTGCTGCCTTCAACTTACAGGATGAGCCACTATTGCAGTCTTAGAGTCAGTATTCTCAAGAACTGCAAGAGATATACTTCTCCTAGATGACATAGCTACAGAAGATACTTTATGGGTATAGTGTATACATTAAGTCAGCTAATTAATGCTTAATACCATTGTAGTTTAGAAGTTTGTCTAATACATTCCTCTTGTATTTCTAGCTACAAAGACTTATCCATTTTGTTGATTGGCTGTTAATATGTATATATATTCTGGTTCATCCATTAGACGCAGCTTGTTGCTGATGGTTGTTATTAGATTACATTATATATTGGATTTAAATTATATCAGTATTCGTTTTTGTATCATGATTATATGATTGGCTCAGCTATCCTCTTTGTTTTTGAATTTTCATTACTTGTTTGTTGTGTTTCCAATATTAAGTCTAACATTTAACCATTTTTTGAATCAATTCTAACATATGCTTAGGCCTGTAAAAACAAATTTAATCATTGTGGCTATTTTATTTTTTTTATACTAAAAACATATTTTATTGATTTTTTATACTAAAAACATTTTTTGAAGGGTAAATGAAAGAGAAAACGTGAAAAATTAAATTTTTTTTAAAAAAAAAGGGGAATAGATAGCGTTTCCTTAGGGAAGTGCTATTGAAAGTTCCTTGAGAAAACACTGTCTATTCTCAAAATCGCTAGCGCTTCTCAAAACGCTATCTTTTCGACTAGCGGCCGATTAGGCAGCGCTTTTAAATGCTAGCGAAGACAAAAAATAAGTGCTGGCTATTTCGTTTTCTGTTGTAGTGATTTAATCACTTTTATTTTGAAATTGCTTAAACTTCATTTGCAAGAGTTCAAATTTGCAGTCATTTAAAAATGAGGGAGAGAGAACTTATTATTTAAGCGTCATTTTTGTCTTAAAATTAGCTAAAAGTATATTAATCATGTGCTTCTTTCATAGTTACACATATTATGGCTAGCCAGATATATACAATACCAATGGAAAGGAATAGCAATAATTCTTTAACGATAACAAGAAAGCTTCTTTCCATTGGATGAGATTTCTTTGAAATATTTTTTTTCTTTATTTGAACATGCGGTAATTCTATAAAAAAAAATTAGTATAGAAAACTTAGCACCAAGAGTTGTGATTGAATTGATCCATAGCCTACACCAAATATGTGAAGTGTCAAATTAAATTCCATTTTTGGATCAGACTAGTTTGTTGACGTGCTTTAAGAATGGGACATTGGAAGGGTTAAATAAGGACATTGCTATACCCTGAACATATGTCCAAGCATGCCACATCAACATATGTGGCACTCTTGTTGGTAAAGATGATAGTACCGACTAAATGCAGTAGAAACATCCTCGTTGCTGTATCCCAATGTTGGGTTGTGCAATGCTTTAGGTAGGTCTCCCGAAACCACTTTAAATAAGCATGGCCCCCTAGTGGTGTGTCCCTCTGCGATTGCATTCACATAATTCACCCCAACAAAGACATGCAACCATGCAATATTGTGATGTTTCTATCCGTCAACAGATGCGTGAAAAAGCGCCAATAATCAGCAGATGCACTAGGAGTAGACATCATCCAGAGTCACAATAAGCTCCCAACAGGCAAGTGGAAGCCGTAGGTGTCTGGCTGCCACCTGTCAACAAATGCAGACAAGAGTCTATGGTCCACAATTGGGTAGATGCAATACATAAGTTGTGTCAGTCCAGATGCATCCACTATTCTCTGAATCTCCAGTCAGATCACACAAATGTAAGCAACTTCGAACGAAAACATATGAAACAAAATGTAAACTAAACAATGTCGTTAATAGGGTCAATGTCTGGGCTGGCTAAAAAGTTAGAGATTTCCTGCAAATTCCTATTAACTTCCCCATGACTCTAAGAGAATACTGCATAAGGTTAAACAATCTTTCCAACAACAATTGATTCTTTTTAGACGCCTCCTGGGCATTATTTCTCTAGATTTGGATACTAGCACAACAGAGTTACGTGAGTTATTAAAGCGAAACATCAACAAACAAAACATGAACAATATTCGTAGCAATTAAAGGGTAGCCTCGTTCAGTTTAATTAACTTGAAAAGCAAATAGTTTGAAATACATAAACAAATGCACAAGCACATCAGCAAAATAAACTTAAAACATAAGTACAGTGAAAATTATTTTGAAAAAAAGTTAAAGAACTGGTCATGAGAATTTTATTATTTTTGGGAAATAATATGAGAATTTGACGAAAGGGACGAGAAGTAGAGTTTCAGAGTTAGATGAGAAAAGCAAGGAGATGAGAAGACAATCGAAATAGATGAGAAGTTTAGACGAAATTGGATGAGAAAATAGATGATTTGTAATGAGAATTTGAAGCAGTTTGATGAGAGAATAGTCGATTGGAGATGAGAGTTTGAGTTCAGAGGGTAAAAGAATGTGGAATACGTAAATTGAATTAGATGAGATAAGAAGCGGTCATTGTTACATACTCGGTGGTCCTTGGCTTGGCCGTGTCACTTTGAGGATTTTTAGGCGTTTTAGGACTTTGTGAGAATTGAAATTTTGACCATTGTTACGATTCTGAAACACCTATTTATAAATTAATCAATCTAACTACTAAGTCTTTGCAATACAACATAGACAAAATTACTCCAGAGATCCTTTATCTTAATTTAATGTTTCTTGTTATTCTTTGATTTCTTTTTGTTTCAATTTAGTCCCATATGTTTTATAACATTAATTTCGAGGCAAAATATTGACTAATCTACAATGAGTACCAAATATTGGATTACAAAGACTTTTCTTTTATTTGATTGTATCGATTGTTTAATGACAATTTATTTCTTAGGAAATAATAAACTAGTAAAACGTATTTATAAAAATAAAAAATAAAAAAACTAGGTAAAGACCTTCGCTTGGTAGAATCAAATGCAATGTTGATGCTTCCTTTTGTTCTAATAGTAATCGAGTTGGCATAGGCATGTCTTTAAGAGATGATGAAGGATGTTTCATGCTTGCCAAAACGGTTTGGATCTCTCCTATCCTTGTTGTTGATGACGGTGAAGCTACTGGCCTTTTACTTGCAATTCAATGGATGATTGAACTTCAGCTACATAATGTGGACTTTTGTTTGGACTCTAAGAGAGTAGTTGATAGTTTCAATTGTATTAGGGAAGATGTCTCTAATTTTAGAGCTATAATTCTAGATTGCAGACATCTAGCATCAAGTCATTTACAAAACTCTTATGTTGAGTTTGTTAGGAGACAAGCAAATGAAACTGCTCACAACTTAGCAAAGATGGCCCCATTTTTAGCTAGCTCCCATCTTTTTATTGATATCCCAACATGTATCCAAAATATTATATCCAATGAAATGAGCTAGTTCTGCTTTTGTCAAAAAAAAAATAAAATAGTAAAAGACCTAATAGTTGTAATAAATAATACTATTATATTTTTCTGAATAGTTTATATATATAAAAAATACTATAGAAAAACATACAAGTAAAAGGCATATTGTATAATATTATAGAAAAATAGTATATAAACAAATAATAGTTTATATATGATAAACAATACTATAGAAAGATAAAATAGTAAAAGGCCTATTAAATAATATTATAGAAAAATATTATAAAAACTATTATAGAAAATATTATATAGTAGTTTATATATGATACATAATATTTTAGACAAATATTCATTTTTTAAGGAGAAAAATATTCATGTCTAAAAAAATATTTTAGTTTATATGATACATTTTATTTCTTGTTAAAATCTCATGATCAATTTTTTATATCATCATTATTTATAATTTTATTCATTCTATAAAAAATTTCACGTCTTTTAGTAAGAGTTTTAAATATTTTTTATAAATTATTTCATTCAATTATGGTAATTGAAAAAAAATTAGGGTTTTATAAAAACTTTTGCGAAATACCTATTAACTTGAAAATAACTTTAAGCCAAAAAAATAATAATAATTACCAAATGATTTTAGCTTTACTTTTAATGCTCTTTTTTTGGGTTTTAACTTTTAAAGTTGCTTTTAAGATAAAAAAAAAAGTGCCAAATGCTACCTAAGCATTGTCGATAATTTTGGTTAAATAAAATATTGTTGTGTTGCTCCTATTATCTGTGGACAACCTATATAACGCGGAATTGTGAACGCCTATATCGTTTTGATATTTCTAGTCGTATTCTTGTTTTTTGAAAAGCGTAATTTCTTGCTACTTTTAAAAAAAAATAATTGTGGTACAATTATTATGCTTGTAACTATTTTAAGAGAAAAAATTAATGCATTTCAAAAACCACATGTTCTTTTTTGGTGACTAGCAACAGTTCTCAATGTGTTTAAAAAAAGCAAAGGTTCTGAATGCTACAAAAACAAAACAAAAATTACAAAATGGTCTTCAGTGTACTAAAATCCATCCAAACAGGTCATCATGGCTGCTGCTGCTGCTGGAAAGTGTGTGCTAGAGCCTCCAAAAGTGCATAAACGTCGAACTCCATGCGATCAAGTCTCGTAGCAAGTATATGGTACTCTATAGAGTATACCCTCACTGGTGGGACAGCGGAGGTGCCTCAGCTGGGATCTGTGGTCCCGGGCACTGCTTTGGGATCTGTGGTCTCAGGCCCTGCTCTGGGATCTCTGCAGAGTGTAGTCCCACTTGTGGGGCAGCGGGAGGTGCCTCAGTTAGGATCTGTGGTCTCTGGTATTGCCTCCCCATCATCATCTGCTATATGTAGCCCTGGGCTCTGCTTTGGGATAGCTATTATCTGTAGTCCTGGGCTCTACTTTGGATAGCTACTATCTGTGGTCTATGTGTTTTGTTCACTCGTGAAAAGTAGAATTCTGAGCTATTTGAGTTGCTGACCTTATAAAGAAACAGAACTTGAGTGAGGTTGATGAAGATCCTATAAAAATATATAACACCCACTGAATATCAAATGCAGTGACGGCTAATGCTCGATATTCTGCCTCTGATGAAGATTTGGAAACCAAACTCTTCTTTTTAGACTTCCAGCAAGAAGAACCATAAAATATGTCAAAACTAGTGATAGATCTTCTGCTATCAGGGCATGAAGCCCAATCGGAGTCACTGAATGTTGTAAGCCTGAAATTAGTTTCTGTAGAGAAAAACAATCCTTTACCAAAATAAGATTTGATATATCTAAGAATTGAATATGCAAAGCTGCATCCATGTGTGGCTGTAATGGATTGGAATGAAATTGACTAAGTTTGTGCACAATATAGCAGATATTTGGTCGAGTGTTGGTTAAGTAAATGAGTCTTCCAAGTAATCTTCTGTATCGGGTTGGATCAGCAATAGGAGAACCAGTATGTGCACTGAGTTTCTGTCCTGGAATCATTGGAACTGAGGCTGGTTTGCAAGCTAATAAACCAGCATCTTCAAGGAGCTCAAGTGCATATTTTCTCTGAGATAAAATAAGGCTTGTTGAAGATCTTACAACATCCAAACCCAGAAAGAATTTCAAACTGCCAAGGTCTTTTATTTTGAATTTTTGATCCAGTAGTTGCTTTACATGCTAAATTTCTTCCAAATTATTGCCAGTTAAGACAATATCTTCAACATATATGAGTAGAATTGTGATAGAAGCACCTGCAGATTTCACTAGAAGTGAATGATCAGATCGGGACTAAACATATCCCAAAGAAAGAAGAAAAGAGATCAACTTGGAATTCCATTGCCTCCTGGCTTGTTTCAAGCCATATAGAGAGATTTCTGCAACTTACAAACTTGGCTGGAATTAGATGTTTGAAACCCAGGAAACACTTTCATATAGACCTCTTCTTGTAAATCACCATGGAAAAATGCATTGTTGACATCCAACTATTAAAGATGCCAATGTTTGGCTGCTACCATGTCCAAAACCAGTCTAATTGTGGTAATTTTAACAACAGGGGAGAAGGTTTTAGAATAATCAACTCCTTCCAATTGAATGAAACCCTTAGCTACCAAGCATGCCTTATACCTTTCTATTGTTCCATTAGATTTAAGCTTGACTTTGTACACCCATTTATAGCCAATAGGTTGCTTCCCATGTGGTAAGTCAGTAAGAACCCAAGTTTTATTAATTTCCAATGCTTGGATCTCTTTATCGATAGCATCTCTCCAACACTGATGCTTAACAGCCTTAGCATATGTTTTAGATTCAACCATACTAGTGATTGTTGAAATAAAAACATCGTGGGAAGCAGAGAGATTGTCATAAGAGATAAAATGAGATAATGGGTAAGAAATACCTGAGTATGAACTGTCAAATGCAGTAAAGGAAACTATATTACAATGGTAATATTTTAAGTAGGAAGGCTTTGTTCTAGTTTGGGTAGAAATTCTTAAGGGAAGAGGGACTGCAGTGGGTTGGACAGAACTAGAAATATGGTCATGAACATGATTAGTAGCAGATGCAGTAGGTTGGATAGATGCAATATCTTGAACTGCAGAAGGTATTGATGTAGGATCAGGGGTAGAGAAACCAGTAGCAGAGTTAGGATGGCTATTTGATGGAAATTCAGAACTAGACAAGTCAGTAATGGTGACTTTTAAAGGAATATGAGAGTTTGTTTCAGGAAAATTTTAGTGTGCAAGTGAATGAGTGAGATAAGGAAATATATTTTCATAAAATGAAACATTTATAGATAAAAATATTTCATGATTGTGAAGGTCATATAAAAGCTATCCCTTGACACCTTGTGCACGACCAACGTGAATACATTTCCTTGCTCTAGGATGGAATTTGGTGCGATGGGTTGAAATAGTAGTAGCATAGCACAAAGAGACAAATACTCTAAGTGTTGATAGATCGGGATTTTTATTGTACAGAAGAAGAAAAGGTGACTTTGAATGAAGATTGGCAGAAGGTAGTTGATTTATGATATGTGTAACATCCCGCCTAATTTAATTATTTAGCTCAATTAATTTAGGCTTTATTAGGTCTTAAATTGATAGTTGAGTAATTAAATTAGAGGAGTATTTATTAATTCAAGGGGTGTAAATAGAAGTGGCATTATGAAAATTGAAACAAAAGGAAGGGCTTATAGTATTTTACCTAAGCTAAAATAGGGACAAAATGGTCCACCTTTATCCTTTTTCTCTCTTTTTTTCCTTTTATCCCTTTCTCTCTCTTGTTCAATGCTCATCCGTCTCTTCCTCTCGATTTGTTCTCTAAAAAGAAAAAACAAAGAAGAGAAGGGAGAAGAGGATTTAGGGTTCCATGGAAAGATAAGAGAAACATTGTCTCCTTCATTCCCTCCCCATGCATCATCTCTCTCATTTCTCTCTACCTCTCATTCTTGTTCTGAGAAAGAAGAAGAAAAAAAGAAGAAGGAAGAAAGGAGGAGCCTACGGTTCAAGGATTTGGGAAGAAAGAAGAGGAAAGCTTGGAGATTCCTTTCAATCTTTGCTTGGGAAGAAGACTGGAGCTGACTAATTGGCTAATGGTTGAAGATTAGAGTTTCCCTAAGCTAGAAAAAGGGGGTACTCGAATTGTAGAAGAAGAGGAAAAGAAAAATCAGAAATTTCAAGCTTCTAGCTCAACTCCTTGAGGATTATGTGAGTTCTTCTTTCCTTAGGTGGTGGGAAACCATAAGATCCTCATTAGGCTTCTCTTTTTCCCTTCATATTGCATGATTGTTGGCTCTTGATTTGGTGTTTTTGGTAAAATCATGAATATGAAAATGGGTTGTAGGTGTTGTTCATTATGGAGGAATTTTATGGTGTCAAATCATGTGTTTGATTGAGATTCGTGTGCTAAATGAGTTGATTCTTGTATGTTTCATGTTTTTGTGCTTGAGTTTGAGCTTTAATTTCATAAGAAATGGATGGGATTTGATGATTGGAATGAGATTGGGTTGGAAAATTAGGAAATGTTGTGAAAGCACTGACAAATTGGCTTAGCGGTTTCCTGCGAAATTTGTCAGTATGAAATCTGTCTAAAAACGGGCGAAATAAAAAAGGCTTAGCGCATAAAATGCTTAGCGAAATTAAAAGGCTTAGCGCAGAAAAGGTGTAACATCCGTATTTTTTTTAGTGCGTATTTACCGTTACTATAGTGTATTTTGCTATATTTATGCTATAATAAGCAGTTTCTTGTTTGATAAGTACTTGATTGAATTAAATCAAGATAAAATTAAATTTGAGAATTGTAACACCTGAGGACGAGATCGACATCGTATTAGGACGACGTATCGAGACCTCGACCAAGACCTTGTGTCGAGATCTCGTGCCAAGATCGTTTACCGAGGTCATTTGCCGAGCTGAGGAGACCACGTGCACTAGCTGCGGAGTTGAGGAGGTCGCGTGTCGAGTTGATGAAGTCGCGTACCGAGCTGATGAGGACGCATGTCGAGCTGAGGAGGCCGCGTTCACGAACTCGTGTTAGAACCTTGTGCGCTTGCACGAGCACCCTTGTCGACATCGTGTCGAGATGATACCTCGTATTCTTTCGAACGTTATTCAGCGTTATTATTATATTGTTTGTAATAATTATATTGTCGGCTTGACCGTTCTCGTCGCGTGTCTAGACCGTTGACCGACAGAGTAGAAGGTAATTATGAGAGGAACGATTAAACGGGTAGATGATTGATGGGATTGGCATCTTATAGCTGGAGTTACGATTATGCCCTTCCAGCTGTATTCACGATCAGTTTTCCCTCAAACACTCATTCTTTCTCTTTTCTTCTTTCTTCTTCCTTCCTTCTGCTCTGAGTTTCGTTGTTTTCTTCAAAAACTTCCATCGACGAAACCGTGAGTTCCATCGAGATTCTGCACAAGCTTTCTTCATCAATTTTGTTCATCATCATCTTCTCGACATATCTCGTCTGCTCGACCATCACCGTTGAGGTATGAAGAACAGATTTTTCTTTTCTCTGTGCTACTGTTTAGCGCTATTTCTTCTTCCATTTTTAACCAGTTTTATGCTTCCAAATCATGTCAAATTGATGGGTTTTCTTCTTCACAATATTACCTATCTTTCTAACCGATTAATTGGGCTTGTAAAACAAATTTTCTTCCTCTGGTTTTACGCAATCGGCGGTGCCCGAAACCCCATTTTTGGTTCGTTTCGATTTCTTGTTTTTCATTCGTTATACGGTTATTGTTGTTGTCGATCTATACATTTGAAGCCTCAGATAACCTTTTTCATGAACTTTTGATCGAAATCCTTAACTTTGTGTTAGAGGAAAAATATATTTCAAGTTCTTGAGTTTTATATTTTCTGGGTTGTGGTTAAGTTTGGGATGAGAGCTAGATGTATTAGAACCCATGGATCGATCTGAGTTATGTTTGTTTTAGGAAGTCTGATTCCCGAGATCGAGTGATTTCCGGATCAAGGTGAGCGGGAAGGCGAATCCAGGACGTGGAAGCAATCCAGGATCGAGAATCGTGACGCGTGTCGAGGTCGATCGAGAAGGATACGTGTCGAGGTCGATTGAGGGCGATGCGTGTCGAAGTCGTTGTCGAGCTCGTTGAAGACAGCCGTGTTGAGATCGAGTAAGAGAAGTCGTTGTCGAGCTCTTTGAAGACAGCTGTGTCGAGGTCGTTGTCGAGCAGCATTAACTTGGAGTTCGGTAAGGGCGCTTCATATTAATACTTTCGTAGTATGCTAGCGTAAGGGCATTTCATATTCTACGTGGTTATGTTATTGTGTATGGATTTCTTGATCTGTGTCGAGCATGAAATGTTGTGATATGATTGAGTTTTTGCATGTATTTAATATGTGATTGAATATATGTCGTGAATTGTGTATTGCATGTTGAATTGCGTTTCTTCATGTCGAGCTTGCTCTTTGTATTTGACATGCGGTTGAATATATTGTGTTTAACTCTTTGAATATCGTATGGCGCGAATTATTCATCGAGTGAGCGAGCTAGGTGAGTCGTATGGCGTTTTGAGCCGTGACCGGATAGCGAGGTGCTAGGTCCCCTTTTTGTTTACGGGAGATTGACTAGACGCCGCCACGCTATGGGACCTGAGTTGACTGGCCCTAGGGAAGCGAGGATCCCAAGGCTTGCTGGACTTTCCGACATACTGATGCAGCGTGTGCATTCCGGAAAAATTATCGAGTCGAGAGAAAATGGATTTGCGAGTTGTGTCGAGTTTAGAGTGAGATGGTCGAGTCACGTCGGTGAATGTTATACTTTGCTGTTTGCTTTATATCTTTTATGTCGAGCTTATCTTGATTGTCGAGAAGTTGACCCTTTCCCGTGGTGCCTTCAATCCATGACGGTTACCCAGGCGATGTCGAGGGCGCAGGGAACTCGACAGTAGATGATGCCGAGGAGGAGCTCGACGAGGACCCGAGTGACGACCTCTATCTGTCGTGATTGATTATGTTGCTGGATGTTGTTTTTTTTATGGCTGTACCTTGTTTTTCTTTTGGAGTAGTATGTCGTGACCAGTTTGGGCAGTGTTTTGTTGTTTCAGGGTAGACTGGTGGTCTTACTTTTGGAGCAGCCCCCTGCGTGGGAGTCTGCCGGAAGTACCCCCAGGGTATGATTGCTCTTTTGAAGTCGTCGTACCTTAGGTGTATTTTCTTTGCACATTTGCTACTCTGTATTTTGTATACATTATTATTTAGAGTGATATATATATGTATGTTATGCATGTATGTTTTATTAGAATTTAAGTCTTGTGTCTTAGTTGCACCATGTTTGAAAAAGTCAGAATTACTCTGATGTGCACGAGTTGGTTTTATAAAAAAAAAAATATATCGTATTTTTAAAAGGCACAAGAGTTTTGTTTTTAAAACACATCTCATATAGGTTTATGTTGAGCTTGGTGTGTTGAGCTCGGTAACTCGAGCTCGGTATATTGAGCTCGGTAGCGGTCAGGAAGCGGTCGTTCTGTTGTTGGTATCGAGCGATTCAGTTCTAGAAACGTGCATAGGAGATTTGGGTGGTCACCGTGTCGGGTTATGTGTGTGGGTACCTAGTTGTATATGTTGATTGCTGTTTGATTAAGTGAAGCACTTATTGCTTGAAAAAAATTGTTTGAACTGTTTCTTGATTGAAGCAGTGTGTTTTAACACATCCTTGTTGTGAGATTCGGCGGGGTTTTGAACTTTGTGGAATCTAATGCCACCTCGTAGGAATACGGCAATGCAACGAGAACGTCGACATGGAACGAGCAATTCAAGCTATGGCCGAGATGGCGGCAGCCATGGCTCAACAATCACCGCCATGCAACTCAACAGTTAACGCGATGGCTCAACCAGACGGCGTTAACTCAGCAGAACTTGCAAGCGATAGCGGCGAGCGAAATCTTTGAAGCGAGAGGATTGGCCGACTTCAGGAAGCATGATCCACCGAAGTTCTACGGTGAGCCAAATCCGGATAAAGCTGATCTTTGGATGCAAGAGATCGAGAAGATCTTCGAGGCACTCCATTGCCCGGACAACGTGAAGGTCGACTATGCCACCTACTTACTGCTAGGAGACGCAGAGTATTGGTGGAGAGGAGTGAAGCAAACGTTTATAGCAGAACATCGCGAGATGACCTGGGAGCTTTTTCGTGAAAGGTTCTTGGACAAGTACTTCCCAGATACTGCACGAGCCGAGAAGGAGCAGGAATTTCTTCAACTGCAAAGAAGGCAACTCGGCGATGTCCGAGTATGCGGCCAAGTTCGAATCATTGGCGAGGTATTTCAGTCCATTTCGTGATCGAGTTGACCAGAGATGGTTGAGTGAGAGATTCCAGCGGATTGAGATTCGACATTCGAAGTCGATGGTGTCGTTGAGGATCGAAATCTCCAAGAGCCGATTGATCGGTGTGTCGAGGTAGAAGGAGTGAGAGCCACAAGAAGAAAGCTGTGGGCGGACGGTGAGACCCGAGTGCGGGGCGTAGATTCGCCTGAGAAGGAAAACAACCGCAGAAGAAGCCTTACGGCCGACCTCGGGGAACGACAGAGGGGAAAATATCGTCCGATGACCCAGGGAGCGAGTGGAGGTCGGCCGTGTCGAGGTGACTTGCTATCGATGTGGAAAGCGGGACATTATGCGAGTAGCTGTACTCGAAGGAGGAGGTGTGTTTCAAGCTGCAAGAAGCCAGGGCATTTTGCCAAGGATTGTCCTACACCTAAAGTGAACCGACTATGCTTGCGGCAAAGGCCAAAGGAAAGCGTCAAGTGGCTAAAGGCGAGTTTTCTCGCATGAGTGGCGAGGAAGCGAACGAGTGAAGATCTTATCCAAGGTGAATGTGAGATCGAGGTAAATCCTTATCCGTTCTTTTTGATTCGGGTGCAACCTATTCCTTTATTTCTTCGATTGTGTGAACCATTTGAACTTGATTGCCTTTCTTTGTTTAAATTAGTAGTTACAACCCGGTGCTAAAACCTTAGTCACAAACTGCATGTCTTAATTGTGTAGTGGTTATTCGAGTAGAAAGTTTGTGGTCAATTTGGTTTGTTTGCCTCTTAAGGTCTTAGATGTCATTCTCGGGATGGATTGGTTGTCACACCACCATGTCCTTTTGGGTGTGCCAGTAAAGCGTAATTTTCAGGACCTTGGAGTCTCCAATTATCTTTCTGCCGAACGTATTGGAGTTTCTTTGAAAGAAGGAACTAGGGAATACATGTATCTGGCTAGTTCGGAAGTTTTCCAGCAGATCGGCGTGAAGAATGTTCGGTGGTGTGTGACTTTGAGGGCGTTTTCCGAAGACGTGCCAGGGTTACCACCAAGACGAGAGGTCGAGTTCTCCATCGACCGATTCCAGGAGCGGGACCGATTTCCAAAGCGCCATACAGGATGTCTCTGCCGAGATGAAAGAGTGAAGTCCCGGATCGAACACTTGGAGTCGAAGCAATTCATACGACCGGCGTGTCACCGTGGGGAGCTCGGTGTTGTTGGTTAAGAAGAAGGATGGGCGATCAAGAGCGTGCGTGGACTACCGCGAGCTCAACAAGGTTACCGTGGAAGAACCGTTATCCGTTACCACGTATTGACGACTTGATGGATCAACTTCGTGGAGTGGCGATCTTTTCAAGATAGACTTGAAGTCGGGCTACCATCGATTCGGCGTGAAGGAGGAAGATGTCGCCAAAACAGCTTTCAGGACTAGATACGGTCACTACGAGTACTTGGTGATGCCGTTTGGAGTGACGAATGCGCCAGCTGTGTTTATGGACTACATGAACAGGATTTTCCATTCGTTTTTTGATCAGTTCGTTGTAGTGTTCATCGATGACATATTGATTTACTCGAGGAACCGAGAAGAGCACACAGAACACTTATGTCGAGTACTGCAAATATTACGAGATAAGCAACTCTATGCCAACCTGTCGAAGTGTGAATTTTGGCTTGAAGAGGTGAATTTTCTTGGTCACGTGATTTCCAGAGAAGGGATAGCTGTGGATCCAACTAAGATTGAGGCGGTGTTAGCGTGGGAACAGCCGAAGACGGTTGCCGAGATCAGGAGCTTTGTCGGCTTAGCAGGATATTATCGAAGATTCATTGAAGGTTTCTCGAAGATTGTCGCGCCTCTTACACGACTGACGAGGAAGGATCAACCTTTTGCCTGGACCGAGGAGTGCGAAGCCAGTTTTCAAAGAATGAAGAAGCTTTTGACGACAGCGCCTGTGCTGATCTTGCCTCAACCAGAAGAGCCTTTCGAGGTGTATTGTGATGCGTCACACCAGGGATTGGGATGCGTGCTGATGCAACATCGGAAGGTGGTCGCGTATGCTTCAAGACAGCTCAAGATTCACGAGAGGAACTACCCTACTCACGACTTGGAGTCGCGGCCAGATAGTTTTTCTTGGCCGAAGATATGGAGGCACTACCTTTACGGGAGCACTCTTCTGTTTTCAGCGATCACAAGAGATTGAAGTACTGTTCGACGAAAGAACTCAACATGCGTCAACGTAGATGGACAGAATTTCTCAAGGACTACGACTTTACGTTGGAATACCATCCGGTAAGGCTAACGAGTAGCAGATGCGTTGAGCGGGGAAGAGCGTTTTAACCTCGGTATTGATGATCAAGGAGTTGGAGATGCTCGAGAAGTTAGAGACTTGAAGTTGAGTGTCGAAGTTTCACCGGGAAGCCGAGATTTGGTATGCTTACCATTTCTAACAGATTGTTGGGCGAGATCCGAGACCAGCAAGTTCATGACGAGCTTACGCAAGAGAAGATCGATTGATAGCGCAAGTGGAAGGCGACGAATTTCACGTCGGAGCGGACGACATCTTGAGGTGCAATGGCCGAGTGTGCGTGCCTAACGATCCGAGCCGAGAAAGTTGATTCTCGACGAAGCGCATAAGAGCAACTTTAGTATTCATCCCGAGTTACGAAGATGTATCAAGACTTGAAGAAGTATTTTTGGTGGCCCGGAATGAAAAAGCAAGTGGCTGAGTACGTAGCTTCGTGTTTAACGTGTCAGAAATGAAGGTGGAGCACCAACGACCTGCGGGAATGCTACAATCGCTGACGCGTACTCAAAGTATGGAAATGGGACGGTATTTCCATGGATTTCGTTGTAGGTTTGCCGAAGACGCAGAAGAAGAATGATTCGATTTGGGTGATCGTCGACCGATTGACCAAATCGCTCATTTCTTACGGTGAGGTCGACATACAACGTAGAAAAAGCTGACCGAGATCTACATCGCGAGATAGTGCGACTTCATGGAATACCTCTTCGATCGTGTCGGACCGAGATCCGAAGTTCACGTCTCATTTTGGAGGGAATTGCAAGGAGCGATGGGAACCAAGCTCGAGGCTTAGCTCGGCATATCATCCACGCATCGACGGTCGGCCGAGAGAGAACGATCCAATCACTTGAAGATTTGTTGCGAGCTTATGCGTTAGATCACCGAGGAAGTTGGGACGACGTCTTACCATTGGTGGAGTTCACCTACAATGCAGTTTCCATGCGAGTATTGGAATGGCACCTTTTGAAGCGGCGTATGGGCGGAAATGTCGACGCCTCTTTGTTGGTACCAGGACGGCGAGCTTATCGTAGGACCAGATATGATCCAGCGGACTCACGAGAAGATCCGTTTGATCGAGAGATCGGATGTGAACATCTCAAAGTCGACGTAAGAGTTATGCGGACCAACGGCGTCGACCACTCGAGTTCGAGGAAGGAGAACATGTATTTCTTAGAGTCACCCCCACTCTTTGGAGTTGGTCGAGCGATCAAATCCAAGAAACTTACCCTAAATTTATTGGACCTTACAGATTCTTCGTCGTATTGGTCGATGGCATATCGATTGCCTTGCCACCATTCTTGTCGAACATCCACGACGTCTTCCACGTCTCACAATTGCGGAAGTATGTTTCCGACCCCTCTCATGTCATCGAACCGGATGTGATTCAACTGAAGGACGACCTATCTTTTGAAGCGTCACCAGCAAGGATCGTAGATCGGAAAGCCAAACAGTTGCGGAACAAAGAGATTCAACTTGTCAAAGTTGTGTGGGATCAAAAGACGGGAGATGCGACTTGGGAGCTGGAGGAGAAGATGAAGACTCAGTACCCTGAACTTTTCCGAGGTAAGGATCTTATTTGCAATTTCGAGGACGAAATTTTTTTAGAGGGAGAGATTGTAACACCTGAGGACGAGATCGACATCGTATTAGGACGACGTATCGAGACCTCGACCAAGACCTTGTGTCGAGATCCCGTGCCAAGACCGTTTGCCGAGGTCATTTGCCGAGCTGAGGAGACCACGTGCACTAGCTGCTGAGCTGAGGAGGTCGCGTGTCGAGTTGATGAAGTCGCTGCATCGAGCCGATGAGGACGCATGTCGATTTGAGAGGCCGCGTTCACGAACTCGTGTTAGAACCTTGTGCGCTTGCACGAGCACCCTGTCGACATCGTGTCGAGATGATACCTCGTATTCTTTCGAGCGTTATTCACGTTATTATTATATTGTTTGTAATAATTATTTTGTCGGCTTGACCGTTCTCGTCAGCGATGTCTAGACCGTTGGCCGAAGTGAGTAGAAGGTAATTATGAGAGGAACGATTTAACGGGTAGATGATTGATGGGATTGGCATCTTATAGCTGGAGTTACGATTATGCCCTTCCAGCTGTATTCACGATCGGTTTTCCCTCAAACACTCATTCTTTCTCTTTTCTTCTTTCTTCTTCCTTCCTTCTGCTCTGAGTTTCGTTGTTTTCTTCAAAAACTTCCATCGACGAAACCGTGAGTTCCATCGAGATTCTGCACAAGCTTTCTTCATCAACCTTGTTCATCATCATCTTCTCGACATATCTCGCCTGTTCGACCATCACCGTTGAGGTATGAAGAACAGATTTTTCTTTTCATCTGTGCTACTGTTTAGCGCTATTTCTTCTTCCATTTTTAGCCAGTTTTATGCTTCCAAATCATGTCAAATTGATGGGTTTTCTTCTTCACAATATTACCTATCTTTCTAACCGATTAATTGGGCTTGTAAAACAAATTTTCTTCCTCTGTTTTTACGCAATCGGCGATGCCTGTAAACCCCATTTTTGGTTCGTTTCGATTTCTTGTTTTTCATTCGTTGCTTACGTTATTGTTGTTGTCGATCTATCTGTTGAAGCATCAGATAACTTTTTCATGAACTTTGATCGAAATCCCTAACTTTGTGTTAGAGGAAAAATATATTTCAAGTTCTTGAGTTTTATATTTTCTGGGTTGTGGTTAAGTTTGGGATGAGAGCTAGATGTATTAGAACCCATGGATCGATCGAGTTATGTTTGTTTTAGGAAGTCGATTCAGAGATCGAGTGATTTCGAATCAAGGTGTACGGAAAGCGAATCAGGGGACGTGGAAGCGCCGGAATCGGATCGAGAAGCTATGCGTGTCGAGGTCGATCGAGAAGGATACGTGTCGAGGTCGATTGAGGGCCGATGCGATGTCGAAGTCGTTGTCGAGCTCGTTGAAGACAGTAGTGTCGAGATCGAGTAAGAGAAGTCGTTGTCGAGCTCTTTGAAGACAATTGTGTCGAGGTCGTTGTCGGCAAAGATTAGCTTGGAGTTCGGTAAGGCGCTTCACATTAATATTTTGGTAGTATGCTGGCGTAAGGGCATTTCATATTCTACGTGGTTATGTTATTGTGTATGGATTTCTTGATCTGTGTCGAGCATGAAATGTTGTGATATGATTGAGTTTTTGCATGTATTTAATATGTGATTGAATATATGTCGTGAATTGTGTATTGCATGTTGAATTGCGTTTCTTCATGTCGAGCTTGCTCTTTGTATTTGACATGCGGTTGAATATATTGTGTTTAACTCTTTGAATATCGTATGGCTAATTGTTCATCAGTGGCGAGCTAGGTGAGTCGTATGACGTTTTGAGCCGTGACCGGATAAGCGAGGGTGCTAGGTCCCCTTTTGTTTACGGGAGATTGACTAGACGTCGCCACGCTATGGGACTGAGTTGAGTATCCTAGGGAGAGCGAGGATCCCAAGGCTTGGCTGGACTTTCCGAGATCGGGTACGGCGTGTCCATTCCGGAAAAATTATCGAGTCGAGAGAAAATGGATTTGCGAGTTGTGTCGAGTTTAGAGTGAGATGGTCGAGTCACGTCGGTGAATGTTATACTTTCTTTGTTTGCTTATATCTTTTATGTCGAGCTTATCTTGAATTGTCGAAGTTGACCACTTTCCCGTGGTGCCTTCAATCCATGGCGGTTACCCAGGCGATGTCGAGCGCGCAGGAACTCGGCGATAGATGATGCCGAGGAGGAGCTCGACGAGGACCCGAGTGGCGACCTCTATCATCGTGATTGATTATGTTCTTTGGATGTTGTTTTTTTTTATGGCTGTACCTTGTTTTCTTTTGGAGTAGTATGTCGTGACCAGTTTGGGCGGTGTTTTGTTGTTTGGGGTAGGCGGTGGTCTTACTTTTGAGCGACCCCTGCGTGGGAGTCTGCCGGAAGTACCCCCAGGGTATGATTGCTCTTTTGAAGTCGTCGTACCTTAGGTGTATTTTCTTTGCACATTTGCTACTCTATATTTTGTATACATTATTATTTAGAGTGATATATATATGTATGTTATGCATGTATGTTTTATTAGAATTTAAGTCTTGTGTCTTAGTTGCACCATGTTTCGAAAAGCTGTAATTACTCTGATGTGCACGAGTTGGTTTTATAAAAAAAAAAAAATATATCGTATTTTTAAAAGGCACAAGAGTTTTGTTTTTAAAACACATCTCATCTAGGTTTATGTTGAGCTTGGTGTGTTGAGCTCGGTAACTCGAGCTCGGTATATTGAGCTCGGTAGCGGTCTGGAAACGGGTCGTTACAAGAATTAATATTTTATATTAATTCATGGTTCAAAAATCGTCGAAAAATTCTAACGAAGTTTTGCCATTTTTTGAATCACCGGATAGTTTTTATCCACAATAAAATTTTAAACGAACTCTGATTTCGATGTAAATAGAATCGTAACTTGTTGTGATTATGATTGAGTGTTTTCAATTGTTTTTATTATTTATGATAAATTATTATCACGCGGTGAATTAATTTCTAAGTAAATTAATTTTCGCGATTTAATCAGCGAAAGAATTAATCGGTAACGTGATTATTCGACACCGTATTTTTAGTACACTTAAGACTCTAGGATTAGGGAATAATTATCAGAAGAGAGGGATTAGATATTTAGACTTGTGATTAGATTAGAATTTAGCTTTTTAAGGTATAGGTGTCACACTTTTGGTGACTAATTATTTTATCCTTATCCTTAACCTTTCTTATCCAAGTGTTTTACCCTTTAATTAATTTTTTTTTTAATCCCTCCCATTTTTCCTTCAGTTGGCCGCAACCTCCCCTCCCCATTCTCACCCTCATTTCTTTTTCTTTCACTTTGTTCTTGAGAGAGAAGCTAAGGTTCCTTCCACGGCTTTCATCTAGTTCATCATTTTGGCTTGATTTCACCATCATAGCTCAACTATATTTGCTCCTAGCTTCTTCTTCTACTTGATTCCTTCTTCCAAACCTTGTAAGTAAGAAAGAGAACCAACTCTTCCTTCCCCATTTTTGAGCCAAAACCGCGGCCTCCTTAAATAGGTGTAGGAATTGTTTTTCTTACTTCATTTCTTGTTTTATGCTTTGTGTATTGTTTGATTGTGATCATGGAAGAGATGAACATATTTTTCCCCAATTTTCTTGAACCCTAGGTCGAATGGTACAATGGTATGGAGTTATGTGATTTTCCATGTGAATCATCTAATTGATTAGGGGTTCTTGGTCCTTAATAATTGTTATTGTTGTTGTTGTTGTCAATTTTGGTTTTGATCAAAGGAATTGTGAATTTTTGAGAAACCTTTGAGTGCTTGCTTGAAAGCCATGATAGGGTGATGGAATTGAGTATCGGTCTTGTTTTGGAAAAATTAAGTGTTTTGAGAAAAGGATTGAGTGTTGAATGGTTTTGTTTTGGTTGATTGGAAAGTCTTACAATTTTTTTTTTAAGATAGAAGGGTGTGGCCGAGAGCTCCTAAGGGCTTGAGGAAGGGAAAATTTTTGTGTTCTTAGCTCAAATTAGTTGTATTGGATTGTATTTCAAGTTTGGAAAGTTTTGGAAATAGTTTGATTAAATTGGAAGTTGTTTGATTGTTAAAGACAATGAGACACTTAAGGTAAATTGGGATTTTGTAATTCTAAAGCCAAGTGGAGCCTTAATTTAAGGATTTTGATGAAGAGTATTTGATCTTATGTTGTTTCATGTCTCAAGTTTTAAAAGAAAGTGAGTTTTAATCCTTAAAACCTTATCTTTCAACTTGGTGCATTATTCCAAGTAAGTTTAAGTCTTTAAAAACTTTTAATTTCAATTTGCTTATTGTTCCAAGTATGTGTACCTTATTAAAAAGATTGTGGGATTGAGTGACCTAGGGGTTAGGATTGTACTAATACCTAGGGAATTATTTTTGGGTGAACTAGAGTTGTACTAAGGTTTGGTGTGTTGTTTAGGATCCTTAAGGAAATGTTCATGCTGAATAGGATTGTGACGTATTTAACACGTGAGCTATTTGCTCTCAGAAAGGGCACTTCACATTCCATAATTGGTAATGTTTTAGTGATGTGTATAGATTATATTCGTATGCTTATGCTTGATGGATACTGATTTGTTAATTGCGAGTTGCTACGAATAGCTGAATTATTATGGTGCTGAAATTGCTAAGATGTTGTGTTACATGTATGCTTGATTAAGTTTTGAGATATGTGCTATGGAATTGGTGCTGGATAATTGAATATTTATTTGATTATGCCATATTAAAATATCATACGCATGATATGTTCATTGGAGTAGGCAAAAAGCATTGTCATGCATTATGGTAACCTCAACCTAAATATCCTGGGGAAGTGTATGCGCCCCAATGCTACGGCTGGAATTCGGGGGCATTGCTCGTTTAACCCTTTGCATGGAATATTATCGCATTAGTGACGTACCATGGCATACCAACGATTGACCATTGTAGGGTATTCCAAAATTATAAATAGTGGCATGTAGTTGCATTTGCAGAGCATTTATGCATTTTTACTGTCTTGCATATTGTGCTATATTATGTTATCTGCTTAAATAAGAAGTTGACCCTTGCCCGTGGTTCCTTCAATTGATGATGGTAACCCAGAGGATGGTGAATGCGGTGGAGATCCCAGCGATGACGACGTCGCCGGAGGGGACCTTTGACTTCTCGGATATGGAGATTCCCTTGGCCATGGAGTTCAACCCTTCTTCAGGATGGGTTGTATATACCGGGGATGTAGTAGAGACCTTCCGCGTAGATGGACTGGCCGTTCGACAAAAGATTCTCAGCATACCGTGAGCTTTCCTGTCTTGGTTGATCAGATTATGGCTGGCTGGCGTCGCACTCAGCAGGATCGAGTATCACCGACTTCTTCTTCTACTTCGGCTGATGAGTCCTTTAAGATTCCCAGGGAGATGACGTATCGTTACGCACCCATTCTTGGTGGTGCTAAGGTTAGGCGGACCATTCGTAAGTGTGTTGGCATGAGGCGTCAGGCGTTGGGAGCCTCTACTACACATGCAGTGGCAGATTCACCTAGCCTAGTAGCGGATTTGGAGCCAAAGCCGGAGGCTATGTCGACTCTTCCCGTACGTATCAGGACACCCACCCTGCCTGTGGATCCTTCTTCTGTTTGTCAGGTGTGTGGCGAGGTTGGATGCAGTGGCGTGGGATAGATTGACGATGTGCTGGTGGAGGAGGTGAGGCCGGATGGAGTACCTGCTTCTGTGCCTTTTGCGGATTTGACCGGAGACGATGAGGACGACCTGATGGAGGACGAAGAGGAGGACCCATTAGAGGATATGGATAGTGATGTGTAGATTTGGTTGTTGGTGATGTCAGTCAGTGTTGTACATAGTTTTGGTTGGTGACCAGTCAGTCTGTTAGTCTTTTGTGGTAGCGGTTGGTTAGATCTGGAGATTTTACTTTGGAGCAGCCCCCTGCGTGGGTAACTACCGGGAGTACCCCAGAAGTATGCTACTCTTATTAGGGTCTTCATACTTTAGGTGTATTCCTCTTGTGGATATTTATTTACCTTGTATTTTGTACAAACTTCGTGTATATCTTTTGGAAATGTATATATGTTTATATTTCAGTGGCATCTATCTTTTGCATAGTAGAATTCCATCATGTTTCTAAAACGTTGTGGATACTCAAATTGTGTTTTGCGAAAGAAATTTGTTTATAATTTTTTTTAAATTACCGTATTTTCCAAAGGACAAAAGAGTATCATTTTGAAAAGATCGTTACATTTAGAGTTAAGTTCTAGTTTAGTAGCGCTTCAGTAATGGGGTGTTACAAAAGGCTTAGCGAAATTTTTAGGCTAAGCGAATTTCTGTCAGATTTTCCTCACTTCTTTGAAATTTTACCCTCTTTTAATTCAACCTTGTACAATGTTTTAATCACATTAAAGGTAAATTAAGGAGATGAATCAAAGAAATTGAAATTCTTTATGATCAGTTTATGAATACGATGTTCGAATTTTGTTTTGGTCATTGACCTATAGGGTTTCAACCCTAGTTATGATGCAACATCAAATAAATTGAATTGCTTTATGTTTGACGCAATGGAATGGTAGTACTTTTGATTGGGAGGTTTGTTGGTCCGGTGTTGAACACGGCCAGTGGCAAACCTTGAGGTTGTTTGTGATTAGGATGTTTGTCGGTCCGATAGCTAACACAACCGGTGGCAGATTCGACGGTCCGGTAGCAAACACAGCCGGCGTTGGGGATCCTCTTGCAATTGAGCCAAGGGGGTACATATGAGGATTTCTTATGAATGATGTTGCATTGTTAATGACGATTTATGATTGATTTATGGCATTATGTTGCATTGTGTATTTCTCTTGGTTGTTACCCATTCATCGGGATCTTAACTCAATTTTAATTGAGCCAAGGGGATACATTCAGGATTATGTGTGAATTATGTTACATTGTGTATAATTCTTATGTTACCTTATGATATTATGATAATGGGAATAGTGTTGGTGAGGGGTCTGTAGAGGACTCAATGAGATTTTATCTCACTTTGTTCCCTTTTATTTTTAGTGACAGGTATTTGTTGAAGATGGTATAGCATTATTGGGACGCTCACACTTGGTCAGTGACAGAAGATGTCCAACTATGTATAGCCGGAACAAAAGTCGAGTCTTTTATGTTTTGTCTTATGCATTTAGATGAAGTCCAAGTGATATTAGGCAATAATTATAAACTTCAATTTCTTTCATTTTATTCTTCTTAATGTAAAGGGTTATGCTTAATTAAAGTAAGTTCTGCATATTAACACTCTGATTTATGTAAGCTATGTACAATTGATAAAGGGTTGTTAATGTCAAATCTCTTGATGATGTCTTAAGCATTCGAAGGTTTTTTTTCTCCAAGTTCTTGTATTTCGAAGAGTTTATTTTCTAATATTTACCGTGTAAGCAAAAAATTTTCTACGCTTACATTTAATACTTGATTAGTTCAGTAAGTAATTCCCTGATTAGTGTCGGGGCATTAATATATGCACAGATTGAGAAATAGCAAAATCTCAAAATGGAAGAGGTAGATTATATTGAAACATGAGAGAACGAGCAACATTAAGAATGTGCTGATGTTTTCTCTCTACAACCCCATTTTGTTGGGGAGTTTCAACACAAGTCTTTTGATGTAAAATACCTTTAGAAAGGTAAAAATCAGACATGGAAAATTCCAAGCCATTATCAGACCGAATGGTCTTAATAGAAATGCCAAATTGAGTATGCACAAAATCAACAAATTGCATAAGATGATTTCTGGTTTTAGATTTTGCATTCATGAGTTTAATCCAAGTGAACTTAGACTTATCATCAACAATGGTTAAAAAATATCTATTGCCATTAATAGAAATGGCCGAGAAAGGACCCCAAATATCAACATGTATGACATCAAATACATTATGTACAATAGAATTACTAAGAGAAAAAGAGAGTTTCTTTTGTTTTGCAAAGTGACAAGTATCACAATTTTTATTCAACAAACTTGGTATCTTATAATTAAGTTTCGGAACAAGATGATAACAAGTGCCATAGATCAATGTTTACAGAATCAGTGGAAACATGATTACAATGAATGGAACTAGAATATGTACTAAGGATTGGAAGAGAGAACACCATTGTATATAGTCTTCTAACTTGCCTAGCATTGGCAATCATCCTCTTTGAAAGGATATCCTGTATGTAACAAACACTGTCAGTAAATATGGCATAGCTTGAAGTGTTTGAGACAACTTACATACATAAATAATATTGGAAGACAAATTAGGAACAAATAGGGTGTCATAAAAGATAAGAGAAGGTGTCAAGATAAAGGTTCCTCTATAACAAGCAACAGTGGATTGACCATTAGGAAGGGAAATTGGTACTGATTTGATTGCTTTATGAGAAGCGTAACACCCCAATTTCTAAGAAAATTGTTTTAACAGTAAAATCCCAGCTACTTGAACGTAAGTCGTAAATATTGATCACCTCAATGATTTACTGAGAGTACGAAGAATTATTTTGACTTATTTTAATTAATTTATTTAATATAAATAATTATTATCTATGATGTCAATTCAAATTATTAGACAGCGTAGACGTACGCTGCTTTTAATGTGAATTCATCAATTAAGCTTTATTTAAGTTTTCTGTTTGACGCGGTAATGCGTATTTTTGTTGACTAAGAAAGTGATTGAATTAAATCAAGATGAAATTAAATTTAAGAATTAATATTTAATATTAATTCAAGGTTCAAAATTTGCCGAATAATTCTAATGAAGTTTTGCCGTATTTTGAATTGCCGAATAATTTTTATCCGCAATAAAAAATTTAAAATGAACTCCGATTTCGATGAAAATCGAAACGTAACTTATTGTGATAATGAGTTTGAGTGTTTTCGATTGTTTTATTATTTATGAATAAATTATTATCACACGGTGAATTAATTTCTAAGTAAATTAATTCGCGCGATTTATCGGCGAACGAATTATTGTTAACACAATTACTCAACGCCGTAATTTTAGGAGAACAAAACTCTAGGATTAGTAGGTAATCATGAGAAGAGAGATTAGGTGCCAAGGATTAGTGATTAGATTAGAATATCTCACTGATAAGTCTTCATCACATGTAGATTTATAGTGCTTAATTGGATATTTGTGTTGTGATTGAAGAGAATTCAAAGTGATTACTTGCTTAAATTGGGTGATTTAGTGTATTCACTTGGATTCGTTCTAACGTTTGTGCATTAGTGTTTTCTATGATTTTTTATCTCTAAGTGCACAGGAATGGGAGCATAGCCAAATGATTGACTTGAAAGCGCGTCTGAAAGCGCTGTTTCCTGACAAAGAAGATTCCAAAAGCTATATCTTGAGCCACACTAATCCAAATGATATGATATTAGTCTTGTTGGAAATATAGAAGAATTATCTACAACTTTGATGAAGAAATCGAGACCTAAATCAATATCTAAGTTGGGGTAATTTGTGCTACAAGTTGATAAGGTGATGATGCCCCAGCCTGACACCTATTCGATATTTTAATCATATCTAGAGTTGTAGGTGTCCAAATGAAATGAAACCGGTGCCATTGGAAAGCTAAGATCCATAGCTTCAACTTTTATGAAGACTCCTTGAGCTAATTCAGGCTTTACAGAGGTGAAAAATGCATCACAACATGGAAGAACGGGTGCAGGATTGATCGCGCGCGCGTGGAGCGCATTTTGTAACGACCCGTTTCCGGACCGCTACCGAGCTCAATATACCGAGCTCGAGTTACCGAGCTCAACACACCAAGCTCAACATAAACCTATATGAGATGTGTTTTAAAAACAAAACTCTTGTGCCTTTTAAAAATACGATATATTTTTTTTTTTATAAAACCAACTCGTGCACATCAGAGTAATTACAGCTTTTCGAAACATGGTGCAACTAAGACACAAGACTTAAATTCTAATAAAACATACATGCATAACATACATATATATATCACTCGAAATAATAATGTATACAAAATACAGAGTAGCAAATGTGCAAAGAAAATACACCTAAGGTACGACGACTTCAAAAGAGCAATCATACCCTGGGGGTACTTCCGGCAGACTCCCACGCAGGGGGCTGCTCCAAAAGTAAGACCACCAGTCTACCCTGAAACAACAAAACACTGCCCAAACTGGTCACGACATACTACTCCAAAAGAAAAACAAGGTACAGCCATAAAAAAAAACAACATCCAGCAACATAATCAATCACGACAGATAGAGGTCGTCACTCGGGTCCTCGTCGAGCTCCTCCTCGGCATCATCTACTGTCGAGTTCCCTGCGCCCTCGACATCGCCTGGGTAACCGTCATGGATTGAAGGCACCACGGGAAAGGGTCAACTTCTCGACAATTCAAGATAAGCTCGACATAAAAGATATAAGCAAACAGCAAAGTATAACATTCACCGACGTGACTCGACCATCTCACTCTAAACTCGACACAACTCGCAAATCCATTTTCTCTCGACTCGATAATTTTTCCGGAATGCACACGCCGTACCGTATGTCGGAAAGTCCAGCCGAAGCCTTGGGATCCTCGCTCTCCCTAGGACAGTCAACTCAGGTCCCATAGCGTGGCGACGTCTAGTCAATCTCCCGTAAACAAAAAGGGGACCTAGCACCCTCAGTTATCCGGGTCACGGCTAAAAAACGTCATACGACTCACCTAGCTCCTCACTCGATGAACAATTCGCCGCATACGATATTCAAAGAGTTAAACACAATATATTCAACCGCATGTCAAATACAAAGAGCAAGCTCGACATGAAGAAACGCAATTCAACATGCAATACACAATTCACGACATATATTCAATCACATATTAAATACATGCAAAAACTCAATCATATCACAACATTTCATGCTCGACACAGATCAAGAAATCCATACACAATAACATAACCACGTAGAATATGAAATGCCCTTACGCTAGCATACTACGAAAGTATTAATGTGAAGCGCCCTTACCGAACTCCAAGTTAATGCTGCTCGACAACGACCTCGACACAGCTGTCTTCAAAGAGCTCGACAACGACTTCTCTTACTCGATCTCGACACGGCTGTCTTCAACGAGCTCGACAACGACTTCGACACGTACCGTCCTCAATCGACCTCGACACGTATCCTTCTCACCGACCTCGACACGCGTAGTTCTCGATCCGGATTCCGCTTCCACGCCCCTGATTCGCTTTCCGTACACCTTGATTCGAAATCACTCGATCTCTGAATCGACTTCCTAAAACAAACATAACTCAGATCGATCCATGGGTTCTAATACATCTAGCTCTCATCCCAAACTTAACCACAACCCGTAAAAATATAAAACTCAAGAAC
The DNA here is from genome assembly GCA_037113605.1 of Calophaca sinica. Lineage (NCBI taxonomy): Eukaryota > Viridiplantae > Streptophyta > Magnoliopsida > Fabales > Fabaceae > Calophaca > Calophaca sinica. The sequence continues at coordinate 69,171,791 of CM073733.1, read as the reverse complement.
TTGAAATATATTTTTCCTCTAACACAAAGTTAGGGATTTCGATCAAAGTTCATGAAAAAGGTTATCGATGCTTCAACACATAGATCGACAACAACACTAACTAGAAGAAACGAATGAAAAACAAGAAACCGAAACGAACCAAAAATGGGGTTTCGGCACCGCTGATTGCGTAAAAACGAGAGGAAGAAAATTTGTTTTACAAGCCCAATTAATCGGTTAGAAAGATAGGTAATATTGTGAAGAAGAAAACCCATCAATTTGACATGATTTGGAAGCATAAAACTGGCTAAAAATGGAAGAAGAAATAGCGCTAAACAGTAGCACAGATGAAAAGAAAAATCTGTTCTTCATACCTCAACGAACAAGGTTACAGCTGGAAGGGCATAATCGTAACTCCAGCTATAAGATGCCAATCCCATCAATCATCTACCTGTTAAATCGTTCCTCTCATAATTACCTTCTACTCTGTCGGTCAACGGTCTAGACACGCGACGAGAACGGTCAAGCCGACAAAATAATTATTACAAACAATATAATAATAACGCTGAATAACGTTCGAAAGAATACGAGGTATCATCTCGACACGATGTCGACAAGGGTGCTCGTGCAAGCGCACAAGGTTCTAACACGAGTTCGTGAACGCGGCCTCCTCAGCTCGACATGCGTCCTCATCAGCTCGGTACGCGACTTCATCAACTCGACACGCGACCTCCTCAACTCCGCAGCTAGTGCACGTGGTCTCCTCAGCTCGGCAAATGACCTCGGTAAACGATCTTGGCACGGGATCTCGACACAAGGTCTTGGTCGAGGTCTCGATACGTCGTCCTAATACGATGTCGATCTCGTCCTCAGGTGTTACACATTTGGAGCGCAACCGGAGAGCAAATTCTGGTCCCTTGCTGTTTGTCTGCGCTCAGAGTGCACGCGAAGCGCACCCAGAGCGCTTCTGACGTGCTGAAACGTTAAAAACTCGTGTTTTTGATGTTTTGGATCATTCTTGACCATTCCAAAGACCTAAAAACGCTGGAGGCTTGTCAAGGGGTGCTAGGGATTCATTCTCCACCATCTCCAAGGAGGATTCAAGCTTGGGAACAAGGATTTGAGTCTTCAATGGAGTGGTTCTCTACCATTGTTTCTATTTTCTGGTTTGGTTTCTCTTTCTCCATGAGTAACTAAACTCTTTTAGGCTAGGGTGAGATGAATTTTGTGGAAACCCTTATGTAGTTGGATTCTATTATTTCAATGCAAGTTTATTCATGTTAATTGATCCTTCATCTCTGTTCTTAATGCTTTTTGATAATTGATAACTATTAAATTGAATTTGGGTTATGCTCACAATTGAAAAATTGGGGTTTTTAACTAGCACTGAGATTGTTGGACATATCTAAGGGTTATAGGAATATAATTCTATTTGGTATGAGTTTGTATGAATCTTTATTCTTTATGCTTGATTTAAGTAATTTGAACCTAAGGGATTAGGGCTTATTAGTTGAATCAAAGGGACTAAGAGGAAATGAATTTTGGTTAATCTAATTTAGAGGATTTAAACTTCAATTGTTCATGAGTATTGCTTGCATTGGTTTTGAATTCAATTGCATAAAAGTGGAAACAAAAGGATTCAACCCATAGTCGCCTTTAATTATTCGAATTCAATTACCTTTTATTATTTTCAGTCATTACAAATATCATCAATTTCAAATACCAAATATTCTGTTCTCGTTCAAAATTGTTACAAAGTTGTTGAGTTAATTAGTCAATCACAATCCATGTGGATTCGATCTTTTTATTACTTGACGACGAAATCGTACACTTGCGATTTAGTTTATCAAGTTTTTGACGCCGTTGCCGGGGATTGTTCAATTGATTTTTAACAAGGCAAACGAGTACTTTTTGAACAATTTTTTTTATTGTTTTTATTTTCTGTTTATAAAAAAAAATATTGTTATAATTGTTGCAGTGCTACTTACCTGTTCCTTTAGTGTTGTGCATGCGAGGTAAATAAACAGGTGAGCTGTTGTTTGACCCAGAAATATAAAGGACAACAACAAAATCAAGCCTCTGCTTCTACTTCTGTCATTACAACTCTAGTAGTAATGGGGGATGTACCCCCACCACCGCGCACCTTGGGCGATTTTGGGAGAAGGAACAATCCAAGGGGTGTCATGGCCTACCAACTGGAGGAAGCAAATGCTTTTGAGATCAAACCATCCCTGTTGAACACTCTCAAGCAAAACCAATTCGCTGGGGATGAAATTGAAGACCCAAATCAGAACTTGGTAACTTTCTATGAAATCTATGACACCTTCATGCTGAATGGAGTGACAGAGGGGAGCAAGAAACTAAGGCTTTTCCCTTTTACCCTGCGAGATAGAGCAAGAGATTGGCTGCACACTTTGCCTATAGGAAGCATCACTACTTGGGATGATTTGGAGGATAAATTTATGAACAAATTTTTTCCACCCTCCAAGTTCATCAAAAGAAGAGGTGAAATTCATGGGTTCCAGCAGAACCATATCGAAAATATGTATGAGGCTTGGGAGAGATTCAAGCTTCTTCTGAAAAGATGTCCCGACCATGGGTTTGATGAGTTTAATCAGATGCAGATGTTTTGCAATGGGTTGAGGCCAAATACAAGAATGATGCTGGATGCCTCAGCTGGAGGTACAATTAACAGTAAAACAGCTGAAGAAGCAAGAACTTTAGTAGAGCAAATGGCTTCCAATGAGCAGTTGTGTCAAAATGATAGAGGAACACAGGGTAGAAGAGGACTCCTTGAGCTAGAAACACAAGATGCACTCTTAGCTCAAAATAAATTGGTCTCTCAACAATTGGAAGCTATCACTAAGGAGCTTAAAGCGCTGAAAACGGGAGCCCTTATTCCCGCTCAGGTGAACCAGTTGAACAGGAACTTGAGATGTGACTTTTGTCAAGGACCTCATGAGAATGGAGGTTGCGATGCTAAGGGATTTTCGAATGAGCAAGCTAACTACATGGAAAATTTTCAAAAGCAAGGAAGGAATCCTTATTCTGACACATATTGTAACACCTGAGGACGAGATCGACCTCGTATTAGGACGTCGGATCGAGACCTCGACCAAGACCTTGTGTCGAGATCCCGTGCCAAGATCGTTTGCCGAGGTCATTCGCCGAGCTGAGGAGACCGCGTGCACTAGTCAGCCGAAATGGTGAGGAGATCGCGTGTCGAGCTGATGAAGTCGCGTACCGAGCTGAGGAGGCCGCGTGCACGAACTCGTGTTAGAGCCTTGTGCTTGCACGAGCACCCTAGTCGACATCGTGTCGAGATGATAACTCGTATTCTTACGAACGTTATTCAGCGTTATTATTATATTGTTTGTAATTATTATATTGTCGGCTTGCCATTCTCGTCGCGTGTCTAGATCTCTGACCTATAGAGTAGAGGGTAATCATGAGAGAGTAGCGATTAGATGGGTAGAATGACTGATGGGATTGGCATCTCATAGCTGGAGTTACGATTATACCCCTTCTCTCACCAGCTGTATACCACGACCAGTTCCCTCAACCACTCACTTTCTCTTTTCTTCTTTCTTCTTCCTTCCTTCTTTCTCTGAGTTTCGTTGTTTTTCTCCAAAAACTTCCATCGAAGAAACCTTGAGTTCCATCGAGATTCTGCACAAATTTTCTTCATCAACCTTGTTCCTCATCATCTTCTCGACCTATATCTCGCCTGCTCGACCACCATTTGAGGTATGAAGAACAGATTTTTCTTTTCCTTCGTACTACTGTTTAGCGCCATTTCTTCTTTCCATTTTAGCCAATTTTATGCTTCCAAATCATGTCAAATTGATGGGTTTTCTTCTTCACGATACTACCTACCTTTCTAACCGATTATTTGGGCTTGTAAAACAAATTTCTTCCTCTGTTTTTCTGCGGTAGGCGCACTTTAAACCCTTCATTTTTGGTTTGTTTCGTTTTCTTATTTTTCGTTTGTTGCTTCTTGTTGTTGTTGTTGTCGATCTATCTGTTGAAGCATCAGATATCCTTTTTCATGAACTTTTGATCAAAAAAACCCTAACTTTGTGTTAGAGGAAAAATATATTTCAGTTCTTGAGTTTTTATATTTTCTGGGTTGTGGTTAAGTTTGGGATGAGAGCTAAGTGTTATTAGAACCCAGAGATCGAACTGAGTTGTGTTTGTTTTAGGAAGTCTGGTTCCCGAGATCGTGTGATTTCCGAATCGAGGTGTACGGGAAAGCGAATCCAAGGACGTGGAAGCAGCGGAATCCAGATCGAGAACTGTACGTGTCGAGGTCGACTGAGAAGTGTACGTGTCGAGGTCGATTAAGGACGGTACGTGTCGAAGTCATTGTCGAGCTCGTTGAAGACGGACGTGTCGAGGTCGTTGTCGAGCAGCGTTATCTTGGAGTTCGGTAAGGGCAGCTTTTAGACATTATTAAGACTTTATTTTTATTGTTATATTTCTATATGGACTCCTTGATTGGTGTCGAGCTTGGAATGTTGTGATATGATTGGGTTTTTGCATGTATTTGATATGTGATTGAATATATGTTGTGAATGGTGTATTGCTGTCGAATTGCGTTTCTTCATGCAGAATGTTTTATTGCTTAAATGTCGAATTGCGTTTTCTTCATGTTAAGCATGCTCTCTTTATTTGATATGTGATCAAGTAAGTTGTGTTACTCTTTGACATGCGGCGAGCTAATCATCGAAAGTGAGAGAGCTAGGAGTCGTATGACGTTGGAGCCGGACCCAGATAATCGAGGGTGCTAGGTCCCCTTTTGTTTATGGTGGATTGGCTGGCGTTGTAGCATTATCAGTTTGGGGATGGACCTGCTGATTAATGTATGGAATTCGGTTTGGGGATGGACCTGCCGTTTACCTATTACGTCAGTTTGGGGATGGACCTGCTGACGATATTCCGGAATAAGAGTTGTGTCGAGTTAGAGTGAGATGGTCGAGTCACGTCGGTGAATGTTATACTTTGCTGTTTGCTTATATTCTTTATGTCGTGCTTATCTTGTATTGTTGAGAAGTTGACCCTTTCCCGTGGTGCCTTCAATCCATGACGGTTACCCAGGCGATGTCGAGGGCGCAGGGAACTCGACAGCAGACGATGCCGAGGAGGAGTTCGACGAGGACCAGGGTGACGACCTGTACTTGTCGTGATTGATTATGTTTGTTCGACGTATTTCTTTTGATGACTGTACTTGTTTTTCTTTTGTGTTCGGAGGTCGTGACCAGTTTGGGCAGTATTGTTTTGTCGTTTCAGGGTAGACTGGTGGTCTTACTTTTGGAGCAGCCCCCTGCGTGGGAGTCTGCCGGAAGTACCCCCAGGGTATGATTGCTCTTTTGAAGTCGTCATACCTTAGGTGTATTTTCTTTATACATTGCTACTCTGTATTTTGTATACATTATTATTTCGAGTGATATATATATGTATGTTATGCATGTATGTTTTATTAGAATTTAAGTCTTGTGTCTTAGTTGCACCATGTTTCGAAAAGCTGTAATTACTCTGATGTGCACGAGCTGGTTTTATAAAAAAAAAATAGACCGTACTTTTTAAAAGGCACAAGAGTTTCGTTTTAAAACACATCTCATACAGGTTTAGTTGAGCTCGGTGTGTTGAGCTCGGTAACTCGAGCTCGGTATATTGAGCTCGGTAGCGGTCCGGAAACGGGTCGTTACATTGTTGGTATCAGAGCAGTTCGGTTCTGACCGAGCTGTGCATAGGAATTTGGACTGGTCACTGTGTCGGGATATGTGTGTTGGGTACCTAATTGTATTATGTTGATTGCTGTTTGATTAAGTGAAGCACTTATTGCTTGAAAAATTGTTTGAACTGTTTCTTGATTGAAGCAGTGTGTTTTAACACATCCTTGTTGTGAGATTCTGACAGGGTTTTGAACTTTGTGGAATCTAATGCCACCTCGTAGGAATACGATACCAGAATCGAGAACGCCGACATGGAACGAGCTATTCAAGCTATGACCGAGATGGCGGCAGCCATGGCCCAAAGAATCACCGCCGCAACTCAACAGGCTAACGCGATGGCTCAATGAACGGCAAATGCGTTAACTCGCCAGAACTTGCAAAGAACAAAGAACGAGCAGAGCGAAATGTCAAGCTTGAGGATCGCGCACTTCAGGAAGCATGATCCACCGAAGTTCTACGGTGAGCCAAATCCAGACAAGGCTGATCTTTGGATGCAAGAGATCGAGAAGATCTTCGAGGCACTTCATTGCCCGGACAACATGAAGGTCGATTACGCCACCTACTTGCTGCTAGGAGACGCAGAGTATTGGTGGAAAGGAGTGAAGCAAACATTTATAGCGGAACGTCGCGAGATGACCTGGGAGCTTTTCCGTGAAAGGTTCTTGGACAAGTACTTCCCAGATACTGCACGAGCCGAGAAGGAGCAAGAGTTTCTTCAATGCGCAGAAGGCAACTTCGGCGGTGTCCGAGTATGCGGCCAAGTTCGAGTCGCTTGCGAGGTATTTCAGTTCATTCCGTGATTGAGCTGACCAAAGATGGTTGAGTGAGAGATTCCAACGGGGATTGAGATTCGACATTCAGAAGTCGGTGGTGTCGCTGAGGATCAGAAACCTCCAAGAGCTGATTGATCGCTGTGTCGAGGTAGAAGGAGTAAGAAGCCACAAGAAGAAGACTGTTGTGGGCAGACCAGTGAGACCCCAGAGTGCGGGGCAGAGATTTGCACAGAACGGAAAACAACTGCAGAAGAAGCCGTACGACCGACCTCAGGGGAACGACAATAGAGGACAATATCGTCCGATGACCCAGGTACCGAGGAGTGGAGGTCAGACCGGTGTCGAGGTGACTTGTTTCCGTTGTGGAAAGACGGGACATTACGCCAATAATCGTACTTTCGGAAGGAGGGGTATGCTACAATCAGAAGAAACCAGGCATTTTGCCAAGGATTCACCTACCCCTAAAGCTGCACCGACTATGCTTGCGACAAAGGCCAAAGGGAAGCGTCACGTGGCTAAAGGCAGAGTCTTTTGCATGAGTGGCGAGGAAGCAGAACGAGCTGAAGATCTTATCCAAGGTGAATGTGAGATCGAGGGTAAATCCTTATCTGTTCTTTTTGATTCATGCGACCCATTCCTTTATTTCTTCCGATTGTGTGAACCATTTGAACTTGATCAGGATCGCTTTACTGCTCAAACTGGTAGTTACAACCCCAATTGCTAAAACCTTAGTCACAAACACCGCATGTCTTAATTGTGTAGTGGTTATTGAGTAGAAAATTTGTGGTCAATTTGGTTTGTTTGCCTCTTAAGGGCTTAGATGTCATCCTCGGGATGGATTGGTTGTCACACCACCATGTCCTCTTGGTGTGCCCGTGAAAACCGTAATTTTTCCAGACCTTGGAGTCTCCAATTATCTTTCTCACGACGTATTGGAGTTTCTTTGAAAGAAGGAACTAGGGAATACATGTATCCGCCAGCTCGGAAGTTTTCCAAACAGATCGACGTGAAGAATGTTCGGTGGTGTGTGACCTTGAGGACGCTTTTTCAGAAGACGTGCCAGGGTTACCACACGAGAGGTCGAAGTTCTCCATCGACACGATTCCAGGACGGGACCGATTTCCAAAGCGCCATACAGGATGTCTCTCGCCGAGATGAAAGAAGCGAAGTCCCAGATCGAACACTTGGAGTCAAAGCAATTCATACGACCGAGCGTGTCACCGTGGGGAGCTCCAGTGTTGTTGGTTAAGAAGAAGGATGGACGATCAAGACTGTGCGTAGACTACCGCGATCTCAACAAGGTTACTGTGAAGAACCGTTATCCGTTACCACGTATTGACGACTTGATGGATCAACTTCGTGGAGCGGCGATCTTTTCCAAGATAGACTTGAAGTCGGGCTACCATCAGATTCGCGTGAAGGAGGAGGATGTCCCCAAGACAGCTTTCAGGACAAGATACGGTCACTACGAGTACTTGGTGATGCCGTTTGGAGTGACGAATGCGCCAGCTGTGTTTATGGATTACATGAACAGGATTTTCCATTCGTTTTTGGATCAGTTCGTTGTAGTATTCATCGACGACATACTGATCTACTCGAGGAACCGAGAAGAGCACGCAGAACACTTATGTCGAGTACTGCAGATATTACGAGATAAGCAACTCTATGCCAACCTGTCGAAGTGTGAATTTTGGCTTGAAGAGGTGAATTTTCTTGGTCACGTGATTTCCAAAGAAGGGATAGCTGTAGATCCAACTAAGATCGAGGCTGTGCTAGCGTGGGAACAATGAGGACGGTTACGAGGTCGAGTTTTGTCGGCTTAGCAGGATATTACCGAAGATTCATTGAAGGTTTCTCGAAGATTGTCGCGCCTCTTACACGATCGACGAGGAAGGATCAACCTTTGCTTGACCGAGGAGTGTGAAGCCGCTTTTCAACGATCAAGGAGCTTTTGACTACTGTGCTTGATTTTGCCTCAACCGTAAGAGCCTTACGAGGTGTATTGTGATGCGTCACACTAGGGATTGGGATGCGTCTTTGATGCAACATCGGAAGGTGGTCGCGTATGCTTCAAGACGACTTAAGATTCACGAGAGGAACTACCCTACTCACGACTTGAGCCGGCGGCAGAGTTTTTGGCGTCAAGATATGGAGGCACTACCTTTATGGGAGCACTCATCGCTTTCAGCGATCACAAGAGCTTGAAGTACTGTCGACCAGAAAAGAGCTCAACATGCGCCAACGTAGATGGACATAATTTCTCAAGGATTACGACTTTACGTTGGAATACCATCCCTGAAGGCTAACGTAGTAGCGGATGCATTGAGCGGGAAAGAGCGCTTTTAACCGGCAATGATGATCAAGGAGTTGGAGATGCTCGAGAAGTTCCGAGACTTGAAGTTGAGTGTCGAAGTTTCACCGGGAAACCGAGATTTGGTATGCTTACCATTTCTAACAGATTGTTGGACGATATCCGAGACCAAAGAAGTTCATGACGAGCTTCGCAAGAGAAGATTGATTGATAGCGCAAGGGAAGGCGACGAATTCCAAGTCGGAGCGACGACATCTTAAGGTGCAATGGCCGAGTATGTGTACCTAACGAGTCGAGCCGAGGAAGTTGATTCTCGACGGCGCATAAGAGCAACTTTAGTATTCATCCAGGAGTTACGAAGATGTATCAAGACTTGAAGAAGCATTTTTGGTGGTCAGGAATGAAGAAGCAAGTGGCGAGCACGTAGCCGTGTTTAACGTGTCGAAAGCGAAGGTGGAGCACCAACGACCTGCGGGGAATGCTCTGATAAACAGCGTGCGGTTTGGAAATGGGATAGTATTTCCATGGATTTCGTTGTAGGTTTGCCGAAGACGCAGAAGAAGAATGATTCGATTTGGGTGATCGTCGAATCGATTGACCAACCGCCATTTCTTACCGCGAGGTCGACATACAACGTGGAAAAGCCGACCGAGATCTACATCGCGGAGATAGCACGACTTCATGGAATACCCTCTCCGATCGTGTCGGACCGAGATCCGAAGTCCACGCCTCATTTTTGGAGGGAATTGCAAGGAGCGATGGGAACCGAGCTCAGGCTTAGCTCGACATATCATCCACGCATCGACGGCCGATCGAGAGAACGATCCAATCGCTTGAAGATTTGTTGCGAGCTTGCACGTTAGATCACCGAGGAAGTTGGGACGACGCCTTACCGCTGGTGGAGTTCACATACACAACAGATTTCCATGCGAGTATTGGAATGGCACCTTTTGAAGCAATCGTATGGACGGAAATGTCGACGCCTCTTTGTTGGTACCAGGGCGGCGAGCGAACTGTTGTGGGACCAGATATGATCCAGCCAGACTACCGAGAAGATCCGCTTTGATCGAGATCGGATGCGAACATCTCAAAGTCGGATGTAAGAGTTATGCACCAACGACGCCGACCACTCGAGTTCGAAGAAAGAGAACATGTATTTCTTAGAGTCACCCCCACCATCGGAGTTGGTCGAGCGATCAAATCCAAGAAACTTACCCCTAAATTCATTGGACCTTACCAGATTCTTCGTCAGATCGGCCCAGGCATATCGATTGCCTTGCCACCATTCTTGTCGAATATTCACGACGTCTTCCACGCCTCACAATTGCGAAGTATGTTTCCGACCCTCTCACGCCATCGAGCGGATGTGATTCAACTAAAGGATGACCTATCTTTTGAAGCATTACCAAAGAAGGATCGCTGATCTGGAAAGCCAAACAGTTCGCGGAACAAAGAGATTCAACTCGTCAAAGTTGTGTGGGATCAGAAGACTGGAGATGCGACTTGGGAGCTGGAGGAGAAGATGAAGACTCAGTACCCTGAACTTTTCCGAGGTAAGAATCTTATTTGCAATTTCGAGGACGAAATTTTTTTAGAGGGAGAGATTGTAACACCTAAGGACGAGATCGACCTCGTATTAGGACGTCGGATCAAGACCTCGACCAAGACCTTGTGTCGAGATCCCGTGCCAAGATCGTTTGCCGAGGTCATTCGCCGAGCTGAGGAGATCGCGTGCACTAGCTGCTGAGCTGAGGAGATCGCGTGTCGAGCTAATGAAGTCGCGTACCGAGCTGAGGAGGCCGCGTGCACGAACTCGTGTTAGAGCCTTGTGCTTGCACGAGCACCCTAGTCGACATCGTGTCGAGATGATAACTCGTATTCTTACGAACGTTATTCAGCGTTATTATTATATTGTTTGTAATTATTATATTGCTCCGCCACTGCTCGTCGCGTGTCTAGATCTCTGACCTATAGAGTAGAGGGTAATCATGAGAGAGTAGTGATTAGATGGGTAGAATGACTGATGGGATTGGCATCTCATAGCTGGAGTTACAATTATACCCCTTCTCTCACCAGCTGTATACCACGACCAGTTCCCTCAACCACTCACTTTCTCTTTTCTTCTTTCTTCTTCCTTCCTTCTTTCTCTGAGTTTCGTTGTTTTTCTCCAAAAACTTCCATCGAAGAAACCTTGAGTTCCATCGAGATTCTGCACAAATTTTCTTCATCAACCTTGTTCCTCATCATCTTCTCGACCTATATCTCGCCTGCTCGACCACCATTTGAGGTATGAAGAACAGATTTTTCTTTTCCTTCGTACTACTGTTTAGCGCCATTTCTTCTTTCCATTTTAGCCAGTTTTATGCTTCCAAATCATGTCAAATTGATGGGTTTTCTTCTTCACGATACTACCTACCTTTCTAACCGATTATTTGGGCTTGTAAAACAAATTTCTTCCTCTGTTTTTCTGCGGTAGGCAGCGCCCAGAAACCCTTCATTTTTGGTTTGTTTCGATTTCTTATTTTTCGTTTGTTGCTTCTTGTTGTTGTTGTTGTCGATCTATCTGTTGAAGCATCAGATATCCTTTTTCATGAACTTTTGATCAAAAAAACCCTAACTTTGTGTTAGAGGAAAAATATATTTCAGTTCTTGAGTTTTTATATTTTCTGGGTTGTGGTTAAGTTTGGGATGAGAGCTAAGTGTTATTAGAACCCAGAGATCGAACTGAGTTGTGTTTGTTTTAGGAAGTCTGGTTCCCGAGAACGTGTGATTTTAATCGAGGTGTACGGAAAGCGAATCCAAGGACGTGGAAGCGGCCGGAATCGGATCGAGAATCAATGCGTGTCGAGGTCGACTGAGAAGTGTACGTGTCGAGGTCGATTAAGGACGGTATGTGTCGAAGTCATTGTCGAGCTCGTTGAAGACGGACGTGTCGAGGTCGTTGTCGAGCAGCGTTATCTTGGAGTTCGGTAAGGGCAGCTTTTAGACATTATTAAGACTTTATTTTTATTGTTATATTTCTGTATGGACTCCTTGATTGGTGTCGAGCTTGGAATGTTGTGATATGATTGGGTTTTTGCATGTATTTGATATGTGATTGAATATATGTTGTGAATGGTGTATTCTTTGTCAGTGCGTTTCTTCATGCGAGAATGTTTTATTGCTTAAATGTCGAATGTGCGTTTTCTTCATGTTAAGCATGCTCTCTTTATTTGATATGTGATCAAGTAAGTTGTGTTACTCTTTGACATGCGGCGAGCTAATCATCGAGTGAGAGAGCTAGGAGTCGTATGGCGTTTTTGAGCGGACCCAGGATAGCGAGGGTGCTAGGTCCCCTTTTTGTTTATGGTGGATTGGCTAGCGTTGTAGCATTATCAGTTTGGGGTTGGACCTGCTGATTAATGCATGGTATCGGTTTGGGGTTGGACCTGCCGTTTACCTATTACGTCAGTTTGGGGATGGACCTGCTGACGATATTCCGGAATAAGAGTTGTGTCGAGTTTAGAGTGAGATGGTCGAGTCACGTCGGTGAATGTTATACTTTGCTGTTTGCTTATATTTTTATGTCGAGCTTATCTTGAATTGTTGAGAAGTTGACCCTTTCCCGTGGTGCCTTCAATCCATGACGGTTACCCAGCGATGTCGAGGGCGCAGGAACTTCGGCACAGACGATGCCGAGGAGGAGTTCGACGAGGACCAGGGTGACGACTGTACTTGTCGTGATTGATTATGTTTGTTCGACGATTTCTTTTGATGACTGCATTTGTTTTTCTTTGTGTTCTGAGGTCATGACCCGGCCAGCGTGATTGTTTTGTCGCTTCGTGGTAGACTGGTGGTCTTACTTTTGGAGCGACCCTGCGTGGGAGTCTGCCGGAAGTACCCCGAGGGTATGATTGCTCTTTGAAGTCGCCATACCTTATGTGTATTTTCTTTATACATTGCTACTCTGTATTTTGTATACATTATTATTTCGAGTGATATATATATGTATGTTATGCATGTATGTTTTATTAGAATTTAAGTCTTGTGTCTTAGTTGCACCATGTTTCAAAAGTCAGAATTACTCTGATGTGCACGAGCTGGTTTTATAAAAAAAAATAGATCGTATTTTTAAAAGGCACAAGAGTTTCGTTTTAAAACACATCTCATACAGGTTTAGTTGAGCTCGGTGTGTTGAGCTCGGTAACTCGAGCTCGGTATATTGAGCTCGGTAGCGGTCCGGAAACGGGTCGTTACACATATAATCCTGGGTGGAAGAATCATCCCAACTTTTCTTGGAAACAGCAAGATATCCCATCATCAAGCAACCCTCCACAACCTCAAAAGCAAGAGAAGCCAAATCAATTAGAAGAAGCTCTCACTCAATTCATGAAGATGACTCAATCCAACTTCCAGAATATCCATTCCAACTTTCAGACTCATGAGTCTTATTTCAAGAACCAAGAGGCCTCTATCAAAAATCTGGAGAGTCAAATTGGGCAACTCTCAAAGCAACTCATGAGCAAACTAAAGGTAAGTTTTACAGCACACGGTGATAATCCTAAAAATGAGAACTGTAGTGCAATTACTTTGAGAAGTGGAAAAATAATGTCTGAAGTTGAGGGGAAGAAAAAGAGTGAAAAAAGTGAGGTGGATGGAGTTAAAAATGAGAGCAGTAAAAACAAAGAAAAAGAAGAAAAAAGGGAGGTTGAGAAGAAGTCCAACTTAGGAGAAGGAGGCATAGTTATAATCGAGCAGTGCGGTGGGAAATAAGCCCAAAGTGGTTCCTCCATATAAGAAGCTGCCATATCCTCCTGTGAGCAAGAAAAAGGAGAAGGATGAACAATTCTCTAAGTTCATGGATGTCTTCAAGCGCCTCCAGATCAACATTCCTTTCGCAGAAGCTCTTGAGCAAATGCCTTTATATGCCAAATTCATGAAGGAATTGTTGACTAAGAAGAAGAAATTCAAAGAAGATGATACTGTAACTTTGACAGAAGAGTGTAGTGCCATCATTCAAAGAAAGCTCCCTCCAAAGTTGAAAGACCCTGGAAGCTTCACAATTCCCTGCACTATTGGGAATTTAAATATTGACAAAGCCCTTTGTGATTTGGGAGCTAGCATCAATTTGATGCCGTTATCTATGTTGAAGAAGCTGGGAGGAGGTGAAGTCAAGCCTACAAAAATGACACTGCAGCTGGCAGATAGGTCAATCAAATACCCTTATGGAGTTATGGAAGATGTATTGGTAAGGGTTGGCAAATTCCTTTTTCCGGCAGACTTTGTGATCCTTGACATGGAGGAAGACAAGGAGGTCCTTCTTCTTCTTGGAAGACCTTTCCTAGCTACAGGAAGAGCCTTGATTGATGTCCAACAAGGTAAATTAATTTTGAGGTTCCAAGATGAGAAAAAGACTTTCAATGTGTTTGAGGCTATGAGGCATCCTGATGACACCAAAAAGTGCTCTAGAATTGATGTGGTTGGGCAGCCGGTTGGAGGGAATCTTGATCAAGACCGACTTTCTAAACCCTTAGAGAAGGTGACAATGAATTCTGTTGAGGAGATGTCTGAAGAGCTGGATGATGGGATGGAAAAAATTTTAGTGCAGAAAAAAGGAAGAAAAGGAAAGAGTAGTCTGCATATGGGCCATGGGAAACAATTCCCAAATTGCAAAATTGCAAAGAAGGCACATGTAGAACCTACTCATTCTTGTGAAAAGTGCACCAAACAGGCGAGGGATGACAATGTCCACCCACATAAATTCAAGAGGAGAAAAAGGAGACCAATGCGAAAAAGGGAAATGATTTCTATGCAAGCACTCAGGGCTATGGGTGTGCATCTTCCCAAGGAAGGTGGTGCTTCAATCTTCTTTTCCTCCTTAAAGGAGCCTTGATCGACTCCTTTAAGCGTCAAGCTAGTGACGTTAAAGAAGCGCTTCATGGGAGGCAACCCATTGGTGGTGATGTTAGGCGGCCCACCTTTCTCATTTCAAGTTAGCGGTTGAGTCGAGCGGCTCAACACACGGGTTCTACCTTTCTTTCCCTTCTTTTGCTATTTATTTTTTTTTATTTTTTTTATGTTGAATTTATTTTCGTTTGTGTGTGAAGTTGATACCATGCACCCTATGACTGAGCTCTTGTTCCTTTATGGAATTCCTTTTCATCTGAGAATTTGTTTGTGAACTGTACTCTTATTGTGTGCATGATGTGTATGATCAAGGAGCTGAAATTTTTATTGACATGAACCATTTTAAGCAGCTTCTTGTAACCGTAACTTTTGAGAATTTCAGTGGTCATGAATCTTTTCCCATTACAAAAGCAAAATTTGTGAGTGTTTGAGCCTAAACAGAAATTTATTTATTCTTGAGTGCTCTACCATTTGGATGAATTCTTTAGAACTTGACTCAGTTCTTGATTGCTTTTGCATTGCATGTGAACACACACACAGATGATTGAGATCTTTATTTTTGTTTGAACAGCTAGAGCCTTGGATTGCCTACCCTTGTGATATTATCCTTTGCTAGCCCTTTTTGAGCCTTAAGCCTGTTTGTTGAATTTTAAGCTCAATACAAGCTAATAACTGGAAAAACCAATTATCCCTTTAAATTGGAGTTGAGAGATTGTTTTCTATAAAATTGGTTATTTGGTTGTGAATTAAGTTTGGGGTTGCTTGAGGGCAAGCAACAATCTTAAGTTTGGGGTGGCTACACAAAGCATGTGCATGTAGTCATTTCAGAAAAATAAAATAAAAATGAACAAGCCAGAGGAGAACAACAATAAAAAGATTCAAATTGTTATTTCAAAAAAAAAAAGAGAAAAGAAAAGAAAAATCAAAGTGAGAAAGCAAGGAAAAAGTTTTCCTGTGGTTTGTTGATACTAAAGTTGAAGGTGATTGGGAGAAGTTTGTGAATTGATACAAGGTATGGATAAGAAATAATAGAGGAATCTCTTAACTCCAATTAAGTTAGCCTAGATCCAAAGAAATATCCTACCTTACCTAAGCCCCATTTCACCCTTTGAAAAGATCTCATAATGTGTGTGGCATTTGTGTGTTTTTGCTTTCTTAGAATTTTGTCAAGCCTATGGTAGATGATTGCATTTGGTGTGAGTTGAGTGTAAACAGTACCCTGAGACACTTGAGTGGAGTGAAACACATTATTTGGAAAGGTGTAATGGGAATTGATTTGTTGAACTGAGTAAATAAATTCATTTTGGTTACTTGAGTTGTGATAATTGGAAATCATGAATACAAAAGAGTAAGTGAATTGATTGTGCATGGATTGTCAAAAATTTTTATGAAAAGTTCACCTAGATGAATTGGAATTATTTGAAATCCAACCTATGTTTTTGATTGAGTTTGCTTGAGGACAAGCAAAGAGCTAAGTTTGGGGTTGTGATAAGTCTTCATCACATGTAGATTTATAGTGCTTAATTGGATATTTGTGTTGTGATTGAAGAGAATTCAAAGTGATTACTTGCTTAAATTGGGTGACTTACTGTATTCACTTGGATTCGTTCTAACGTTTGTGCATTAGTGTTTTCTATGATTTTTATCTCTAAGTACAGGAATGGGAGCATAGCCAAATGATTGACTTGAAAGCGCCTCGAAAGTCTACTGTTTCTACGACAAAGAAGATTCCAAAAGCTATATCTTGAGCCACACTAATCCAAATGATATGATCTTAGTCTTGTTGGAAAGATAGAAGAATTATCTACAACTTTGATGAAGAAATCGAGACCTAAATCAATATCTAAGTTGGGGTAATTTGTGCTACAAGTTGATAAAGTGATGTTGTCCCAGCCTGACACCTATTCAATATTTTAATCATATCTAGAGTTGTAGGTGTCCAAATGAAATGAAACCGGTGCCATTGGAAAGCTAAGATCCATAGCTTCAACTTTTATGAAGACTCCTTGAGCTAATTCAGACTTTACAGAGATGAACAATGCATCACAACATGGAAGAACGGGTGCAGGATTGATCGCGCGCGCGTGGAGCGCATTTGGAGCGCAACCAGAGAGTAAATTCTGGTCCCTTGCTGTTTGTCTGCGCGTAGAGTGCGCGCGAAGCGCACCCAGAGCGCTTCTGACGTGCTGAAACGTTAAAAACTCGTGTTTTTGATGTTTTGGATCATTCTTGACCATTCCAAAAACCTAAAAACGCTGGAGGCTTGTCAAGGGGTGCTAGGGATTCATTCTCCACCATCTCTAAGGAGGATTCAAGCTTCGGAACAAGGATTTGAGTCTTCAATGGAGTGGTTCTCTACCATTGTTTCTATTTTCTGGTTTGGTTTCTCTTTCTCCATGAGTAACTAAACTCTTTTAGGCTAGGGTGAGATGAATTTTGTGGAAACCCTTATGTAGTTGGATTCTATTATTTCAATGCAAGCTTATTCATGTTAATTGATCCTTCATCTCTGTTCTTAATGCTTTTTGATAATTGATAACTATTAAATTGAATTTGGGTTATGCACACAATTGAAAAATTGGGGTTTTTAACTAGCACTGAGATTGTTGGACATATCTATAGGGTTATAGGAATATAATTCTATTTGGTATGAGTTTGTATGAATCTTTATTCTTTATGCTTGATTTAAGTAATTTGAACCTAAGGGATTAGGGCTTATTAGTTGAATCAAAGGGACTAAGAGGGAATGAATTTTCGTTAATCTAATTTAGAGGATTTAAACTTCAATTGTTCATGAGTATTGCTTGCATTGGTTTTGAATTCAATTGCATAAAGGTGAAACAAAGGATTCAACCCTAGTCGCCTTTAATTATTCAATTCAATTACCTTTTATTATTTTCTGTCGTTACAAATATCATCAATTTCAAATACCAAATATTCTGTTCTCGTTCAAAATTGTTACAAAGTTGTTGAGTTAATTAGTCAATCACAATCCCTGTGGATTCGATCTTTTTATTACTTGACGACGAAATCGTACACTTGCGATTTAGTTTATCACTCACTTTATGGTGCTAGGTGTCAAGTTTTATATGGTTATTAGGAGATACCTTTTTACTAAGCCATTCTTGGCCAAGTGAATTACCCACATCTAATTATTATTTTTTTCTCTCCTTTTTCCTTGAGAATCAGCGTGATTCCCTTGCTCATTTCCACTCATTCACATTTTTTTTCCTTTGGCTCCAGGTTATGTAATGTAGGTGTCATCCCTTCATGTGTCTTAAAATAAAAATCCTAGTGGATCTTATCCTAATCCCTAATCTATGTGAGCTAGTGTGATTAAATAATTTGTCCTCCTTCTCTCTATGTTCAGGCCAAGACCAAACCCCCCATTTTAACTATCTCATTTACATTTTTATATTGCTTATTTAGTTTTGCTAAAGTGAGAGTTGGGGGCAAGTTTCATTTCTTCCTTGTTCTCCTTGTTCAGCCGAGGCACTCCCCTCCCACTTCCATACACTCACTTCATTCTTCTTCCCAAATAAAAGCTGCAGCCCCTTTCCTTTTATTACCCATTTACTCACTTTATTTTTCTTCTTGTTCATCTAAGTGGTGGAGAAAAGAAAGACCAAGCCATTCCCTTCCTTCCTTTCTATTTCCAGTCGAAAACAGCCCCCCTTTTTGAGCTCCAAAATTTCTTATTTCCTTCTCCATTTTGGTGCTAGTTCATGATCTTATGAGTGAAGGTTTGAAACCAAAATCTTTCCTTTGATTTTAACCCCAAAAACTGTGGACCCTAGGACATTTTTGGGTGAGATTTCTTTTAATATTTGTTTCTATTGTATTATTTAATGCTTCTAATATGCTTTGATTATGATCTTGATCAAAAGGATCAAATGTTGCCCTCAAATTTTGGGAACCATAGGTTGAATTGCCCTAAGGGAAAAGGGGAAAGTGTGATTGCTCTTGTGAATCATGAAATTGGGTTGGAGTTATTGTGATTTGATACTTGAATTTGTTGTTGTCATTGTGAATTTAAGTTTGATAAAAGAAAAATTGTGTTTTGAGGCTCCTTGATGCTTGAAGAGCTATGATGGGAGCAAAGTAATTGGTGAAATGGTTTTGATTTGAAAACTTGGAAAGTTTGGAAGAGGATTTATGTGTTTGGTGTTGATGTTTTCTTTATTGGGAAGTTTTAAAATTTTCCCCAATTTTTATGTGTGTATCCGTGAGCTTAGGAAGAAAAAGGAAATGAATTTTTTTTGTTCTTGGACTTGAACTATGTATGTTTGATTGTTGTCAAAGTTTTGGAAATTTTGGGAGAAGTTCACTTGAGTTTAAGTAGCGATTTGGCTTTTAAGACAATGAAACACTAAGGTTGAAGGAAATCTTAGTATTAAGAAGTATTGATTTAGTATTGTTGTCTTGTGCTAGATTAGGAAAAAGTGTTGATACTCCTTGAGCTTGATTCAAGCTATGACTTAAAGGAGTGTTTTAGAACCCTTATTTTATTAAGGTTTTGGTTTGATTCTTCGAAGTTTTAGTAGATTTGTTATCAAAGTTTTGTTAGAAGAAAAATTAAACATTTTTCCCTAAAAATCTTGGTGAAGCGCGTGAGCTTCAAGCGAGAAGAGAAGCAAATTTTAGTGTTCCAAAACTTTAATTCTTTCATGGTTTAGTTATTGTTGTAGTTTAGGAGTTTTTGGGAAAGATTGGATTTGAGTTAAAGTTGTCTAAAATAATGTTTTAGTATTATAAGGCTATGAAACACCTAAGTTAAAGAAATCCTTGTATTTCTTAAACAAGGTGGAGTCTTAGAATTTTTAGTAGATAAAATATTATTTTAATTTTGTTTTAGTATTTCTAAGTGTAAAGTATTACTAAAAGGAATTTTGGGTTGTGAACCCTAGGGGTTTGATTGCAAACCATGACCTAGCGGCTTCTTTTAAGAGGTTTAGAGACTTTTTTAAGAGTCTATATTGTTGTCTTAGGGTTGTTGAGGTCGTGAGTACGTGCATGTGAGAGTTCGTGACGAGTCCTGACATTAGCAGGGACGTGGAACTCTAATTTGTAAGGGCTACTTCCAGATATACCTAGAGTTCTAATATTATATGCTGAAATGTGGGCTGTGTTATATGCTTATGTTTACTGAAAATTGATATGTTGCATGTATGCTTAAATGTTGTCGAGATATGTGCTGCTGGATTGGTGCTGAATAATTAAATATTTATTTGATTATGCCGTAATTGAAATATCATCTGCATTGATATGTTCATGGGAGTAGGCGAAATGCATTGTCATGCATTATGGTAACTTCGACCTGAATATCCTAGGGAAGTGGAAGCGCCCCAATGCCAAGGCTGGAGTTTAGGGGCGTTGTTCGTTTAACCCTTAGCATGGAATAATAGCGCATTGGGGATGTACCATGGCATACCAACGATTGACCATTGCAGGGTATTCCAGAATCATAAACACTGACAAGTACTTGCATTTGTAGAGCATTTACGCATTCTTATTGAATTGTATGTTTTGTTATGCTATGTTATCTATTTTTATTTAAGAAGTTGACCCTTGCCCGTGGTTCTTTCAATCAATGAATGTAACCCAGATGATGAAGAATTCAGAGTGTTTGAGGCTGCTGACAAGCGTAGCTGAGGATAGTCCTATCCGGCTATCTGCCTTGGGGATTTGTTTGCAACTTACTAGAGATCTAGTAAGTGTTGTAGTGTGTCGACCAGCTATAGGATGTTTGCTGTACTAATTGCAGTGTTGTAATAAGTATATTATGTTTTCAAGACTTGAATTGTTATATGTGCAATGATTGAATAAATCTATGTGTATGGTTATTGTGGTCTATTTTGGTGTCTTTATTTATTCATGACCTTTCAAAAATGCTGCAATACTCTGATTGCTCTTTTCAAGAAGTTTAAAAAAAAATAAAAATAGGTCCACATTTTTGAAAGCCATGCAAGCAGCGTATTCCATTTTCAAAAGAAATTGAACTCGCAAGAGTAATAATTAGTTTAGTAGCGCTCCCAGGACTGTGAGTTGGGTAACTATAGCTGGTCAAGTGTCGGGTTTTGTAGAGAACAAATTGTGAGGTGTCAAATTGTGCTTTCATGGTTTGCTTGTTCCTCAAGTGGAGTAACTCTACTTGAAATTGTTTAGATTGTTTCTTTATTGAAACAATATGTATTAGCACACGAAACAAAATTGTTGTGGGGTTCTAACTAGGTTGAAAAACCTCGTGGGAAACCAGTACCTCAAAAACGAGAAATTCTTTCTGTTAGAACAGATAGTTCAAGAGATGGATCCGGGGATTCAGATAGCCAAGAAGTAGCAGGGACAGCAGTTGCTATTGCTCAATTGACTACTACGGAGAATCAATGTGAACTACTAGGACAACAAGGAGAAGAGCAAGCTGCAGAGACCAAAGGATTGGTTGACCTTTGTCACCACAACTCTCTTACGTCCTGGAGGGAAATAAGAGATGAGAATTCAGGGATCGTCTATAAGAGACTCTATTAATATTATTGTTTAGTATGGTCTTTGAAGTATTAGTGGTTTTAGGTATAAACCACAATGTTTGATGTTTGAAGTATGTTGATATAAATTAGATTTGAAAATCAAAACTATTTCATGATTTTCAGAGTGTGACATGTTTGCCACTAACATCTGTGTTTTCGCAATAGTGTATTCTTATACGGCTGTGAATATGTGGTTTATTGTGTGATTGATTAATTATTGTGAGCATATTCATATTTTTCAAAGAAAATATTATGCGCAATTATTTTCTAGCAAGCATTAATTAAATGTCTTATGACAATTTAAGTTACGAAAGATTCATTTGACTCAATCAAATGGAAGTTAGAGTTGTTGGTAGGGATATAGTGGGGTTTAGTGTGTGATGAGTTGTCTAGCTAGTATTAGGTAGTACCTAAAATTTTTACCAAACCTTAACCTTATTTCTTTACATAATATAGGACTAAGATAAGGACTTAGACCAAGATTTTGGAGTCTTTTCCCCTCCTAGTTTAGACCCGTGATCGGCCACATTTTGGTTTAAAAAAAAGGATTTTGAGTGATTCTCTTACTATTTTGTCGGCCACGCTTAAAATGAAAAAGTGGGAGAATAGTTTGTTCTGCTGGGTATTGGTGTGAGTGGAGAACAATTTAGGTTCCCTTCTTTCTTTCTCCTTCGATGTACCGCGAACGAACTCCTACTCCAGAAAGCCCCATTTTTCTTCCATCCTTCTCCTAGCTTAACTGTGTGGTGATTGGAGAGTTTTGAGAGTTGCATTTCCTCCCATTTTCTTAAATTTAACCGTAAGCTTGAGGAGATGCTTAGTGAGGGTTTTTCTTTATATCCTCTCAGATCTATGGGTATTGTTGTTTGTGATTTTGTAGTTGATATGTGTGAGGGTTCTTCTTTGCTAATGATGTGTT
This sequence comes from Calophaca sinica, assembly GCA_037113605.1. Taxonomy (NCBI): domain Eukaryota; kingdom Viridiplantae; phylum Streptophyta; class Magnoliopsida; order Fabales; family Fabaceae; genus Calophaca; species Calophaca sinica. The sequence goes on along the minus strand of CM073733.1, from coordinate 69,149,664 downwards.
ATACACTACAACTTTTTGGAGGAGCTTTAGGTGAGTATTTTAATTTTTTTCCTTTCAAATTTTTCTATTGTTGTAGATTATCTTCCTGATCAAGATTCTGTAGCAAATGGTTCCTTTTCTTTTCTTGTATAAAAAAATTTATGATTTCAAGGTTTCCTAGAAAATGTTTTGTTTGATTTGTTATTGTTGAGAGGATTGATGTTGAAAAATATTTTCGTCTTATATTTGGTTGGAGAACCATGTTTTAAGTGTGTGTGGTGTTGAGAAAATCTTGAAAGTTTGTTGTTAGATTGGAAGCATACTCGTGACCATATATATTGTGTGTGAGGTTAATTTCAAATTTTTCTAACTTAAGTCTTTGATGATTTTGTGTTTATGGTGGTTTAGGAATTGTAGATAAAAGTTTAGTGTTAATCTTTTGACTAAAAAAATGCTTATGTGTGAATTAGAATGGTTTTGAGAAATGAAATTTGGAATGGGTATGTGAACTGTGAAGTTTTAGAGAACATGCAAAGGAGTTCCAATTTTTTATTGCACTTAGTGGATAGTAATTGTGTTGTTGTTGGTGTGTAAAATTATTTTAGGAAGGTTTTGATCTAAAAGAATCTTAAAGAGAGTGAGTTGTTGATTTAAAATTTCAGATTTTACTTTTAATCTTTTTTTAAGGCAAAATGGCATGTAAAAGCATCACAATAGAAATTGATATCCCAACTAGTTTGGCACATCAACACCTATCTATCATTTGCAACACACCATAGTATTATTAAAAATAAAGAAAATAATGAACGAAATCATGGGGCGGCATAGACCTAACCCATGTACAATTACTTGAACCTATAATTTGGAAGAGCATACCTATTGCGGAAAAAATCCTCCCTAATAAAGTAAGGAATTAAATCCCACAAAAAAAACCCTGAAGGCTAGTACCGTGAGAAGCTAATTCGTCCATCTATTACCTTCACGGTATATATGAGAAAATCTAAAATTCATTTTTCTAGTTAGAACCAAACAATTCGTCCATCTATTACGAAGCTTCCAAGGAACAATACTAGGGGAATTAAAAGCAGAAACAACCAGAGCTGAGACACATTCAAGCTAGAAATTGTGCCAGCCCTTTTCATAAGCAATTTCAATTGCGACCATTGCCCCCATTAATTTAGCCTGAAGAGCGAAAGTGTTGCCAATAAAAAGAGCAAAACAACCCAGGGCAGCAACTCCACTATCACGAAAAGTACCACCACAAGCTGCTGGGCCCGGAGCACCTTTAGCAGCCCCATCCGAATTGTATTTGATCCAACTACACTTGGGAGGATACCAGAGAACTGGTTTAATAACTTGAGCTTTGCAAGGATGAACACCAATGTCAAAGGCTTTGAGAATTATGAATTCCTTGATGTTAGAAGAGGAAGCTCCCTTGCTCAAGGTTCCAACTAAATTAACATTGGTCGAGACCATGGAGATGGTAGTAGAAACCGGAACAGCAAGGTTATCAAACCTTGCCTTATTTCTACAAAACCAGATGGCATGTATGACGTTGATGATAGCTACTGTGATCACGTCCTTGACCTGGTACTCCAAACTCTAGAATAGATATTAAGAACATCTAACATTGAAGAGAGGTGGAGAGTGCACTGAAGAATTGCTTCTAACCAAGCCCAAATTTTTTGCACAAAGGAGCATTCAAAAAATAGGTGAGATACGGTTTCATCAGTGTTGCAGCAAAGGCTGCACATTGAAACAACATTGCATCCTCTTGTCCACAAGGAATCATCAGTTGGAAGCCTATTGTGTATGATTCTCCAAACAAGAAAAGACTTGGAAGGTGGTATAATCGGATTCCACAGAATTTTTGACCAAAGAACATGATTTCTAATGAACCTAAAGTAAGTAGGATTCCTTGAGAGGCAGGTAACCTGGGTTTATGGAAGCCCAAACTAGGTGGTCCTCACTTTCAGCTATGGGAATAGAAATGGATCTTAGCTCACCGCGAATCAAAGTGGCTCTGTTGAAGGATACAATGAGGAATTGCCTAAGCACCATCCTTAATAAAGTCACTAACTTTAGCAGTCAAAGACTGATGTAAATTAGTAGGAATGGAAAGCATGTCAACCAGTGGCTGTGATAACCAATTATCAGTCCAGAAATTTACCTTACTTCCATCACTAATTTGCCAAGCAATATTTATCAAAACTTGGGCAAAAACAGTTTTAATCCCTACCCAAACCGAAGAATTAATAAAGGAAGAAGTAGGGACATTGTTTTTGAAGACTCTAGCTCTCAAAAAGACTTGCCCATCGACTACTAGAAGTAATGAGCTCCTAACCCAATTTGACTAGGGAAGCATTATTGATAGCCTTCAAAGATCTAACCAAGCCCTCCCTTATTAACAGGACTACGCATTTTGTTCTAATAAACCGTAGCTAACTTCCTGTGATTAGTGTCACCGACTTGATGAAATTTTGGATCCAACGGTCCACCTCATTTAAGAGCGCCATAGGCCAAATATAAACATGGAAGCTATGTGAGCATGCTTTGAATGACTGATTGAACTAGCGAACTCGCCATAAAAGATAAGAGAGAATCCTTCCAGACCGACAATTTGCTCTTAATTATATCCGTATTGGACGAAAGATGTATCCTCCTAGGTTTCCTTTTAAACAAAGGAACTCCTAAGTAGATAAAAAGGAAGAACCCTAGTTGAGAAGCCCAGTGAAGCTAGAAGACCTTTTCTTTGCTCGGATAAAGAACATGCATAAAATTTAGACTTATTAGGATTAATGATCTGGCCTGAAGCATCACCATAATCCTTGAAAAGAGCCTTTATATTGTTCATATTTCTTTGAGTCCCTCTGCAGAAAATCATGATGTCATCAGCATAAAGGACATGAGATGGATTTGGAAATCCTCTAGGACTCGCCATCAATTGTATCGACCATTATGAACAGTTTTGTAATACCCCCTGCTTTCGGCACCTCCTTATGAGACAAAGAAGGGAGACAAAGGATCCCTTGTCTCACACCTCTTTTACAAGAGAAGAAACCCACTGATTACCATTTTATGAAATAGAGAGTTTGGCAGAGTGAAGGATAGCCTCTACCCAACTACATAATTTGGCATCAAAGCCAAAGCAATGAAGCACTTTCAGAAGAAAAGACCAATCTAAAGTGTCAAAGGCGTTCTTGATGGCGGTTTTGAGAGCCACATTACCTCCAAAAATTCTTCTATCTAGCATATTAATAGCCTACAAACAACACAAATTTGATGACCTTGAATGAAACCCCTTTGATTGTCTGAGACAATTTTGGGAGCTACCTTAGCTAATCTATTAGCCATTACCTTAGTAATGATCCTAAATTGAAAATTAGCTAAGGCTATAGGTCTAAATTGCTCTATCTTATCCGCACCAGGGTCTTTAGGAATGAGAACAACTACATTAGAGTTCAAATTGGGGAGGATCCAACCTGTTTTAAAGAACTGAAGAACAGAGCTGAAAACACCATTAGCAATAATGTCCCAATATTGATGGAAAAAGAAACCACCAAAGCCATCTGGACCTGGAGAACTATTTCGATTCAGAGCAGAGACAGCAGTTTTAACTTCATCTGGAGTAGGCAAATTGGTAAGAAAGACATTATCCTCCACTGAGACAAGCTTGGGAATTACCTGATCAACAAGATTATTAGCAATGCAAGAGTTACCTGAGGCAAACAAATTATGGTAGTAAGAGACTATGTGATGCTCAATTTGAGGGGCTGTATTTGAGGGGCTGTATTCAAGATATGATCCCCATCCACAGAGTAGAGATTTGTTTAGTAACATGTCTAATTTTGGCCATCTTATGAAAGTAGGGTATTGCGGTCACCATGTAAAGTCCAATTGATCCTTGATTTTTCTAACCGTAAAATTTTCCTCAAACAATAAAGCCTCTGCACCTTTCGGCTTGTGCATCTTGCTCCTGCTTTATTAAGTCATCTGAGTAACCAATGGCATCGATGCTAGATTGAACCTGGTCTACCTTGCTAGCGGCATCACTCACTCTTTGATGAACATTACCAAAAACTGTCTTGTTCCACTCTCTAAGTCTAGCCTTTCTGACCTTCAATTTTTGACTGAGAATATACATTGGGCGTACCAACAAAGGATTTGCTCCACTCCTCAACAATAATGTTAAGTGACAGTCAGATGACTATCCCACATTTTCGTGAATTTAAAGAAGATTTACCCTTGTTAATGTCTTTCTTTGCAATCAACAAAAGGAAAGTGATCCAGTTCTTTTTGTGGGTCAGTGTCTTTGCAGAAACTTGTTACGTAACTCAAGCCAAAGGTCATTGCAAATCGAATCGCCCAACCTCTTTTTCGGTAAGCATTCCCTTTTCTACCATTAGACCAAGTAAATTGCGAGCTTCTAGTGAAAACATGAGTCAAAGAATTCGATCACCCAAGCTCTAAATTCTTGAACCAACCTCGGAAGGTCTACCACTTCCCTATATTCATGAGAACCCATAACAACATTGAAATATCCAATAAAACACCATGGGCCGATATGCTCACTTGCTGTAAGGAAGTTAATTCTATCCACAAACTTCTTCTCAAAATGTATGAGGAACAAGCATAAATTGCAAAGAATGAAAATTTGAGTATTGTTAACTAATATAGAGCAAGAAATCTGTGTCTTGAGGCAGATAGAATTTGAGGATCAAGATGTTGAGAGCAAGAAAACTAAAGGTTAGGTGTGAGGGAACCTCATCATTAACATACATAACCTTTAAATTTAGCTTCTTCCAAAAACTAGCAGAAACTTAGTAATATTAATCCAAGGTTCCGATAGAAAAACAAAAATGGGGTTTGTTCATCTTACAAAGCCTTTTAAGAACCAGTCTTGTATCAGGATTAGCAATCCCTCTAGCATTCCAATATAGGATATTCATTAACAAAGTTTTGAGGACCACCCCTACTATGGGTATGGTATCTCACAGGCCTATTAGCCTTTCTAGCTTGCTTTCTCATCCTCTTCAACTTTGATTTTGAAATGGCTTCGTGAAACCGAGGAAGAGTGAGATTGGTCTTTATCAATTAAGTACTTATTCCCATGGCCTGCAGAGTGGTCAAGACTTTGAGTTTCCATAACAATTTCCTCATATACTTCTTCATCATCACAGCTTGATCTGCAATATTACTTCCACAATTTGTCAACAATTCTTAAATCATTGGCAATATTTAAGTTGTCTGTTGGATTCTCGTGGAGTAATGTATGCCACTCACTAGCCGATTCAAAGAGTTCTGAGCCATTAATAGAGCTATTGTTTGGGGAGCCTAGCAACAAATCAATTGGAGTGTTATGTCCCTCCTCCAAACTTGAATTTGCATTGCCTGTGAGGGCCAGCATTTGCATCACAAATATTGGCATTATTACCCTCAACCATGCCTCGCTTGTTCCTAATCAGCAGCTCCACTGCATCGCAAGATATTTATGTTCCTCATTCAAGGCATCAACATGATTGAAGCGTGAACTACTACTTGTGCCCTCATGAAATTTTCTAATCACCACCTCAGGATTGCTTGCCAAACAAACTTCCTTACCTTTATTCAGTAGTCTCCGTGGGTCGCAAGTACTGTTGTATCTCAAGAGTTACCAGCGATCGCATGGTCATTATGATCCACTATGACCATCCTTTTGGGGACATAATTCATTACTGGTTTCTTAATATGGTTATCTATCTCCTAATGATTATCACTGGTTTGCCTACCATCACGAGCCAAATTGTTATTTCTCCTGCAACTTACAATTTCACGCCCAATAACTTGACAATTGTTGCAGTAGGCCGAAAGATTTTCATATTCCAGACCCACAAAAAAAGCATACCCATCTCTTTCCACTTAAATGTGGTCAAGGAAATTACCTCTCAAGTCAAGATCTATCAGAACTCTTCCAAAGTGACCAAAAGTCTTCTTGCTTGCTTAGCTTCATCAAGGGCAATGGGAACCCTATTCCACACCGCTATTGAAAACACTATCTTTAGCGCCAATATTCTTGTGGCGGGCAGTAAACGACCTTGACATTGAGCGTGCGTATGTTCTTACATTCATTGGGTTTAAAATCGGAGACCAAGAAAGCCTAAGAACTCCAGGTTTTAAATTCCAAGAACCACCGTAAAGACCTTCACGAGATCTTCTTTTGAATAGAAGGAAAACTCATAAAACCCTACCAAAGAGACTATGCTCCACGCTTCCAATGTCTTTCCATTGATCGGTCAGTTTCTTTTCAAATCAGCAAACTTGGCGATACATCACCTTTAGAAAGTATAAGGCAACCATGCGGATTATTTTTACACGCCTAACCCAGGCCAAATACTCTTCTTGCGGTATCTTGATTGTTACGACATCCCTTTAATACAAGGCTTTGGTAGCTGGTTTGAGAGCTACATCGTATTCGCTAGTGAGAGCGTAGCAAATGATTTTGGTTACTCATTAGGAGCGACACACGGGCATAGGAGAAGAAGAAATCGAGAGAGTGGCCAAGAAACTACATGGGCAAATAAGATTGTTTGCAGGACATGAAAGTTTCATGCAAACCCTAGGAGATCACGTGAGGCAAAACCCTAGCGAGCCATCCAAATAGTTCTTCTCAAAACCAAATACCGATTCATTTTACTTTTAATCTTTAATTGAAGTGTGTTCAAAGATTTTGAGACAATGAGAGCTAATCTCAAAAGAACTTTATTGTCCATGAGAATGGTTTGAGTCTTAAGTAAAATTGTGTTTCATTAGTTATCTGTTTTGGTGATGTTCTCAAGGGAAAATTTTTTTAGGAAAAATGTTTGATTCGAGAAAAGAATTTTAATCTTTTGAGGTTTTAAGTGACCTTGTATTTTGATGTGTGTACCCATTGGTTAGGTATGAGGTTGTGTAGTAATATTGTTGTGATAGCATGTAGGCTGTAGTCGTGTTCGTGTTCATGTTCGTGATTGAATAAGAAGAGGTTGTGGCTCACGGAATAAAGTGTCAGTGGATTGTAAGGACTCGTTCGTATAGTAAATTATGTGCATATTGCTGTGTTGTTGAGTTTGAGTGTTATTATTGCATGTTGTTATGTGATTGTAAATTCAATTATGTAACTATAAATATTATAGTACCCTTCGTATTAATATGTCTTGTGAATGCCTATGTGTGCAAATTATTTTTATGGATTTGAGCAAATAATTTTTGTATTTTAATATCTGCGTAGTTTATGAATGTGTCAAAGCACAAGAAAGGGGGTTTGAATTGGGTTTTATAAATCTTTTAAAAGCTTGTGTGTTTATGAAAACCTTTTTCAAAACAACTCTTTAATAAAATAGTACGCAGATATGAGTAAAGAGAATAGAAGAAAATGACACGATGATTTATACTAGTTCACTTTATCACACGATAGCTACGTCTAGTCCCTTCACACACTTGAAGGATTTCTCCACTATAATCAACTTTGATTACACTTGAGAGTATAATGTTGCCAAAGCTGGCTATACTTCACAACTTCTTAGAACGACTTAGTGCAGTCAAGCCTCAGGAATACATCCCTTCTTTGGACTAAATACGATTGTTTAAAAATGATTTGAAACAATATCAAATAACTCTCAAACAGAGGATATACAATAAAAACTTAAGCACAAGAAAGCGAGAGGATATACAATAAAAACTTAAGCACAAGAAATAACTTTTAAGCAGAAAGAATAAAATGATTAAATGCTTGTTCAATGTGATCTCGAGATACTTGGAATGATTCGTGGTTGCTCACTTGTATCACATCGTTAACCTTCTTCAAAGGAAAGAAGTAAGGTATATATAGCTAGGGTTGTGAATAGTGCCTTGTGACCTAACGACTTTATGCATCCACGAGGACAAAACCTCGGATCCACTTTTTGTGGCTTTTGCAAGTCACGTCTCTTTCCACTCTACTCTTACATCTTCGACACACAGCAGACAAAATCAGGTATCTTTGTCCCTTATGATCTTTTTGAATATAGGACACTTCTTGAGCAAGTTTTAAATGATTATATTTGTTGACATTTCCTTTGGCCTTTAATTCCTTGTACATTAAAAATACTCATTAATGGGATCTCTTAAATACATGAAGAAGCCTTAAATGAACACTCGGTTTGATTTCTAATCGAGCTTACGTCAAACAGGCGATACTTATTGATCGAGATACTCTATTCACGAGTGAGCTTAAAAGCGAGAGACAAGTTCTTGAGTCTCACAATTTGTTGGCACTCATATGGTAGAGTCTTGTAGAAACAAACAAAGGCTTCCATTGAGTAAGTCTATTCATAGTCTATTGGCGTTGACCAAAAGCAGAGAGTTGACTAGGACAAAGTATGATCTCACGAGCTTGGTCTATCAGGCGTTGATTGATAATGCAGGCGTTGACCAAGACTAGAGCATGGCAGCGGGTCGCCTGAGGCGGGTTTTGCATCCCCGTCTCCATTTCAAGTTCCAACGGGTTGGGTTTCGCCTTCCCGTCCGTCGTCGGGTTTTCCTGCGGGCCTCCAACTCCACTCTAAATATGTAGAAAAATTGAAAAATTATATTTTTGATAATTAATTAAATAAAATCATAATTATTATACAATGATAAAATAAAATAAAAAAAATTAAAATAAAATGTTCTATTGAAAAGAGATTAAATTAAAAATAAATAAAATATATGAAACAAAATGAATGAGTATACATGCATAAAAAAACAAAAATTAACAATTTATATTTAGCCGGGCGGGTTCGGGTCAGGGGCAGGTTGGGTATCGACATCCCCAACCCTGTCCCACCCCATGTCAAAGCGGGTTTTCTCCGTCAAAATCGGGTCGGGGTTGGGTGGATACCCACGAATTCGGGTTCTGTGCCGTACCTGCCAAGACGAGCATGGTCTCACCAGAGATTTGACTACTAAGAGAGGGTTGACTAAAGCAGAGTGAGGCTATGATGATGTCAACAACCCGGAGGATCAATGCGGCACTGATTTAGAAAGCGAGAGTAAAATTCATACTTTCACTTAGTTTTTACGAGAAAATTCCTTCCGATAAATTGTGACGTGCATACTAACAAAGCATATCGAGAGGATAAATTGTTCTATTAACTATTTGTTATCATCAAAACAATTAAGAGTGGTTGTTTATGAATCCACTAGATTCCAACATTTTCTAGGACAGAACAATTTTAAGGGCAGTGGTAGTGTAACACCGCAATTTTTAAGAAAATTGTTTTAACAGTAAAATCCCAGTTACTTGAACATAAGTCGTAGAGATTGATCACCTCAATGATTTACTGAAAGTACGAGGAATTCTTTTGACTTATTTTAAATAATTTATTTATTATAAATAATTATTATCTATGATGGCAATTCAAATTATTAGACAACGTGAGGCATTATCTTTGTTTTAATGTGAATTCATCAATTAAGCTTTATTTAAGTTTTACGTTTGTGCGATACTTGGCGTATTTTTGTTGAACTAAGAAAGTGATTGAATTAAATCAAGATGAAATTAAATTTAAGAAATAATATTTAAATTTAAGAAATAATATTTAATATTAATTCATGGTTCAAAATTTGAATAATTCTAATAAAGTTTCAAAGATTTTGAATTCTTGGGTAATTTTTATCCATAATAAAAAATTTAAAATGAACTCCGATTTCGATGAAAATTGAAACGTAGCTTATTGTGATAATGTTTGAGTGTTTTTATTGTTTTTATTATTTATGAATAAATTATTATCACGCTTGGTGAATTAATTTCTAAGTAAATTAATTTCTTTGGATTTATCGACTAGCTTAATTATAGCTAATGCAATTATTCGACCGTAATTTTAGGACACCAAAAGTCTAGGATTATTAGATAATCATGAGAAGAGAGATTAGGTGCCAAGGGTTACTGATTATATTAGAATATCTAACTTTATGGTGCTAGGTGTCAAGTTTTATATGGTTATTAGGAGATACCTTTCTACTAAGCCATTCTTGGCCAAGTAAATTACCCACATCTAATTATTATTATTTTTCCTCCTTTTCCTTGACAATCAGCGTGATTCCCTTCCTCATTTCCACTCATTCATTTTTTTCTTTGGCTCCAAGTTATGTAATGTAGGTGTCATCCCTTCATGTGTCTTAAAATAAAAATTCTAGTCGAACTTATCCTATTCCCTAATCTATGTGGAGCTAGTGTGATTAAATAATTTCTCCTCCCCTTCTCTTGATGTTCAGGCCGAGACCCAAACCCCCATTTTAACTATCTCATTCTCATTTTTATAGCCTTTAGCTTATTTAGTTTTTGCCTAAAGTGAGAGTTAAAGGCAAGTTTCTATTTCTTCCTTCTTCTCCTTGTTCAGCCGAGGCACTCCTCCCACTTCCAAGTACACCTCACTTCTATTCTTTCCTTCCCAAATAAAAGCTGCAGCCCCTTTTCCTTTTATTACCCTCTTCCTCACTTTATTTTCCTTCTTATTCATCTAAGTGGTGGATAAGCAAAAAGAAAAGCACCAAATCATTCCCTTCCTTCCTTTCTATTTCCAGCCGAAGAACAATTCCTCCTTTTTTTTGAGCTCCAAAATTTCTTATTTCCTTCTCCATTTTGGTGCTAGTTCATGATCTTATGAGTGAAGGTTTGAAACCAAAATCTTCCTTTGATTTTAACCCCAAAAACCGTGGACCCTAGGACATTTTTGGGGTGAGATTGCTTTTAATTTTTGGTTCCTATTTTCTTGTTTAATGCTTCTAATATGCTTTGATTATGATCTTGGGCAAAAGGATTAATCATGTCCCTCCCAAATTTTTGGAACCATAGGTTGAATCTGCCCTTCAAGAGAAAAGGAAAAGTGTGATTGCTCTTGTGAATCATGAGAAATTGGGTTTGGAGTTGCTCATTTTGATACTTGAATTTGTTGTTATTGTTAATTTAAGTTTGATCAAAGAAAAATTGTGTTTTCTGAGGCTCCTTGATGCTTAAAGAGCTATGATGGGAGCAAAGTAATTGGTGTTTTCCCCATTTTTTTGTGTCTCAGAAATGTAGTGAGCTTAGGGAAGAAAAAGGAAAGGGAAAATTTTGTGTTCTTGGACTTGAATTATGTGTGTTTGATTATTTGTCAAAGTTTTGGAAATTTTGGGAGAAGATTTCACAAATTGAGTTTTAAGTAGTGATTTGGCTTTTACCCAGACAATGAAACACTATGGATTGAAGGAAATCTTTGTATTCCTAAGCCAAAGTGGAGTCTTGACAACTTAGTATTAAGAAGTATTGATTTAGTATTGTTGTCTTGTGCTTGATTAGGAAAAGAGTTGATACTCCTCAGAGCTTGGTTCAAGCTATGACTTAAAGGTGCTGTTTTAGAACCCTTATTTTATTAAGGTTTTGGTTTGATTCTTAGAATTTTTATTAGATTTGTTATCAAAGTTTTGTTAGAAGAAAAATTAAATATTTTTCCCTAAAAATCTTGGTGAAGCCATGAAGCTTCAAGTGAGAAGTTAGAAGAAAATTTTAGTGTCTCCAAAAGCTTTTTATCTCTTTCATGGTTTAGTTATTGTTGTAGTTTTAGGAGTTTTTGGGAAAGACTGGATTTGAGTTGAAGTTGTTTAAAATAATGTTTAGTATTATAGGAGCTCATGAAACACCTAAGTTAAAGAAATCCTTGTATTTCATACAACAAGGTGGAGTCTTAGAAGTTTTAGTAGATAAACTATTATTTTAATTTTGTTTTAGTATATTCCCGAGTGCAAAGTATTACTAAAAGGAATTTTGGGTTGTGTACCCTAGGTTTTGATTCAAACCATGACCTAGGGTTTCTTTTAAGAGGTTTAGAGACTTTTTCTAAAGTCGAGTTATTGTTGTCTTATGGTTTGTTGAGGTCGTGGGAGTACGTGCATCGAGTAGAGTTAGTAGACGAGTCCTAACGTGCGAAGTAGATGTGGGAAATCTAATTTGTAAAGGGCTACTTCTACATATACCTAGAGTTCTAATATTATATGCTGAAACGTTAGAAGCTTTTGTGTTATATGCTTATGTTTTTTGAAACTTGATATGTGGATGCAAGTTGGTTGGATTGTTTGGAATTATTGTGAATCGAGATAGATTATATGATATGATGCGAATGTATGCTTAAATCTTGTCCGAGATATGTGCTTTGCTTGGATTGGAGCTGGATAATTAAATAATTATTTCGATTATGCCGTAATTGAAATATCATCTGCAACGTTGACGTGTTCATGGGAGTAGGCTAAATATTGGCAACATCCGCATTTTTCAAAGGTCTTTGTATTTACTAGTTATTATAGTGTAATTTGTCGTATGATGTACTATAATAAGCGGGTTTCTTACTTTGCTAAGTAAGTGATTGAAATTCAAATTCAAGATAAAATTAAATTTGAGAATTAATAATTTATATTAACTTCATTGGTTCCAAAATCGTCGAAAAATTACAACGGATTTCGTTTGTATTTTGAATCAGGAGAATAGTTTTTATCCGCAATAAAAATTTTAAACGAACTCCGATTTACGATGAAAACTCTAATCACAACTTGTTGTGTTTATGATTAAGTGTTTTCAATTGTTTTTATTATTTATGATAAATTATTATCCCGAGGTGAATTAATTTCTAAGTAAATTAATTTTCACGATTTAATCGATAAAAGAACTTAATCCACCCAGTAATGCAATTCACTCGACACCATTACATTTTTAGGACACTCAAGACATTTCTAAGATTAGATGGTAATCATGAGAAGGCAGAGGGATTAGATGTTAAGACTTAGTGATTAGATTAGCACCTTTGCTTTAAGTGCTAGGTGTCACACTTTTGGAGTGTTAATTAGTGGTATCTTTTACAACTCATTTTTAACCATGTCTTAAGTTGTTTTAATAAAAAAATTCTCCTCCCTTTTATTTCAGCTAGGCCGTGACCTCCCCTCCCCTTTTACCACTTCTATTTCCATTTCTTCCAACTTGTTTTGAGAAGAGGAACTTAAGCTCTCATCCATGGCTTTCCATTCCCTTCTTCACCTTGGCATGATTTCATCCCCATTCCTCAAACCTATTTGGTTCCAACTTCTTCTTCTTGCTATCTTCTTCACTCTTGGCATTGTAGGTGATCAAGTGAAAACAAACTCTCCACTTGTCTCCTTTGAAATCAAAACCGTGGGACCTCTATATAGGTGTAGGAGCTGTTATTTTTGTTCCTTTCTTTGTTTAAATGCTTTTGTTGGTGTCTTGATTGTGATCATGGTAGAGATTAACAATTTTCCCTAAATTTTTTTAAACCCTAGGTCGAATGGTCCAAGGCAAGGGTTGGTGTGATTTTCCATGTGAATGCATCCAAATTGATTAGGGGTTCTTACTCCTTAATAATTGTTATTATTGTTGTTGTCATAGTCAATTTTTGATTTTGATCAAAGGAATTGTGAAAATTCTGAGCAAATCCTTGGTGATTAATTTGTGACTATGATAGAGATTGGTGTAGTTAAATGTAATGGCTTTTGTTTTGCAAATATTGGATGTTTTGAAAAGGGATTAAGTGTTGAATGGTGTTGTTTTGATTACTAGGAAGTTTTGCAAAATTTTTTTCCTAAAATGAAGGGTGTGGCGAGAGCTCCAAGGAGATTGAGGAAGAAAATTTTTGTAATGTTCTTAAATTTAGGATTAATTGCATTGAGTTGTTGTTCAAGTTTGGAAAATTTTGGGAAAAGAATTTGATTGGGATTTTGGAAGTTGTTTTGAGCTTGAGGCAATGAAACACTTAGGGCAAATTAGGATCCTTGTAATCCTAAGGCCAAGCGAGACCTTGATTAAGTTTCTGTAGGATGAAAAAGTATTTCGATCTTAGTGTTGCTTTCATGTCTCAAGTTTAAAAAAGAAAGTGATTTTAGTCTTTAGAACCATATCTTTCAACTTTATGTATTATTTCAAGTGAGTTTTAGTTTTTCAAAAATATGTAATTTCAATTTGCTTATCATTTCAAGTGTAGATGTTTATTTAAAAAGATTTTTTGGGATTGAGAAACCTAGCGGTTAGAGGTGAATCTATGCCTAGAAATTATTTTGGGGTGAACTAGGGAATTGTACTAAGCTTTGATGTGTTGTTTAGGATCCGTAAAAAGTTATTTAGATGGCTGAGCCCAGGTTGTGACATGCTTTGACACGCGAGTCATATATCTTTGGTAAGGCGGCTACTTCTAGATATACTTAGAGTTCCAATGTTAAATGCTTTGAGATGAGGAGTTTGTGTTTGTATGCTTATGTTTGTCGAATATTGAATCATGTGAATGTAAGTCGATTGGATTTTTGGCTTTGAATTGATTATATATGATACATGTGGAAATATGTTTTATCATGGTAGAAATGATATCTTTGTGGTGGTAAATACCAGATAATGATGACTATTTATTTGATTATGCTCGGGGTTGAAATATCATATGCACAATATGTTCATCGGAGTCGGTGTGAGTTGCATTATCATGTAAGTATGGTATAACTGCCTCACGAATATCACTGGGAGTAATGGATTGGGTCTCACGCTGTGCCAAGGAATTCAGTGGGAACATTTGCGATAATCTATCCATCGCATGGTAAAGTGTCCTGGGCTCAGTGCGTACGCATAAATAATGACTGACCATAGCGTGCATGGGTTCCGAGAATCATAAATAAAGGACATATAGTCACATTGCTGAGGCATTCATGCGTATTCTTATAGAATTGTATGTTATGTAGCACTGTGATATGTTTTTATTTAAGAAG